>JAZAYU010000013.1:9391902-9681889 GCA_038501625.1 Corbicula japonica | reverse complement strand
TAACCTTTTGGAAATCCTACTTTCGCTTTTAGTCGCGCGGACCAAATTTATTTTAGTAAATTAAAATTTTATTAGCCCGAACTAATGCTGCAAATTTGTGCCTATAGTTCCAAATAGATGTAATATTTTATAC
The DNA here is from genome assembly GCA_038501625.1 of Corbicula japonica. Taxonomy (NCBI): domain Eukaryota; kingdom Metazoa; phylum Mollusca; class Bivalvia; order Venerida; family Cyrenidae; genus Corbicula; species Corbicula japonica. The sequence continues at coordinate 9,681,756 of JAZAYU010000013.1, read as the reverse complement.
AAGAGCAGGTTAAATTAAAGTAATACCGATTTTAAATATAAATTAAACTTTTACTTCGTAGGATACGGTTTTACAGCCCATGTGTGATCGGTGCAGTTTCAGATCTATCTGATCACGATCTGCACTAGTTGCTTTTTGATTCACTAGGTTAATCTGATCAAGAGGTGAACAGTTGTGATCCTAAAAAGACTGCATGGTTATGCAGACTGATCTGGATCTAAATTGGTTGCACATTGGATAAAAGCTCTACTATCAACTCATCAACTGCTCTGTTTATTTTATATACTTGCTTTGAGATTGACCTTAAATTGTTCCATTTATAAAGTCCAGGGATGTTTTGCAGAAATTTATTAACATTGTAGACTCTGGTTAAAGAATCTTCTTGATCCAATCACAAAATTTGTTTGTTCTTGGCACTATAGGATAATACTTACAGGCCTTTTACAGCTTTTGGGAACCATTACTCTCTACTGCTGTAGATCTCTTTCATTAGTCACAGCTATTCTTTTGGTCAGTGAAGCGTTGGTAATTGCAATACATCAAGGTACCTTTTCACGAAATTATATATTGAGGGATACCTTTATTTATTCAATGTACAGTGAAACCTGCCTTAGCTGCCAGCTGCGAAAAACAACCTGTCTTAAACAGCCAGTTTGAATAGGACTTAATAGAGTTCTTTCACATTGTTACCTCCCCTTAGCGCTCTCTAAAATTGAAGAGCATATTTAGTCGATAAATGCACGCGAGGGGGCATCGTTTACTATTGTTAATATGACTAAGTGATTATAAAATTAAGAACATGTTGATTAATCATTTCAAATTTATAAATAAGTGAGGTCAGTCAAACAACAAAGAATAAAAAACCGTTATGATCACTTACAAGCACATCAAGAAAGTTTATGCGCATTTTAAACATTGTTTATCGCCGTATTTTCAGGACGCGAGTATCCGACGGATTTGTTTGGGGTTTTTATGAAAATACACACGTGAATGGTGTTTACTAAAAATAAATCTGTATAATTGACAATTCAGACGAACATTATCGAACATTTTACGGCATTTTTTTTTGTAACGCTATAATTTATAGTGGAATGAGACATAAAATTTTATATTCTTATGTAGCTCGTCGGCGACTAGGTTGATATGTGTTTTGCGTGTTTTGCTTTTGAGAAAAAATATTACGTATTTACATAATAGGATGATTCCAGCTACAACCCGAGAAATCGTTAAATTGATTGAAACAAACGAATATTGCCGGACGGCAGGCCAACCAAAACTATTCAAAAAAATCCAGAGAGTTTTTTGTTTTGTTTTTTTAAATAAAAACTATTTTGATGTTGAAGTTGGTAATTGTTGTCGCTGAAGGTTTTGAAATATAATATTTTCATTTCTGTTTAAAATCAAAATGACCATGGACCAAAACAAATGAACGGAACTGCGATATTCAGGTCCGAGTTTAGTTTTATGACACTTAGCTGTTGTGTACATGTGTGCCCGAGGCATCGTGTCACTATCACGTAATCTTTCAATAAACAGGAAATTCTGGAGCCGTGACCAAGACCAAGTTTCTTAAAATTAATTAATATAATTGTAAAACCCATTCTAAATTCAGTTAAATTTATGTTTCATTAATTATCCTTTTCAATATTTTTAAATCCTGAGATTTTGCCTGAAAATCCTTAGATCCGGAGAAGAACCTTACGGTTCGGAGATTTCAGATAAAATCCTGAGATTTTGGAGGTCTGCGGACATTTTATCTTCTGTCTACATCATTCCCGTAACATGTAGATATTCATAAAATGCGACTTAAACTAATGTCTATTGACTATGGCTGACGATTTTACAAAAAATGATGTTTATAATAACATGAATAAGACGTAAACTACTACATGATCTGCCATTTCAACACTACAAATTATAGTTATAGAAATATGGGACTGAACTCGTGAAATTTTTTAGGTATTTCAATTTGATGATTTGAGATAATTAATTTTAAGTCTCCTCAAATGTCAGATATCAAACAAGTTTTCACACCTCAATATGTCACCATCGTTTTCTGGGCAGAATGGGAATGGGAATATTGTGTCAAATATATAAGGACAATTAACAGTAACACGGTCGTGTTCAAAGTATGATTTCTAGTTATTAAACATAAAAATAATTTTAATCCAGGACTGATAAAAGAAATATACTAATGATTACAATAAATTTTAGTTTTAAACATATGTTGGAAGGAAGTAAAATAGTAAACAAAATAATAACGCTTAACGGGCGTTGAATACAACGGCGATACATTGTTGAATTCATCCGTTTTCTTTTCCAATTTAGGGAGATCAAGTTACATAAAATATATTTTTGAAGTAAACGCATTTTGTCAGAAAAACACGAGACGCTTATATATGTGTCTGTGGCAAATAGACAGTAACATGCAATCCACATTCTTTTTGTTTTTATATAAGACTTCCTGATTCAAAATTGCAATCACGTCTTTGATTGTTTTACGCTTTTCACAGTCAAATCTTGCCGACCAGACTTTTTAAAGCCTGCAATATTCGGAAATTCGTAAAACTTGAATTTATTGTGCCTCATCACAATTATTATTATAATTTATCATAAGCTTTAAGGCGACACCGTGATCATGTCCGTCCATTCTGTTAGCAATGACACAGTTAAATGCCCCCTCACTTGTCGGTTTAGGATAAAACCAATATTTTCCGCACCTAACGTGGCGTACGACGCATGCGCACAACAATGTGAAAGACCTCTATTAAACTGACATTTTGTTATAATTTTTTACTGTCTTTAACAGCCACCTGTCTTCAGCAGCCACTTTTTGTCACTCCCTTGGGTGGCTGCTACAGACCGGTTTGACTGTATTGTTGAATCTGAAATATTTATCTGATATAGTAAAATCTCTTTATATGTAGTTTAATTTTAAAGATAAAAATATCTTAGAAAATGAACAAAGCATAAAATCAAAGAGTGCTAATGCACTTTAAAATATTAATGTACATCTTAGCATTATTTCTTTTCAAAAAGAACCCAGTGCTGACTGGCCTTCCAGGTACAGCTTACACAGGCTTGAGTGATGCTACAACAACTGCGATGCAGCTTGATGTGTTCACTGTTACCGACAGTGATGATACCATCACATGTGCTGTCAACCCAGCTGATCCCTCCGCCTCGTCATTTGAGATTAGAGCAGGCACTCCTCCAGGTACTTAAGTCTGTTATTTTCTGTAAACCCTTTACTATATATTATGCAGGTTTTATTGTATGTGCAAGCAGTGTAGATCAAGATCAACTAGCACATCCATGCCATCAGATTAGAATCTACACTGTTTGCTACTTGGTCAGAAATAACCTTTTGAATCTATAATCAAACAGAGGATAGCCTGATCTGATGGCTGATCTGCATCTTCACTCTTTACCCATGTAATAAAAGTAGTATATATGGAGTATAGGGTTAAATGGAAGGGTGATAACTGATTACAGCTGTAGAGATCAAGCCCCATTACCACAAAACTAAGATTTGAGCCCGTTTCAAATCTGAACCTTCATAGTTTAAGATCATAAAGCTAGTTGACAGCTGTCACAAAAGCATAGCCAAATATTTATGTATATAGCAAAAATGCAGTTATCATGTTGGCATTTCTATTCAGCTCTATTTGTTTAAAATTAAGGAATATGGGCATCTGCTCCTATGTGAAAAGATTTCACTGAAAACCCATTTTTATTTCCATAGCAAACTTTTTGTTTATTTAATATATTGGGTATTTCAATATCCATATGATAAATTGTGCTCTATGACATGAAAAATTGCAAAGTTTTCATTGAAAAAATTTAAAGTAAAATAGAATAATGTTCTGCACCTTGAATTAAAATAAATTATTTCCCAGAGTTTCAGATTTGGGTGAAAAGCAATCCAGGACTGAATTTCGATGTCAAAGCATCTTACACGTTACCTATAACCTGTACTGATGGGACCACCCCGGGTATAGTGACTGGAACCAAAACTGTTAACTTGATCAGTGCTGTGAGTATCAATTCATCAGAGCTGTACATCGTTGTTTGCTTTATCAATGTGAAAATCATTATTTACTTTATCAGTGGGCAAGTAAGCTTTTACTTTATCAGTGCAGCAAATGAGTGTTGATAAAATCAGCACAGCAAGTGAGTGTTTAATTTATCAATGCTGTACATCATTGTTTACTTTATGGGTGCTGCAAGTGAGTGTTTACTTCATCAGTGCTGAAATCAATACTGACTTCATCAGTGCTTTACATCATTGTTTACTTCATCAGTGCTGTACATCATTGTTTACTTCATCAGTGCTGTACATCATTGTTTACTTCATCAGTGCTGTACATCATTGTTTACTTCATCAGTGCTGTACATCATTGTTTACTTCATCAGTGCTGTACATAATTGTTTACTTCATCAGTGCTGAAATCAATACTGACTTCATCAGTGCTGTACATCATTGTTTACTTCATCAGTGCTGTATATCATTGTTTACTTCATCAATGCTGTACATCATTGTTTACTTCATCAGTGCTGTACATCATTGTTTACTTCATCAGTGCTGAAATCAATACTGACTTCATCAGTGCTGTACATCATTGTTTACTTAATCAGTGCTGTACATCATTGTTTACTTCATCAGTGCTGTACATCATTGTTTGCTTCATCAGTGCTGTACATCATTGTTTACTTCATCAGTGCTGTACATAATTGTTTACTTCATCAGTGCTGAAATCATACTGACTTCATCAGTGCTGTACATGATTGTTTACTTCATCAGTGCTGTACATGATTGTTTACTTCATCAGTGCTGTACATCATTGTTTACTTCATCAGTGCTGTACATCATTGTTTACTTCATCAGTGCTGCATATCATTGTTTACTTTATCAAGGATGCAAGTGAGTGTTTAGTTTATCTATGCTGAAATCAGTATTTACTTTATCAGTGCTGTACATCATTGTTTAAGGTTGTAATCATCTTGTATTCTTGGTCAGACTGCCAGTCATGATCAAGTTTTCAAGAATATAAACAAATATCAGAACTGTAATCAATGTTCACTGTTATTTGTGCTGTAAGTCATTCTAATCACAGATAATATATACAGAAGTAGTTTTTCACATCCAGTCTTTACATGTAAGGTTTATCAATTTTAAATTACAGATTTTTATTAGTTCTTGAAAAAAATTTCAGCCGCCAGTGTTTGTTAATATGCCAGCCACCCTGTCTCCAGCAATATCTGATGCAACAGTCACAGAGACATTGCTGCACAGTTTCTCTGTCACAGACACACCCACAGCTACTATCACCTGCTCGTTTACAGCACCGGCTCCTTATGACAATGATTTTGCTGTGAGAGGAGCACCTTCTCCAGGTATATCATCAAGAAGTTACATTAAATGTCTGAATCTGAGGCATGTGATGTATAGTAAATTTATATCAGTATACTAATAATTGATGCAAATTTTACTTAAAGGGGCCCTACTTTTTGTCTTTAATACATACACCTACATCCCCACCAATGCACACCACAAAAAATCATTTTAGTTTACATTCTGGTAGGCAACACACTAGTAGAAACTAGATTTTACTTGTACTTAATGAAAGTAAAACAAGCAAGCTTATACATTTTACTGAAAATTTAGTGGGTGATAAGTTAATTGGCTTTACTCCATATATTTTACTTTTATAACATGCGTGAACAGTGCAGATCCAGATCAGCCAAATCCATGCTATCTGATCTGGATCTAAGCTGTTCACTAATTAGTCTGAAATAATCCAATGAATCTAAAAGCAAACAGTGTAGATCCTGATCAGATGGCATGGATGTGCCAGCTGTTCTGGATTTACACTGTTCACCCAAGTCAAGAACAAATGTTAGTTTTCTTTTCTTCTTTTAGCTTACGAGATATATTTGCTGGCTACTAATGACTTGAATTACGATGCTGCGGCTTCCATTGTTGTTACGGTGACATGTACAGATGGATCAACACCAATCACAGAAACTTTCACTGTGCCTGTGATTGATGAGGTAATATTGATACAACTAAAAATTTGAATTCTTAACCCTTTCCTCCATATATACACATGTTTACGCATTCGGGACCTGTGTAGATCCAGATCAGCCGGCACATCCATGCCATCTGATCAGGATCTGCACTATTCGCATTTGGGTCAGAAATAACCTAATGAATCGAAAAGTGAACAGTTTAGATCCTGATCAGATGGGACGGATGTGCCGGCTAGTCTGAATCTAAACTGTTGGCCCAAGCAATAAAGCTGTATCTATAGAGGAAAGGGTTAAATATTTTAATGTACTTGTAACAGTAGCACAACCTTCACTACTTACAGTAGCTTCCATCTTTCTCAAACTAACTGTTAAAAAATTGCCTTTATTGTCATTAAACTCAGCTGCTTGAGAAGATTGGCAAGTTGGGCAACTGATATGCCGCTTCAACATGTTGGTAACAGTTTACTTCCATGTTTTGCATTATGATGTTGCTATTTTGTTTGTATAAATTTTACCATGATATAATTGTTCAAGTCAAAGTATCTTATTTCACCATTTCAGGACCCTGTATGGACTGGACTGCCGGCAGCTGCTCCTTATCAGTTCATATCTGATACAGAACCATTGGCCACTTCACTATACACATTTTCAGTAGCTGATTCTGATGACACTATTTCCTGTGCAGTGGATCCTGGCTCTGCAGAGGCAACATCATTTGAAGTTATTGCTGGTACCCCTCCAGGTATGTTAGTTTACAGATTCTCAGTGTACAGTGGATCCCGGCTCTGCAGAGGCAACATAATTTGAAGTTATTGCTGGTACCCCTCCAGATATGTTAGTTTACAGATTTTCAGTGTACAGTGGATCCCGGCTCTGCAGAGGCAACATCATTTGAAGATATTGCTGGTACCCCTCCAGATATGTTAGTTTACAGATTTTCAGTGTACAGTGGATCCCGGCACTGCAGAGGCAACATCATTTGAAGTTATTGCTGGTACCCCTCCAGGTATGTTAGTTTACAGATTCTCAATGTACAGTGGATCCCGGCTCTGCAGAGGCAACATCATTTGAAGTTATTGCTGGTACCCCTCCAGGTATGTTAGTTTACAGATTCTCAATGTACAGTGGATCCCGGCTCAGCAGAGGCAACATCATTTGAAGTTATTGCTGGTACCCCTCCAGGTATGTTAGTTTACAGATTCTCCATGTACAGTGGATCCTGGCTCTGCAGAGGCAACATCATTTGAAGTTATTGCTGGTACCCATCCATGTATGTTAGTTTACAGATTCTCAGTGACATCATTTCCAGTGAGGTGCAGAGTAAAACTCTTTGCAGTTATTTAAAACTGCTCCCTTGTGGATTCTGATCAAGAAATTTTCTGTATGGTGGACTTCCCCAAATCTGATCAGGAACTACACTGTTTGATATTAAATTCATTACGTTATTTCTGACTGAGAAAAACAGTGTAGTTCTAGATCCAATATCATAGATGTGCTGGCTTATCTGGATAAAGACTGGTAACCCTTGTGATAAAAGGTCTGTCCATTGAGTTAAGGGTTAAATGTCTTACAGAAGGTACGCCCAGAATAATAGGTAGTATGTAATTATAAGAGATAAGGGCTTAATTTTTCCAAATTTTTTAACATTTCAACCACAGAGATTTTACATTGCAGTGTTTGAGATTTGGTACAAAGGAAGACCCCCAGCCAATTTGAACTATGACACAGCGGCGTCTCACACTTTGTCTATTATATGTGATGATGGTGCAGTTTACACTCATACAGAAATATATCAAGTGGATCTAGAGAATGCAGTATGTATCTTTCACCAGTTGTTGTTTATCCCTTTCCTGTATAGATACACCTTTATTGCTAGGGCAAAAAGTTTAGATCCAGATCAGCCGGCACATCCGTGCCATCTGATCAGGATCTTAACTGTTCGCTATTTGATTAATTAGGTTATTTATGACCAAAATGCGACCAGTGCAGATCCTGATCAGACGGCACGGATGTGCCAGCTGATCTGGATCTACTCTGGTTGCACACGTGTAAAAATGCGTATATATCAAGGAAAGGGTTATTATCCCTTTCTTCCGTAGATAGCCTTTTTTCTTATTTGCAAACAGTGTAGATCCAGATCAGTTTGCATCTACACTGTTTGCTTATTGATTCATTAGCTTTTTTTCTGAACAAGACCATGTGTAAAAATTTGTATATATGTAGTAAAGGGATAAATTATCTACATACACTTGCTTAGCAATAAAAAATGGAATTTAGGGAACAATTTCAAAATATAAAATTTAATTTTAATTATGAATTTTAAAATTTCATTATGTTCTAAGAAAAAACACAGCTTTCAAACAATACCTCCTTATAATTTTGTAATGGAACACAATGGTTAGAATTTCTGTGTAAATAAATTGATCTTGGATAATGAACTGAACATTAATTGATATTTTACAAGAGTTCAGAGCACAAGGTTAATTCAACATTTTATGCCTTAAAGTTTCTTTAAAACAACTTGACTCTATCAGCTGTTTGTTTTCCATGGAGGCATTTGTATGTTCGACTGCTGAATTGATTTGACAAACCAATGTTGAATTGTATGAAACACTTACCAGAATATAACCAGAAATCAAATGCCTAGTAAAAGTAAAACACAAAAGGCTATAATTTTGTAACATTTTGTTTCCTATCTTATCATTAATGTTAAACCATGTCTGTATTGTTCGAATCCTTATTTATTTGGATTACAGCCTCCAACGTTTGTCAATCTGCCAGATGCTGTTACTGCAAGTATATCAGAGTCTGAGACATCTAAAGTCAGCTTGTTCACCGTGCAAGCCTCGGACAGCACAGGTTTGTCATGAAGTTTGTTATTGTAACAGAAAAACTTTGCGTTATATTTGTGTCACCCTTCAGAGACAAAGGGATACATAGGGACTGCTTTGTCCGTCCATTGGTACGTCAGAAATTCGTAACAACGGCCATAACTTTGCCATTTCTTAATTATTTCTTCATCAAACTTTCAGATTATATTGCTTGGTGCATTGTCATGATGATGCTAAAATCTTAAGGTCAAGATCTCATTTGATCTTTTGTACTTGGATTTTTATTTTGACAAAGTACCAAAGGGCAGCACATGTGTTAACCCTTTCCTCAATATATACGCATTTTTACACCAGTGTAGATCCAGATCTGCCAGCACATCCTTCTGATCAGGATCTGCACAAGTCGCATTTTGGTCAAAAATAACCTAACAAATTGTAAAGCGAACATATCAGATCCTGATCAGATGGCACGGATGTGGTGGCTGATCTAGATCTAAACTGTTCCCCCAGGCAATAAAGGTGTGTCTATGGAGGAAAATATTAAACTGAACACCCATCTAGTCTATAAATACAGGCAATTCCATCAATTGCTCATATGTGTTTTATGTAGACATTAAATGTGTAATACTGGACAGTTTAGACCCTGATCAGATTGTCAAAATCAAAGAAACTGTATACATAACCTATATGTAAGACCTCAACTTGAATATTGTGCTTCGGTTTGGAATCCCTGTAAACAATCCCCAATTTACCGGTTTAGAGGCCAGCTGCTTTATATATTTTGAATGACATTAGTTATAAAACAGTATCTGTAACTACAGATATTGGCAAATCTATGCCATTTGAGCAGGATATCTACTCTGTTTGCTTCTTGGTCAATAATAATACAATTAAAAAGCAACAGTGTAGATCCTGATCAGACACCAGGGTGTCTCATGCAATAAAACTTGTAAAAAGAAAGCATTATGATCTATCCTGATTGATGACATTATAAGTCTCCTTTATCCTGAGCTGTCACCTCATTGATGCCTCTATCTTGCAGCATTGAACTGCTACCTGTCCAACACAGTGGTAGCTGCAGGCATTGAGCCTCTTGTGAAGGGAACTGTTGCCCTACCAATCACAGGTATGCAAGTCCATGTCACCCTATATGATTTTTTAAAAGAAATAATGTATATCTACTAGTAGTTCATCGTTTATTCTTACATACCGGATATTAATTTTTTTCATGTGATTTACCATGGAAGGTTAAACTTATCTTTTCTATAGGGAAAAGATACTGTTCATGTGCAATATGTTACGTCAAGTCAAAATTTTAGTGTAAGGACACAAATTTATAGATTTATACATGTACACAAATGTTCTGAAAAGTAAAAGGTATGCAAGAAAAAGTATTTTGCATGAGAAAATTTTGGTAAAAGTAGAAAAAATCTATCACCTTAGGTGAACTGTTTTTGCAGAGCCCCATTCCTGCAAAAACAGTTCACCTTCTGTGACAGTTTTTTCCATCTTCACCTCACACTCATGCAAGATATGTATATTATAATACTAGGAAGAATTTTTTGCTAAACACTAGATCGCTTGGGTCTTATTAACAGCCTTTATTTCTAAGTGTTTGAATGATTCCAGCGATATATACAAAGATGTTGTATTAATTTATATTTTTAATTTCAATAATTTGTTTCATGCACTTAAAGAAATAAAGGCACATATTTCGAAGATAGATATCACCATGCAGGGGGTTTGGGATGAGGCAGCAATTACTTTCATTTCATATGGTAAAACTTAAGCAGTTTTGTTAGAAAGTTAATATTTCTATTTAAGCTGTTAAGTGTATTTGTATAAAAATGTTTAACTTTGAGACTATAAAAATGTATATGCATATCCTTGATTAACATGTTGGGAAGTGAAAATGCCTTATATACATATATCTGAGGGTTTGTTTTTTATAATTTACAGAGTATGTCGTGTATGCCTGGAACACAGTGGGCTTTGACTTTGAGAGCAGTTCAGGGGCAATAACTGTGGATATTTCTTGTGGAGACTCTGTTACAACTATCACAGAAACACTGACTGTTAATATTATAAATGCAGTAAGTGAGAGTTTCAGTCTTAGCAGATAAATCTCATTGTTCTTACTTTTGCCATATATTCTCTGAAATTGTGGCACAAGATTTGGTTTCATTTGTGTTACCTGCATAGCAGGCAGGTCTATCATAAAAACTGTGTAACTGGTAAAAGCCAAACACTGATGATTTTAAATTATTTCCATTTATTCATGTGTCGTAAGTTAAAATATATGGTGTAAAACATGCACCATAAATTGACAATTTAGCTTTGGAAGCTAACAACTCATGTTTTGCATGAAATATATAAATGTATTCATGAAGAAGACTTGTTCTGAATTGTGTTGCTAATGCCAAAGTGATATAAATCATACTATATCCTAAATATGTTTACTTGATTAAATTTCATATCACTCATTCCTTTGTTCAAAATTAACTGATAGACAAGAGAGCACCAGGTATATTTATATTTAACCCTTTCCTTGATATATACGCATTTTTACGCATGTGAGACCAGTGCTGCCTGATCAGGATCTGCACTGGTCGCATTTTGGTCAGAAATAACCTAATGAATAAAAAAGCGAACAGTTTAGATCCTGATCAGACGGCACGAATGTGCCGGCTGATCTGGGTCTAAACTGTTCGCCCTAGCAATAAAGATGTATCTATACAGGAAAGGGTTAAATAGTAATTTATAGTTATTTACATATTGATTTTTGTGTGTTGATTTTTCTAGGCTCCTGTTATTATGAACCCAGGAGGTTCGAGCACAGTAGCTGAAGATGTAACTGGGACCCTGACACTGAAAACAATCCAGCTCCAGAAGTTTGATGAAACAGCTACATGCTCTATGACCAGCAATGATGGTGGACCTTTCAGTGTTATAAGTAGGTCAACATTACATTGTTTAGTCAGATTTCACACATGGAGTCATTAATGAACTGTAGTAGCGTCCTTAACAGGTAGCCTCGGTAGCTCAATTGGTAGAGCGACGACACAGTAGGCCAGAGGTCCGAGGTTCGAATCCTGGTTGAGGCCTACACATTTTCTCCCTAATGTTTCAGTACTTTTGTATTTATAGACATTTTTACTAACCCACATTGTGCATGATTTACGCATTTCCAGGTATTCTTTTAGGTTGTCACAACAGGTAGAAGTTTTTCCATTTTTTAGGAGAAGTCAACTAAGATTTTTATTTTCTGTATGAACCTTATTAGTGAAAAAGTTCTCTCTTGGCTGATCAGAGGGAGAAGTTCTGCAGATTTGGGAGACTATTTCTCCCCAGTCTCCCTCTATGCCATTTCCTGATTTCAGTCATAGCCAAAACTATTAAAGTTAAATCCATTAAATACAAAGTGACACAGCATATTACTTTTTTAGGAATAAAACATAAGATTTGCAAGAAAGGTCATGGGGTAAAGGTCAGAATTGGATAATACATAATATTGATAGAAATTAAGGCTGTTTGAAGAGAGCTTATTGTATATACCGGTACACATCACTTTCTACTCATAATATTGTTCATAATTTTTGAAAGAAAATCTTACAACTCATTGCATTTTGAATTGAAACCAGTAGTAGCCTAGAATTTAGGTTGTAGTAATTACAGAATAAAATCCCTTCTGGTTGGGCTGAAACCGGAGACTTATCTTTCAAGGGGCTTATACTCTAGCCTCTACCACCTTTCCTCCACTTTGTGTTTACTGACTTTTCTTTAAGTTTTGCAGATTTATCTATTTCATTCTTTTCAAAGGCAGGGCCTTATATCATAAACTGAAATTTGTGACTGTCTCCAAGCCTGGGCTAGGGTGTTTTCTCTAAAATTATTGTTGTGTCTTTGTAGATAACCAAGTTGTAAAGACAGCTGGAGCTCTGGATTTTGAAACTAAATCAGTTTATAACCTTGCTATAACATGTACAGATGGGATATTGTCCACCACAGACAGCTACACAGTCAATGTCCAAAACACGGTAAATATAATTCCAAACATAATTTTATTATGATACTATGGTTTGGACTGCAAAAAAAAATTGTTCTTTTAATAAGTTGTCTTAATATTGTTATGGTCTGGAAGTTAATGTAAGATAATGGCATAGATGTCTCGTCTGATCTGGATCTCCACTGGATGCACTTGGTAAAAATGTGTATATATGGAGGAAAGGGTTAATTAGCTGTACCTAACATAAACAAAAAATGGTCAAAACTGCTTACAGGCATGATATCCCTGCTAAATGCTTCAATTTATCATAAAAAGCAGTGGCTCTTGAATAACAGCTATAATAAACTTATAATAATAAGTAATTATTTCATAAAAAATTGGAATGTTCTCTTTCTCCTTCATCCTATTACTTTCAACATGTGTATGGGTTCAGTTGAGGTTGGTAACCAGCAAGATTGCCTCAGTCTCTGAAGTTATGGCCCTTTCTTTGGCAAATTTAATCCAAATAAACAAAACAGATGGGAGAATTTTGTTGCGCTTAGGCACTCTTTGTTATTTATTGCATTCTGTTTTACAGCATCTTAAGTATATATCTGTTTAAAATTCAACATTTTTTGTTGCTGCCTTTGGTTTAACAGGGTCCCGAAATAACCAACACTGTGTTTGGTGTGGACATCAAGGAAGAGCAGTCAGCTGAGCTTCTCCTACTTGGCATTACCACGTCTGAGGTTGCCACCGTGTGTGCGCAGGTTGCCCCCACTGAGCCAGAGTTTGTGGTGAAGTTTGAACCCACAACCAGCTGTAGGTTACCCTTTGTGTTTACAGTGAGACCCCTCTTTTAATTAATCAACCACCCCAGGGACAAGAAAATAATGGTCTTAATATTGGGGTGCTCTTATTTCTGGGGTAGAAATGCAAAACTGTTTACATGGACACTGAAACAGGGGTTTTATTGTCTGGGTGGTCTTTAATTCAGGATGGTCTTTTTTAGGAATTTTACTGTATTTGAATTATAGCAGTTTCTCAAGTATATGCAAAATGACTGGCCAATCCAAATATAAAGAAAGAGTATTATTTCAGGTTACCATAACTGTTAGAGTTTGTGTTATAAAATTAGCATTCTTTGAAATCACGCCAGTCCATTCAGGGGTGGTTTCAGTGGGGGTTCAGTGGGTTGGTATACCCCCTTTTTTGGACAGCAATATTTATTATTAATAAGGAATTTTGACCAGAAAGTTGGAAATTACCATGTAACTGCCCTGACTGCACTAAGAAAACCCCTATCTGGAAATTTTGCATACAACCCTGGCATTTATTTTTCATGGGGTCAATTAACCCTTTCCTCCATAGATACTTCTATCTAAACCGTTCGCTTTTAGATTCGTTAGGTTATTTCTGACCAAAATGTGACCAGTGCAGATCCTGATCAGACGGTACGGATATGCTGGCTGATCTGGATCTACACTGGTCACACATGCGAAAAAATGCGTATTTATGGAGGAAAGGGTTTACAGAGATATTTTGACCGAAAAAGAAACAGTATAGCCTCAGGTTAGACCTAGTGGATGAAGTGACTGATCAAGGTCTGAGTACATTGGTTGAAAATGTCTTTTAAGTCATGACTAGTGCTAAAAGCATTAATCCAGTGGTGAACAGATGTGCTGGTATCATTGTTTATGGTATGCACATTGTATGGCCCATATAATTATGTCTTACTTGTTTTTTACCTACTGAATTATTATAATTTTTCTTGAAATAGAATAATCAATATAACATCATTGGCTAAGATAGATAGCAGGATTATTTGCCTGTCTCTGATTGGTTAAATTAGTTTTATTTGTTGCATGGAGAGATTAATTACCAGCATAGGCCTTGGTGTAACTCAGAACTACAGTCTGTAATGATGTTGGTGTGTTTATCTTATATTCCAGTATGGTCTATTTACTATGTGAGCGAGGGTGTAGCAGGGAAGCGCCTGAACTATGCAAACAAACCCTCTTACAACATTAATGTTGTATGCACAGATGCCAGTGGGACTCAAGGAGCACCAAAGAGCTTTACCATCAATGTCATAGACAATCAGGCACCAGTGTTTACCAACATTGGAGGTACTAGGAGCTTCATGAATTGTTGAGACTTGATGTTGTAAAAAGGGAGTTTTACAGTACAAGTTCAATTTTTTAAGCAAAATCAAAGTTTATCCAATATATAAATATTTAATCACAAGACAGGACAGATTATACTACTATACATACAATAAATCCATATTCCATAAAGGAATCTTGCTTTCAATCTTTTACACTGCAGAGATTTTACCATCCTAAGAAAACACTATATCTTTGGCATGAATGGTTCATATTACATATTCAGATTTCATAGAATATTTTTTTTGGTTATTGGTTAGTTCCTAAGAAAGATTTAAGGTTGATTTTTGATGATTTTTTATCTATTTGTTGGCAATATGAATTAGCTGGCTGTCAGGTTGGTTAGTTGGATTGTGTATGTTGTACATCCAGGTTGGGTTGGGGTTTCCAACTTTGCTCTTGGTTAAAAATTTTAAACAAGGTCAGTCAGTAACACAATATTATTAAAGCAGCAAAAAAGCTTTTAATTTGATTTACACTTTTTTATAAATTATTGAAATATTCATTATAATTGAAATACAGCAAGTATTTACATTTGTACCTTATTTTTCAGGTAGTGTTACAACAAAGCAAGAGTTGATAGCCAAGGATTTCAGTGCCTCAGATGTAGTGTACACAGTATCTGCCACAGACCCGTCCTCCCCTCCTAATGCTATCACATACTCCATCGTGTCTTGTACACCTAACAACACCTGCCCCTTTACCATGTTACCCAGTGAGTATACAATTGCCCAAGATCACGAAACTGAAACTGGAAACCAGTTTCAAATCACAATCATCTGATTTATTAAAATGGAGAATAGTCTTAAATCTCAAGAATCTGATTGGTTTAATGGAGACTAGTCTCTGAAATTGTCTCAATTTCAGCCAATCAATGCTTAAGAGTTGAGAAATTGTGTCATCGGGCTGAGCAATAGATCTTTATAATTATGTATTTTATTTTAATTGATATTAAAATATTATGTAAAAATTAAGAGATAAATTAGAAAATCAAAATTTATAAGAAAGAGGAAAACAAAAGAGTAATTTTTTATAATAATTAAAAAAAATGTGGTTTTTCTTGTTAGTGAGCTAAATTCACAGAGTGCATATTTCAGATGGTGATATAATAACCAACATGGACCTTCACTCCTATCCGGATGATGTTTACACACTGTCAATCAAAGCTGTCGACAAATACAATCCCAACGCACCACCCGCCAACCTCATCCTCAAGATTATTGGTAGGTAGTAATTTTCTATTTGCACAATTTTTTCTTTAAGTTATAAAAGATACCTTTCTTTGAAAACTGACTGAATGCATTATCTAGTGATAAAGCATTTTTATATCTAATTCATCATCAGAGTTTGTATAACTTGTTTTAAACAATTTAATTTACTGTTCAAGTTGACCTTACTGATGGCTGCTTTAACACAGGATTGCAGAAAAACATGTCACAACACTGATGAGATAGGAGATAGGCTGAGATAGGCTATTTCTGATTTGCATTCTGGGTAGAGTTTCCAAGCAAATATCTAAATTGCTATTTACTTCGGATAGTTATGGATAGAGGGATTTCAAAATAATTTTGCATATGCAATTACCATAACAAGACATTGTGTGGTGCACAAGTGTGGGGTCAAGGTCACTGTTGCTAAAATATATTTTTTGTCCTTTATTACTTTATTATGGATGAAAGAATTTCAAAATTTTATTAAATGTTATAACAATAACAAGACGATAAGTAATGCACAAGTCTCACACTCATATGTACAAGGTCAAGGTCACTGTAACTATAACTAGACTTTTATTCTTGCCCTTCCTATAACTTGATTAGGAATAGACAGATTTCACAATTACGTACTTGGTACATGTACTTCTGATGACCATAACAAAGGATTGTCTGCACAACATTCAGCCTTCTATGTGCAAGGTCAAGGTCATTAATCCTCATTAAATTACTTTTTGTTCAAATAAATTTAATTATGAATGGATGGATTTAAAAATATATTGGAAATATGATGCCCATAACAAGATGTATAGGGCAAAACACCAATCATCCTTTGTCCTAGGTCAAGGTCACTGTTACTCTGGGCGTAAGCATTAAAATGAATTGAATGATTTACTACAAATTTCTATTTCAATTAGACTGTCCCAGTGAGCAAACTCTGAAACACCTGTTGCAGCCCTTCACAAGACACCGACCACATTTATTGTAATGTGATGTCTGTTAGATCTGCCGCTCCAATTAAAAGACGCTGTATTTTACTTCCAAATTAGGTTTTGCTGTCAATCAAATTTTTGTTGCTGTTTGTTTATTCCCCTTGCAGATGTTGAAACAGTAACAAAAAATGTGGCTTAAAATAAAGCAACCTTAAGGTGTGATTAACAATGAAAAATGTTCTGTTATTTATACTTTCCCATGCTACATCTCAACAAAAATATTAGCCAACCACACATTGTGATTGATGTCTTTGGTTGCAAGCCAAAATCTAACTGAAATCAAAATTTGTAATAACTTGATGCATGTGATGACCATAACAAGAAAATGTGTATCATGTAAGACCCAGCCTTTAGCCTTAGGTCACACTCACTGTTAACTAACAATAGAATATTTGTCATTGGTTTAATAAATGGAGGGATTTCAAAATAACAAGACACATGTTGACTGTGATAAGAGGGTGTGACATTTCATGTAGTTTCATGTCTCATGTAGATAAGAGGCCAGAACATCAACAGATGCTAAGCTTATTGCTTCTTAGGCCCATTTGGCATACCAGCTTTTACATAGTAGAGGAAGACCCCAGGTGTCCCTTGGGACAATTTTCAGGCCCTAGCTGGCACCTGAGTAGAACCACTGAAGTTCTGCAAGCTATCTGGCAAGCTTCCTCACATAAAAGAGCTTTACTCTGGTAGGTCTCAAACTCACAGTGATGAAGGCCAAGTGATTCCCAGTCTAAACCTTAACCACTCGCTAAGGACGCCCCAAAATGTATAAGACCTAGCCTCCAAGGTTCAAGTTTGAGGTCACTATTGCTGAAAGTAGAATTTGAATGGTTGTACATTTCAAAGCAAAAATTATGTTTGTGTTTTTACTTGAAAAGCATGGGCATTTTTGTACTATGGACACATTTCTAGTTTCTAACCACTTGCTTGAATAATGTCCATATTCATTAACAGATAGGAATACTATACCTGTATTTACCAACCTACCAAAGAAGGATGTGGTTGGAGTAATGGAGAATCAGTATGCTGCAGGAGACACTGTCTTCCAGATATCTGCCTATGATCCTGACACGACAGACACCCTGACCACACCAGATACCCTGACTTACACCTGTGACTTCACTGATGGTGGAGATGCTTACTTCTACTGTGACTCAGCAAGTATGTGCCATAGTGTATAAGCTTCTCTTGTATGATTGTGGGCATGAACTGAATAATGGCACAGTGTTAATGTGTACATAACTGGGCTCATGGTAATAAAACTGAGATTTGAGACCAGACTCAAAACACTAGCTTGTGATTGGTCAGTTTCAAGACTGAGATAAATTTCAACCAATCAGTGGTATGAGATTATGGTCTGCAGTTTCAGAATATTCGCATCGCTATCATCAAGGATCTGACTAGTATGGGGCATTCATGAGAAACGGAACTAGGTTACAAATATTTACTAGTACCTTTATCTTTAAGGATCTTAATAATTTGGGGCATCTATGAGTAAGGGAACCAACCAGTTTCAGTTTGTATTGACTGGACCATTTATCCCCAAGGATTTGAATTAATAGTGGGAGGCTAAGGCATGAGTAAGTAAACCAGTTACAAATTGATTATTCATTTTCTTGTATCGACATCCTCAAGAATTTGTTTATCTGTATATATTTAGTGTAGACTATTGCACATGAAATAAGGATTATTACATTTTTGTTAATACTGGATTTTTTATTTAAATTTTTTAATAATACTGATTTTTTACATTTTCGTTTATACAAAACTAGAAATGTATGCCAATATAAATTGTTATTTCAGCTGGTGAGATCAAAGCGATTGGACCTTTTGACTATGAGACGGTGACTTCACTGCAGTACAATGTACAGGTTTATGTTAATGATGGGTACGCAGATTCCAAGCTCGAGACTCTCACTCTGAGAATTAATGATGAAAACGAACAACCCACATTTAAAACTTCATCCTGGACCATTTCCAAACCAGATGAAGGCGGGGTAAATGTCATTTTATTTTTTAAAAATTGGCTATGCGGTCATGATATTTTCAAGTTTTATCCCTTTAAATCATTGGATATGGCTGGTTTTTCGTGGGCAGCCAGTGTAGATCTAGATCAGCCTGCACAGCATTGCAGACAGATCAGGATCTACACTACTTAATGCAATGTAACCAATATACATCCAGAATTGACTTAGGGATGTTCACAATGATCTACACTGATCACACATGAGAAAAAACCTCTTTACACCAAGGTAAAGGGTTAAACAGGTTTTCAATAAAATTGCCTGTTACTATATTGGCAGAGTAGTAATATAACAACAGATATACCTTTATCGCATCGGCAGACAGTGTAAATTCAAATCAACAAGAACATCTGTGCCATCTGATCAGGAACTAGATCACAAATGTGCCTTTGATCAGGATCTACACTGTCCACTTTTTGTGTCGCCCTTTCGAAGAAATGGCGATACATAGGGATCGCTTTGTCCGTCCGTCCATCTGTCCATCCATCCGTCTGTCACGAAAACTTAACATTGGCTATAACTTTGCCATTTCTTAATATTTCTTTATCAAACTTGCAAATTATATTGCTTATGACAACACGCTCTAGATGATGCCAAATTCTCAAGGTCAAGGTCACATTTGATGGAGTTATGCCCCTTTTTGTACTTGGATTTTTACATGAAAACTTAACGTTGGCTAAAATTTTGTCGTTTCTTAATATTTTTTCATCAAACTTTCAAATTATATTGCTTATGACAACACGCTCATGATGATGCCAAATTCTCAAGGTCAAGGTCACATTGATGGAGTTATGCCCCTTTTTGTACTTGGATTTTTACACGAAAACTTAACGTTGGCTATAACTTTGTCATTTCTTAATATTTTTACATCAAACTTTCAAATTATATTGCTTATGACAACACGCTCATGATAATACCTAATTCTTTTATGGAGTCCGTCCGTCCGTCCATTGGTCCGTCAGGAAAACTTAACGTTGGCTATAACTTTGCCATTTCTTAATATTTCTTTATCAAACTTTCAAATTATATTGCTTATGACAACACGGTCGAGATGATGCCAAATTCTCAAGGTCAATATCACATTTGATGGAGTTATGCCCCTTTTTGTACTTGGATTTTTACACGAAAACTTAACGTTGGCTATAACTTTGTCATTTCTAAATATTTTTACATCAAACTTTCAAATTATATTGCTTATGACAACACGCTCATGATAATGCCTAATTCTTTGATGGAGTCCGTCCGTCGGTCCTTCAGGAAAACTTTACGTTGGCTATAACTTTGCCATTTCTTAATACAGTACATTCCACTTAATTGAATGGCGCTTATTTGAATATTTCGCTTAATATAGTAGAATATTAAAACACAAAACCATTTCTATCTATATCTATGATAAATAATATCTTTATTTGAATAGGACACAGCATGCATTTCGTTTATTATGATAGCAATTTCCAAGCTTACAACGCCTCACGACGCTAATCCTGCTTGAAATTCGCACGTTTCTGCTCCAAGGCAATGTACATTAAACTCGATAAATCTGTCATTGTTTATCACCTGTGTTACATAATGACTTCCGTTCACTGGCATGCATAATTGTGTTTACAGTATACATTTATAGCAATGACATCACAAAAAGGGTTTCCCGCATTGAGAATTTTCATTTGTTTACGTTCTTAAGATGATCACGTTTTCAGAAAACTGGGAAATTCCCGAATAAAAAAAGATTAATCTTAAAACGAAAGGAACAGATAATATCTGTTCTTTTTCTAGAAATGTATGTAAAATAACAAATAAACTTTGCCATACTTGCTCGATAATTAGAACGTTATTTAGATCATGCAAACGAATCTTAATTTAGGATGGGTTTTATAATAACGTATACGCAATGTTTTGGCCCCGTTAGGAGATAATAACTCTTCACAAAGAAAAGATAGTGGTATAGTAATCGGATAAAGATCGTAAATTTTGGATACGAAAAGTTACAAAAGAAAATGCGTCGACTATGTCGGCAAAACGAAATTTTTTTGAAACGGCGCTAAGTCGAAAGAATCAAACGTATACACAGCGCAATTACATAGTATTGGTTATCTTCAAACCGGATTTTATTGAACATGATGACAGAATATATTTCTGAGTGCATTACCCCACCCACCACGGACGAAACTGAGAATTTGTCAGCTCCGTTTTTTATGATACTCCGCTTAATTGAATCAAGGATCCTGACAAATAGACTATTCAAATAAGCTGTATTTCTTTATCTAACTTTCAAATTATATTGCTTATGACAACACGCTCGAGATGATGCCAAATTTTCAAGGTCAATGTCACATTTGATGGAGTTATGCCCCTTTTTGTTCTTGGATTTTTACACGAAAACTTAACATTGGCTATAACTTTGTCATTTCTTAATACTTTTACATCAAAAATTAAAAATTATATTGCTTATGAAAACACGCTCATGATGATGCCAAATTCTTCGATAGAGTTATGCCCCTTTTTGTACTTGCATTTTTATTCCGACATAGCACCAGAGGGCGACACAAGTGTTCAACTGAACACCCATCTAGTTTATTTATTAGATTATTTCTTACCAAGAGGCAGCAAGTGCCAGCTGTTCTCAACCTACACTGTTTGTACATGCACAAAAAACAAAATTGGTTACATGTCAGTAAGGAGTTGTAGTCAGTACATCATCACCAAACTTGGATGTTGACACATATAACTGTGTTTAATAAATTATCATGAGAAGAATGCTTGAAAGTATTTTAGTACGTACAGTTAGTTTCAAAAGAAAATGTTCTTTCGAATAACAGACAACCAATTAAAATGAGGCATTTAAAATACAGAACCAATCTAAACCCTCTACTCTATAGATAAAGCTTTATTGTGTGGGTGAACATTTTAGATCCAGATCAACCGGAACATCTGTGGTTCAGGATATAAACTGTTTTCTTTCAGATTCATTATTTTATATCTGACCTGTGCCCAAGGTTATAAAACTGAGCATGGAAACCAGTCTCAAATCTCAAGCATCTGATTGGATGAAATGGCGACTGGTCGCCATTTCAGCCAATCAGATGCTTGAGATTTGAGACTGGTTTCCAATCTCAGCTTTATAACCTCCAGTCATGGAGAGGAACATTATAGATCCAGTTCAGATAACTCTGATGTGCTAGCTGATCTGAATCTCAACTGGTCACCCATGTGACAATAGGGCTGGTAAATAGTCAAAGGTTTATGGATTTAACTTATATCCTGCTTACTCCATGATTCGTGACTCTTATTTTAAAAAACAGCGCATGCGCAGTGAAAAATGTCTTCATCTTTTTCAGTTTTACCTAAAACTGTAGGTAAATGCCACAACTAAACATTCCTGTCTGAAAAAGCATAGAAAAAGTATGATAGAATTTAATATTCTAATCTTTGACATTCAAGGGCAATGTTCTAGGTCATCTAGAAGCATGCTCATCGATCCATGACATTTCATTGCCTGGGTGATGACGTCATTAAATTTGCATTTTTGTTAACTTAATACACTGCTTAAAGAAAGATTGAGCCACAACTGTTAGACTCCATGCTAGTGTCATGATTTAGATTGATCCAGTTTTGAAAAAGCAAAGAAAAATTAATAGTATCAGGGTCATACTACCTGTACTGTTTAACTATTTTTAATGGTTTGGAACTACATAAACATGACTTTTGTGTTAATAAAAAATTGTAAGAGGAGTAATTTCAGATTCCAATGTTTTAACTTAAAGTAATTAAAAATTGGATTAATCTTAACAATTCATAAATCCATTTCTAGGCAGTCGTAAAACTTATTCATTACAGTCAGGTAGTCTTTCATTCCATAATTCATAACAAAAAAAGGATGTCAGTTTAATTGGTCTTTACTTGAGTTTCAAATGGGAAATAACTTTTGTTTGGCAGTATACTTAGTTCATTACCAAGTGTCCGATCGATATAGACAGTGTTGCAACACAGCTTTCAGTGACGTGTCAAAATGGGAGAGGAAATGATGAAATTTGGAGGAAAATGGTGGATTTTTGGATATATTTTTAATAATAAGATAAAATCAATTCATTTAATTGTTGTTTTTCTATTTTTTATTCTTTTTTGTAGCCTTTTTATTTCTTATACTCCTGAAAAATATTGTTTCAACTAAATATCTATGATATCAGATAAAAGTTTTTGCCGCACCAGCGTGTAATCTGTCCATGAAATTACGTCACGGATCAATGGGTGATCACGGATCAATGAGTATGGACGATATCTCATGTTCCAACACTGTCATTCCAGATTGGCCTGCACATTTGTACAGAAAATACCCATACGCCAATAAATTATTGGCTGTGCTGGTAACAAGTTTTGCTTGATCACATTCATGTCATTGGTTATAAACACTTTATTTCATGGATATGCTTTTTATCACATGGGAGACCAGTGTAGGTAAAAATCAGCCTGCACATCCATGCCGACTGATGTGCCTCTGCACTGTTGGCTTCTTGGTCATAAACAACCATGTTACAGTAAACCCCCCATAACAGACACTCGATATTACAGGCACCCCTGTATTATGGGCAATTTTTTAAAGAACAGACATCGTCTCTTCTTTATGATTCAAACCCACAATTAAGGACAACCGGCTATAAAGGACACTTTCCTCCAGTCCCTTAGGTGTCCTAATAGAGGGGTTTCACTGTAGTCTAAAAGTGAATGGTGTAGATCCTGATCAGGTGGCACAGATGTGCAGGTTGATCTGGATCTACACTGTTTGCTTATACAATTAACATTATTTCCGTGAAGTAATGGGATAAACGTTTATTTTTGTGAAGTTAAGTTTCTTTTCATTAAAAGAGTATATCATGTGATATATTGTAGCCTGGTGAAACAGTCGGTTGTCCAAAATTTGATGCTGACATTTTGGATGAAGATAAAAATGATGACTGGACATATACCATGTCTTGTCCTGGTGGTACAGGAGTATTTGTTATGGACAAAAACACTGGATGTGTCACTGTAAGTACAGTTGAACCTGCCTACCAGCCACATGCATTCAGAAACCACCTGTCTTAAACAGCCAGTTTGAATATGTCCTATACTGACATTTAGTTCTAATTTTTTCCTGTCTTAAACAGCCACCTGTGTTAAGCAGATGCTTTCTGTCACTCCCTTGGGCGGCTTAACACAGGTTTGACTGTACATATAACTGAATGACTACAAAACATTATGTGTTATATTGTTGGCTATTGGGTCATATAACCAAATCATTGGAGTGTGTTTCTCGAGACCATTAGGACTTAAACCCTTTAATCCATACATGCTTTTTATCACATGGGCAACCAATGAAGATCCAGATCAGCTGGCACATAATAATGTGCTGTCTGATCAGGATCTGCACTGTTTGCTCTTAGATAGATGGGGATTTCTGACCTATAAGTAAACAGTGCAGATCCTGATCAGACAGCATTGATGTGCCAACTGATCTGAATCAACACTGTTTGTCCAGGCAATTAAAGTGTATCTATGGTGTAAAGGGTTATTCATGATTATTTGATTATTGTATGATCATGATTTTATGCTGTACATGAAAGCATGTAAGTAATAATGAAAAACAGGGAAATATGCATATCAGGAATGGCCACATCCAGCAGACACAGCCTTCCCACACAGCCAAAAAGTAGAGAGGAAAAGAGAGCGTGAAACAATAGTTTACATGTATCAACAATAATACTTTTAAAATATTATTTAATGCAACAAATTATGGGTTGTAAATGCCAAACTTCAAGTTGCAAGAGGAATAAGACATTTTACCGGTATGTAAAAAAAATATAAAAAAACTGTATGTACCTGTAAGGGTGATACAGTGCAGAGCACTACCGGTACTTGAGTATTTGTCATAGTTAGCACTTAACACCTGATGCTATAAATGAAACTCAGCAGTTGTCGTGATGAGTGTAAAACATGTATCACTGTTATTTAGCAATTTTAAAATAATTTTAAAAGTTATTTTATTGGCTGGTTTTACCCTGTGACCTTGTTTGTTCCATTTGATAAGTTTTACTGGATTTTGATGTGTGTAGATGCTGAAAGAATGGGATCTGGATGCAGCATCCAAGAGGAAGGGAGTAGACACAATAACTTGCACAGTTACAGCAACAGATAAGGGTGGCCTCACTACAACAACTACAGTATGTATTAAAGTGCTTGAGGAACAGAGTCATTTTAACCCTTTCCTCCATAGATACACCTTTATTGCTAGGGCAAACAGTTTAGATCCAGATCAGCCGGCACATCCGTTCCGTCTGATCAGGATCTAAACTGTTCGCTTTTTGATTTGTTAGGTTATTTCTGACTCTCCATATTATTCTGGTCCTGTGTTCACTAAACCATCTGACTTTATATATAATAAGGAATGGACATATTTAATACCCTCTTCTCTTTATGTTTCACAAGCAAAAGCAGGTATAGAAATAGGGATCAATTGTCAGCTGTGGCGGAATCAGCCTAACATCAATAATCATTTAACTTAACCCTTTCCTTGATATATACGCATTTTTATGCATGTGCGACCAGTGTAGATCCAGATCAGCCGGCACATCCGTTTGATCAGGATCTGCACTGGTTGCATTGTGGTCTGAAATAACCTAATGAATCAAAAAGCGAACAGTTTTAGATCCTGATCTTTAGACAGCCACCTGTATAGAGCAGGCACTTTTTGATCTGGATCTAAACTGTTCGCCCTAGCTAATTACAGGTTTGACTGTATACAGGAAAGGGTTAACTTAATGTTGCCAATAATGTTGAAAGTACTTGTTCTATTAACTTAGAATTTATCATCTGCATGAACAAAGTCATCTGTGATATTAATAATGATAACTCTGTAGGACTCTTTCTTGAGTTATGCCCCTTTCAAATAGCTATATAATTAGCTGAAACTTATTATTGCTTATTAGAAAGTGCTGTGCAAAGATCATAAAACTAAGTCCAGATCAGATGACATAATGAGGCAATGAGGCGATAGTTTATCTGGATATACACTGGTTGCTTATGTGATAACAGATGTATCTATGAAGTAAAGGGTTAAGCAGTTTTAGAAGTATATCATCAGCCAAAACCTAAAAGCTCAAATTGATATTTAACCCTTTCCTTGATATATACGCATTTTTACGCATGGGCGACCAGTGTAGATCTGATCAGGATCTGCACTGGTCGCATTTTGGTCAGAAATAACCAAATGAATCAAAAAGCGAACAGTTTAGATCCTGGTCAGACGGTACGGATGTGCCGGCTGATCTGGATCTAAACTGTCTGCCCTAGCAATAAAGGTGTATCTATACAGGAAAGGGTTAAATTATTTAATTTACCCCTGACTTTGCCAGACACTCATTCTTCCACACTTTAAAAGATTGTTAACTAATTATACTTTTTCTTAATTTAATATTTGAACAATAAAAGTGAGTAAAATGACCTATAATAAACACATTTCAGACGTGTAACATTATGATTATTAAGGTCTAAAATATTTAAAAAATACTGCAATGTCATTGGCCCAAAAATAATTTCAACCCTTTTATTAACTTAAACCTGAAACCAAATGTTCCTATAACTTTGGAAGTATTGGTCCTTTGACACAGAACTTTGAATATGTCATCTGTATTAATAAAGTTATATTTTAGTGTGGATAACTTGTATAAGTAATACTATAATTTATTATTTTACAATTACAGCTGAATATAAAGATAAATGAAGAAGATGACAATAAGCCATATTTAGACAAGACTTCATATGTGTTTTGTGCTACTGTGGGTACCAGCTCAGGCTCATTGGGAAATGTGATTGTCAGTGATAACGATGTCTTGGCGCAGCATAAAGTGCACACCTACGAGTTTATTGGTAGGAATTATAATATCAGTGTTTATCCTTTACAAAATATATACACCTTTTAACATGTGCCATCTGATCTAGATCTACACTGGTCACATCTAGGTATAAAATAACCTAATTGATCTATAAGAGATGCCAGCTGATCTGGATCTACACTCTACGCCCACACAATAAAGGTGTGCCTATTGAGTAAAAGGTTAAATGTTTACATAATTTTCTGTTATAACTTAGAGCAAATTCTACTGGTCAATTTCCTTTTAAACCAACTTTCAATGTAACCAAATTTATAAACATGGCAGACTTATATACAGTTATACCTGTATTACTGTCACCTGCAAGAAATGAAGTCTTCAATATCTGTATCTCAGAAATTAATTCCCATAGAACATCATTCTTCTTCCCAGTAAGAAAATGGCTTCAAATTGCTGTAACTTTAAGAGAGGTTTGCCAAGAGGTGTATCATTGATAGACTACAAGTGGTGCTCGACCTGCTGGATTAACAGAGGAATTCAACTAAAATCATATGACATTTGCAAAGGGAATCAAACAATATGATGATTTGTTAAAAAAAATTGGGCTAGTTAGAGTTAACTTTTAAATCTTTCCTTAGTTGCTAGGTCATCTGCATTTACTGCAGTCTGCCAGCCTTTACATCCATCAACACTGTCTTCATCTTTTGCAGTTGTTTTTAAATTAATAGATACATAGAGGATGTACTATTCTAATTACCAAATACATGCATTGGAAAAAAATTCTCTTTACTTTTTCCCAATGATTTTCACATTGTTTAATGAATTTGAAAACCAATTATGTTTAATTTCCCCAGGCAGTGGTCCGTTTTCTGCAGATGGAAGTGGTGGCTTAACATATGGTGACGTCAGCAACTATGCAAAGGGCACGACGTTTGAGACAGTCCTTAGAGTAACAGGTATGACACTTTCGTCAAATTCACCAAGACAGCTAGAACATGTTCGTTGAAATGAGAACCTGTTCAGACAAGTGTGATTTTGGTGCACCCTAGAACCTGATTTAAACGGCCAGTGGCAAATTGTTCCTATTTTTATAAATTTTATTAGCCATGTTCTCTTTTCTCTTACTTTATGGCTGTGTGAGGACTCTGTGTCTTTTGGCTGTGGCCATTCCTGATATAAGCCATATTTCACATTTAGTCCTTAGCAGTACAGGTATGACACCACTTTACCACGTTTCAGACAGTCCATTAAGTTACAGGTATAATATGATACACCTTATTTCAGATGGTATACAGGTATGACATCACAGTTACAAATCACTTGTGGCATGGACTGGTATAGTTCTGCCTATAGTGGATGAATAGCATCTTTTAGCATGTATGACTTGGATTAGCAAACTTGAGCCCCCTTTTCTCCGTCTTTAAACTTAGCCTCAGTGTTATCTAGTTTTAAGCTTGGTACCTAAATCTGGAATTAACAAGTCCTCTATATCCTGCAGTATCCTCTGAAAACCTAAGATGACATAAACTTTTTGGAGGCTTTTCTCTTATGGACTTCTTGGCAGTGACAATAAATACAAGCAAATACACCCAATAGTTATTATCAACTCTTAACTCCATGGGGTATGGCTAAACAAAGAATGTAAATTTACTATAAGTATAAAGTAAATACATGTAATAAAAATGCAGTAAAATACTTTAATATGCAAGTAATTATGCTTTGAAATTGATAATTTCTAAATATGTCG
Organism: Corbicula japonica; assembly: GCA_038501625.1. Lineage (NCBI taxonomy): Eukaryota > Metazoa > Mollusca > Bivalvia > Venerida > Cyrenidae > Corbicula > Corbicula japonica. The sequence goes on along the minus strand of JAZAYU010000013.1, from coordinate 9,652,903 downwards.
TTTAGATGCAGCGGGTAATTATGATGAGTCACCAGTGACAGTAGTGATCTGTGATCCCCCACCTCCATCACCTTCCAACCCTAACTCTGCTGCGTCAGGAAGCAGTTCCTCTTCCTCCTCCTCATCAGAGAGTATGCTGATGTGGTTGATTCCCGCCATTTTGCTGTCTCTGTTGATGCTGGGACTTGCAGCCTTCTTGCTCAGGCGTTATTGTATGTCTGGTGCCTGTAGATGGTGAGTTTAGTCTGTAGTCCTGTGCAGTTCTGCAGTGTACTAACTGTTCTGATACAGAGGTTCCACTTGACCCCTGAGATGACCCATTGATTCTTGAAATTCCTAAACTTTTTGACCACAACAATTTTACCCGAGGTCATTGATCTTTAAATAGGGGTTAGGTCATTGTTCTTTAAATAGGGGTTTCTGGCTATTGATTAGCTGAATCTCTTATAAAATGATGAAAATGACCCTTTGTATTCAGCAGCAAATGGAATCCTGTGAAATTCTGATAATTACATTCTTATTTCAGTGAAAAAAACTTTACTCCATGGATATGCCTTTTATCATGTAGGAAACTAGCATAGATCTAGATCATCCAGCACATCCCTGCAAGATCTGGATCAAAACTGTTCACTTTTTGATTGCATTTTTCTCTAATCCCATGAAGTGAACAGTGAAGATCTGGATCAGATGAAATTAATGTGCAGGCAGATCTAAATCTATGGTCGTCCCAAATAAGACAAAAGTCATATTTGGGAATTAAAGGATTAACTGGAAAATATCTGACTGAATATAGCCCTTTCCTCCATAGAATCACCTTTATTGCGAGAGCGAAACTTTAGATCCAGATTAGTCGGCACATCCATGCCGTCTGATCAGGATCTAAACTGTTTGCTTTTTGATTGATTAGGTTATTTCTGACCAAACTCCGATCAGTGCAGATCCTGATTAGTCGGGATGGATGTGCCGGCTGATCTGGATCTACACTGCTCACACATGCGTAAAAATGCATATAAATGGAGAAAAGGGTTCGCAAACAAACTAGAACATCTACTGACTACACAGAGTGCCTTTCACAAGTGTTTATTAGGAATAGTACAGTTTCACACCTATTATTTTTATCTTGAGTATAAACCTTTAAGAGAACAGAGCAAAATAATTTCTAAGCATAGATGGTCTGAAAATCTTGAAATTAAAATGTTTATTTTTCATGCCCCCACAAAGCGGGAGGCACATAGAGTTGCACTTGTCTGTCTGTCCGTCCGTCCGTTTGTACATCCCCAAATCTTGTGGCAGGATTTCTTTAAAACTTGCAGAGATAATTATGCGGGATGTGTAGATGATCGTAAAGAAAGGATATTTTACTTCGACCATTTTTACTAGAGTTTGGCCCTTTGTTATAACAAATTTTGTTGCAGCAGTGGCGGCATCAGTATCCGAGGACACATTGTTGTTTCCAAATATTTGCAATTGTTAAACTATCTGTGCTGTGCATTGTTATACCACAGATCGCAAACAATGGTTGGAAAATACAAAATCATTACTCCAAGTATAGCACATGTCTTACACTAGATTAAATTATAATTCACTTTCGGATGTTTAGAATATACATTAGTCTTCATCAGGGAATGCAATATGATGTCTAGCCTAATTCTTTTATTCTTTTGAATATCTGAAACTGTGTTTTGATTAAATATTCAATATTCACAATGTAACTGAGAAAAAACCACTTTTTTTTCTATTGATGTATGGTTATATGAAAAAATCTTTCATTTAATTTACTGACATTAAATTTCCTTACAGCCGTCCATGTTTGAAGTCTACACCATCACCTGCCAGAAACCTTCAGCCTGTACAGACTGTCCGGCCAAGTCAGGCTAGACGTAAGTCATGCATTAATATCCTGTATAAGTTTATAGATTGTTTTGTGTTAAGGATTGAATCGATATTTGATGGTTTTCATCTTGGTATGGAAAACAGTTGGGTTGTTTAAAGTGTGTGAAGCCCGAAGGGCTTCACGCATACTTTAAACAATCCAACTGTTTTTCATACCCAAATGAAAACCATCAAATATCGATTTAATCCTTATATTTACACACATAAATACTCTCTTTAATACAGAAATTATTAAAAGAATTTGTGATATTACGGCTTTTTTGAATGGCTGTTGGAACAGCAACATTGACGACAAAGTGAATGACGACACGCTTTTTCGCAGCAACTCGTGGCAAAACGTGCGTGCTGGGCGACGTCACACGTCAAAACATATTGCAACGTCCAATAAATTGTGAATGGTTCTACTATAGCCACGCCTTTTAAATTATTATGTCACACTGTTTACCATTGGAAATTATGATTCCTTAAATGAATAAGACTTCATCGTAGAGGACGAAGTTGAAGTGTAAATATTCACCGTTTAGAAGATAAGGCATTTTTTTTACTAGGGTTACGGGTCTTTGTATTTTTAATATAATGAAACTTCTCATTCACTATGAAGGAACAATACAAAAAGTCAAGTGACAAGTACTCAGACATGGGAGCATCAGTGTCCTGTGGGGACAGTGTAGTTTTCCAGTTTATGGTGAATATATGTTATGTTTAATCAGTGGTGAAGATAATCAAATTTAGATCTATATTAGAAAACATTCTCAAATCTCAAGCATCTGTTTGGCTGAAATGACAGCTGTATTTGCTTTAATCTGATCCTTGAGATTTGAGTCTGGTTTCCATTTTCAGTTTAATAATCTTGGGACATGGTGTTCAATTTTAGCTGTGAGAGTGACCCCCTCACCAGAGCCGCCAAAGAAGGAGCCGCCTGGATACATACCACCTTGTGAACTGCCAATAACACAGTAAGTTCTAGCTTTTGTGAACTGCCAATAACACAATAAGTTCTAGCTTTTGTGAACTGCCAATAACACAATAAGTCCTTGCTTTTGTGAACTGCCCAAACCACAGTAAGTCCTAACCTATGTTTACATAGAAACCTGCAGGACAAATACACTTTTTGAACTGCCAATAACACAGTAAGTTCAAGCTTTTGTGAACTGCCAATAACATTTTAAGTTCTAGCTTTTGTGAACTGCCAATAACACAGTAAGTTCTAGCTTTTGTGAACTGCCAATAACACAGTAAGTTCTAGCTTTTGTGAACTGCCAATAACACAGTAAGTTCTAGCTTTTGTGAACTGCTAATAACACAATAAGTCCTAACCTATGTTTACATAGAAACCTGCAGGACAAATACACTTTTTGAACTGCCAATAACACAGTAAGTTCTAGCTTTTGTGAACTGCGAAATAACATTTTAAGTTCTAGCTTTTGTGAACTGCCAATAACACAGTAAGTTCTAGCTTTTGTGAACTGCCAATAACACAGTAAGTTCTAGCTTTTGTGAACTGCCAATAACACAGTAAGTTCTAGCTTTTGTGAACTGCCAATAACACAGCAAGTTCTAGCTTTTGTGAACTGCTAATAACACAATAAGTTCTAGCTTTTGTGAACTGCCAATAACACAATAAGTCCTGGCTTTTGTGAACTGCCCAAACCACAGTAAGTCCTAACCTAGCTTTTGTGAACAGCCAATCACACAGTATGTTCTAGCTTTTGTTTACATAGAATTTTTTTGTTTCAAGTTGATGCTTTTCTAATATGATACTCCACTGGATATGGCTTATATGCTATGAACAACTAGTATAGCTCCATATCAGTTAACCCTTTCCTTGATATTATATAGTTATTTGGTTTCTTGACAGGGAATGTGAGGATATATTGCCGGTCTGGGTGTCATATTAACTGAGCCGCAGGCGAGGGATAATATGACACCCAGACCGGCAATATATCTTCACATACCCTTTCAAGGAACCAAATAATTGTTTTATTATACTGCAAAGACTTTTTCAGACAAAATTAATAAGAAAACATCGATTATTCTATTATTTCGTTTATTTAATGCAGAACGGCTTAATTCCCCCTTGAGAACCTCAATAATTACATGTCTGACGTCATTAATTTACCTGCATGACGTCACTTCTATAGAAATTGAATGGACTATCCATTTGATTTTTATTTACAAAATTTGAGACTAATCTGATCGTTTTCAACGTTAAAAACATAACAGAAATATTTTCTGTAACAATATTAGTAATCCCTAAGCATACTGCTTTATAATTTACAAGATCGGCGTCAAATTATGCATTTTTACTGAAATTCAAAACAAAATGGCGGACGACAACAAAAGGTGGGAGGCCAGACGGGGAAATTAAAGCACGTGCAGTTAATATCTACGGCCGATCCGTAAATACGGATATACATCAGCGGCAAATTATCCAATCAAATTCAAGGAAATTTCTTTGCAGTATAATAAATACACATTTTTATGCATGTGCAACCAGTGTAGATCCAGATCAGCTGGCATATCCGTGCCGTCTGATCAGGATCTGCACTGGTCGCATTTTTGTCAGAAATAACCTAATGAATCAAAAAGCGAACAGTTTAGATCCTGATCAGACGGCACAGATGTGCCGGCTGATCTGGATCTAAACTGTTCACCCTAGCAATAAAGGTGTATCTATACAGGAAAGGGTTAACCTGCATTTCTGTGCAGTCTCATCAGGACCTGCTGCACTTGTTGTTTGGGAAATAGCTTAGTAACTCTAAAACCTTCTTGTGTAGATCTTGATAATTTGATATCCTGATTTCCTTTGGAGTGAAGAGTTAAGCACTCAATTCAGTCTGCCATTGTGTTCTCTCTGAATGCCAGAGGAATCACTTTAGTTGTTTTCAGCTGGCTCACATGTACTTGGCATGAGCTGGGTAATTGGGTATTGGGCTACATGAATTTTACAGTTTCCCTGAAAAATATTATCAGACAAATCAGTTGGTGTAGAAGGTAGCTAACAAACTGGTGAAAAAGTGGAATATATGCCTCCAAAGTCAACCAGTACAATTGTAATAATGCAGACAAAATTGTGATAGTTTGTATGCACTGGGCTTCATTGAATTCAGTGGGAACATAAAAAGGTAGTTGCTTTGCATGTTGTGTGCATTGGATGGAGGGAGGAATAAAATTGTTTAGATATATTTATTAGATTGGGTATTTATTTTTTTCTATTTATTTTTCAGCTACTGGGCAAGAGACCGTGGAAACCTTGGCAACGCATACCCTACAATATAACTAACAGTTCGTCGTTGACCATTATTTTGTAACAATGTGCTGTGAGTCAATGAAGGATTGCATAAGCCATATACATGTTGTAGTGGTGCGATTGGACATAGTAATAATATTTATTAATTAGACAACTACAGCATTCATAAATCATCCTGTTAACATAAATAGTAAGTTCTTGAAAGTTCTGCATAGTAAGAAACCGTTCTTTACAGAATATTCTAAAAAATCTAAGACTTTCAGAAAAGCTTTTGACCCCTGTTCAGAATTTTGAAGGAGTCATAATCAGATTGTCTAGTGTCACTTATGTTGTTTTCAGTTTACTACTGATAACCTTACTTTTAACTTCATTTTAAAATTTATTTTCAGTGGTAAAATTAATAGTTATTTCATATAAAAAATGCAATAATTATCTGTTTTCTTGCAAAATTTGACCTATCAAAATGCCCCAAAGCTCAATGTTGTGGGGTCAAAAGTAGAAAAATTCAAATTTGCTTGAATCAAAATGCAAGAATGTGTATCAATTAAAATTCCTGTCTTGGCATGCACTCCTTTTAGGTGTAATGTGCTCACACATTGCACTAGACCAGTGCTGGAGATGAAAAAAACTTAGATTTGAAACCAGTCTCATAGCTCAAGCATCTGATTGGCTGAAATGGTAACCAGTCGCCATTTCAGCCAATCAGATCCTTGAGATTTGAGACTGGTTTCCATTCTCAGTTTTATAATCTTGGGGCCTGAAGCCTTCCCTGTATAATATGTTGTCAATAGAATGTTAAAGTGTTTTTAGGTTGTTTTGAAGATTACAAAATTTGGTGTTCAGTAAATCATATTTGTTATAGAAACAATAAAGTGAGAAATTATTTTGTACACTTTACAGTTGTTAATAAATAAATAAACACTAACGATTTTTCTTGTTGTGTGTTTGTTTTTTTACATATTTTTATAGTTAAACGCTTAAGCCCCGGTCAAAACCCGCCATGCTCTTTTTTGATCGTACGTGTTCTGCGGAGGTTACCTAGACTTCGTTAATCTCCGATAATCTGACGACTGATAAGAAGGCAGATAATTGACAATACCACATAGTCAACGCCGTACACTCTCCCTTCTTGAGATGATGAGCAAAGTGCCATATGACGTTCGCTGCGTTTTTTGGTCGGACGTGGCAAGAGCAGAGAGAACGCACGTCACACGCAAGGTGAGAGTACGTGGCCCGCACGCCACGTCTAGGGGTAAAAGGTTGCGTGCATCGTACGTTCCGTAGATGGTAAGTGAGTTGTACGTGCTTACAACGCAAGATCTCCGTGCGTTTTCCATATCAACGTACGGAGGCCGTACTGCTCACGTATGGTGTTCTTACTCGCTCGCTCGTTGTAAGTGCGTGCAAGTGGGGTGAACGTGAGTTTATTTCGGTCGCTGATGGGTGATATATATAAGGACGACCTATAGATAGTCGAAATATATATATATACCGCAGAGGTCCGTGCGCACACCGTGCGTTGTAAGTGCGGAGCACCTACTTGCTCTGTACGGTCCGCCTGAGTTCTGTGTGCGTTTTGGACGGTTGAACTGAGGAAGCACGGACCACACACGGACATCGCAAAGACTCGCAGAGGCAGTGCGTTATGCGCTCGTGGACGTACAGGGCACGCACGTCACCCGTACGGGTGGTGAATCCGTAGCCCACACGCAGCTCGAACGCAGAGAAAGTTTTGCATGCACTAAAAATGCTACGGCGTCTCTGCGTGCTCCAAAATCCGTACGGAGGAGGTATTCACCATGTATGGATCCCTGAATTTGGTCCACGTTTTTGCACGTAGACAGCACGCACTTGCACGTACGGCGGGTTGTGACCGGGGCTTTAATGTTAATTTAGATGATGACCATAGCTAATGATTATAAGTACTTCAAAATTGTTTCTTTAACTATTAGCTTTGCATAAAAGCTGGGTCTTACGAAAAGAGATGATAAGAAAATTTAAAACCTCTAAAACCAATACTGATAACAGACAACAGACACTTAAAAGAAATCTTCAGTTGCAACAGAGAAAACTGCCTATACCACCGGGTCTTTGAAGCTTATCCCACAGTATGCTCAGTATGACTGTGGTCATGATAACTATACGTACGTCCTTACAGGACATAGATGGGAAAATCACATTGACAATATTGCCATTTTCAAAGTTATGTACATACTATGTGGCCCGGGTTGAAGGTTATAAAACTGAGATTGGAAACCAGTCTCAAATCTCAAGCATCTGATTGGCTGAAATGGCGACATGTGTCACTTCTGTGAACACTCTTGTTTGAGTCTGTGTCCACATTGCATATGAATATTTCTTTCCTCACAATGGGCTCCATAATTTGCCAGAATGCAACTAGTTTCTTTCCATCAAGGCCACACAAAATCTCGTTATTCCCTATATTGTTTGTTAGCATTTTTAAATTAAAAACAAGCCACTTAATTACTGTATGATCATTTTTAGGGTTGGGTTTTGCCAGGTAAAAATGATATTGCGATATTTTGCTTACATATTGCAACTATTTATTACTGATAAATTATCAAGTAAAAACATTGTACTAGGTCGACTTTATTGGATGGCTATTACATTTCTGTCTTTCAAATAGTGATTAACACTGTGTCACTGCATTTTGCAAACTGTGCAATATTAGCATGAAGTTCAGCGGCGGTAACTTAATGATGTAATTTAATAATTTCAGAAAACGTTTGAATGATATTTGTAATACCTAGTCGATAATTTTGTAAAAAAAAAATAAAGATATTATCAACTCTCTGTCAAATTATTATTTTTTTACTAAAATGTTTTTCTACAAAACGTATGTTTTTATAGAAATTCCTTTCCAGGCATTTTTCTTCAAGCAATAAATTCTGAGGATATTATTAAATTGATTTGTCCATGAAAACAGCAGTGCTATGTTTAATGTTGTCTGTTTTGACCATTTTGATCATTTTATGAACTCATGTTCTCTTTTCCTTTGTGATTTCTGGCATTGTGTTTCTATTCGCCATTTCAATTTCAGCCAATTAGATGATTGAAATTTGAAACTGGTTTCCATTTTCAGTTTTATGATCTTGGACACAGAATGTGCTGATGATATGTTTGTTGCTGATGTTTAATGTAATGCGTCATATACTGCCATTTAACTGGTATACAATAGGTGAATGGACAGTCTTTAGACGTTAAAACTTTGTGCAAGTCATCTGATTAAATGGTCTTCTTTAAGACAGCTGTTTATTCTCTCTGATTCTGAATACTTTTAAGAATATAACGAAAATAAAAGTGGTCTAGTTTCTAGTTATTTTATTTTATTTGATAAAGATAATGTTGATTTGAATAATGTTACAAATTGAAAAACAAATGTTTAAAGAATGTTATCCACATAATTAAACGGAAAAGAAACAGGACAAGGCAATGTTGCTAAAATGTCCAGATTAATTTTTTTTCTGTTATTCATGACTCTCAAAACCTGTTAATTTCCGATTAATCGGATCCTAGAGAGATCAGATTCGGATCGATTAATCGATTAATTAAACCGTCCGATTCTCAACACTTGTAACTGTCTGTAAACATTTTGGCATCAAGATCTCGTTTGTTGGGACGGTAAACCAGGGACGTTGCTTTTTATTTATTAATTATGAAATAATTTTAATGTAGGGAACACAGTAATGTTATATCTGATACTTAAACAATCCGAGTATCAGCGAACGAATGTGACATTAACATTGGTTACTCTCTTTTAACTGCCTGTATATGTGAAGGTGAATCGTTTTGTGTTTTTCATTTCCTTATCCCACACTTCACTGAATTGTTCATTTTGTGCAACAGTAAACCAATTTTTCCAGTCTCCAACCTGACCTGAAAGTGAAAATAATGGTTTTGATATTGCATGCAATAGTCTAGTAGGTGGGAGTGTTGGTTTTTTTTATAGAAAAAGCGAGATTGTTGTATCAACGAAGATGTTTCAAATATCATTGGCAAAGGTTATAAAACTGTTTATTAAAACCAGTCTCAAATCTCCAATCTCAGATTAATAACCTTCAGCCCATTAAAATAAATCTGGAGACCGTCCTTACCCAATTACTAATACAACTAAATTAGAATTTGTGTAACTGTTTATGTTAATACTTTCGATCTGACAATACCAGTATTTTATTGGCAATGTTCTTATTTAAATCATGAATCAGTAGATATTTCTAAGCATTACTATACCTTTTCTAAAGAACCTAAAATCAGGTTTCATAAAACTTTCCGATATTTTATTATCGAACTTTTCCTTTGCCATTTTCTCAAATCCACAGTTGTCAAAAATCTCCGTTTTAAGCTTTTCATCTAGGTCGATGTTCAGAAACTTCAATAGTCTGTCCATCTCTTGCATTCCTTTCTTTAAGCAAAAAAAAGTTGTATTAATATTGTTAAATATGTAGCGCGTCAGGGGGAAGACGCATTCGGTCATATTTAGGCATTTTAGTTGTTACCATATTTGCAAATTTTAAATTATCTATTATTTATTCATTAATAAATGGAGATTTTGATACACATTTTGACAACATGGTGTTACTTTTTCCGTGATATGCATAATTAAGAAATGTAGTCTACTCAAATTTATGACGTCAACAAGTCCATCACACAACACATTGGAAGACACTAGTTTGTTGATTAAAAAGGAAGCCCGGAATATAGGAATAAGTTTTCATTGCAAAGACATTTTGACGCTGAGCATAGAACTGAAAAGAGTTTTAAAGAAGGCTAATTTGTTGCTGAGATATTGTCAGTTCAATATTGATTGCAATGTATGCTGGCCGCCATTTTTAGGTGACCAGTGACATCATCAGTTTATGAGCACATGTCAATTTGCATTATCAGTTTGTATTACAGAAAAAATAAAAATAAACTCACGGAAAATACTAGTGTCACATTTAAAATGAACTTCTAATAACATAAGACGAAAACTTTTTATGTAGTGTTGAGATTTTCCCATTTTAGTATTTATATCTGTGCACAAGAATTGATGATGTCATTTGTCACCATTCAAAATGGCTGCCATAAATACCATTAAATTTGCAATTTTAGACAGCCATAATTTTGCTATATATGGTCCGATTTTCAAAATTCGTTCACTGCTGTGAAGAACATTTGTAGATCTTTGCTATCATGTGTATTTCAAAATATCCGGATTTTTTCTTTGAGTTCCATTCACGGCTGGTAGGCTTTTGTGTAAATTGCACTATATACAATTATGAATGAAAATACTTTTGGTTAAGGTAACTTAACACAAGACCTTTTACTCTTTATGGTGCTTAAATCAACTGAAATTACGCTCAGCCATTACATGAATTTGTTAGAAATCCTACCATTTTAAGATCCTCGTAGTACACGATGTGTATGGGAAAGCCCGCCCCGCTGTCTACAAGGCGTTCCCAGTCCAATAAATACTCGGAATATTTTCCATACTCCACTGTACAAATAAATGACATAAATATCACATTGGTGTATAAATACAGGCGTATTAGCGACATCTCTGTAGACAAGGAATTTCACAAATAGAAAAAAATGTACAAATCAACTATAAATTTTACACAGTGCAAAGTTCACAAAGAGTTCCTCCAGCACAAAGTTCGTGGTAAAAATCAGAAAATACCTGTAGCCTAATGGTAAACTTATTAACTGAAAGCTAAAAATTTAACGTCAAGTTGTTCACAGGAAAACGGATTTATATTTATAAGTAAAAACCGATTTAGACATATTTAAACTATGAACAACTGCAGTATAGTAATACCACTAAAACTTCATTATTGCCTATTACAATTCGCAATTTAGAGACTGGCCTTCATTTCAAACTACCTCGAGACAAGATCTGATATTGCCTTCACTTGTAACGCTAAGCAGTTTCATATATGTAAAATAATTATCCAGAATACGTAAAATGACATTTATGCACGATGTTTTGTCAGTTCTAAAAATTGATAAACATATATGGTAGATTCGTAGGTTTTCCGTCAATAAGTCTTAAAATATATCAGTGCCCAAGGTTATAAAACTGAGCATGGAAACCAGTCTCTAATCTCAAGCAATGCTTGAGATTTGAGACTGGTTTCCATGCTCAGCTTTATAACCTTCAACCCAGGTATACATTACATTTCCCTTCTGTATACACAGGCAGCCAGTCTTTCCAGTTTCCGGAGTACCCGTATGGTTTCAATCCTACCATATGATTGTAGTATGACACTGCCGTGTCTTTCGGATTTCTGAGGCATAGAATGGTTTTTGTCTGCTTTTCGCGCATGCCTTCTATAGGAAGGTACCTTTCATGAAAAACACATTTAAGCATTACATAATGTGCTTTCATCATATGTATCAATCAAATTATGGTTAGGTCTTTTGCAATATAGTTTGTTCACGAAATACAAAGAAATATACTTAAACTTCTAAATGATTCTTTATCTCATTAACAATTATTAACATCCCATAAAGGCGTCATAAAATAAGAGTCCTCGTGAATCGAGTACTACTAAATTCTCCCTACCTAATCAAGGCGTTTCCAATTTACTTGGCAAATATTTGCAAGGCTCAAATACCCCAATGCCTTGAACATAGCTCTAAGGATAATTCTTACTTCAGACAGATCTAATGCGACAGTTTTGGGCGAAAATGTATTCTTGACTAGGATTCGAAACTTGGCTCGCCGGCTTATCCGAACGCTCTGCCAACTGAGCTACCAATCCCGCCTGATTCAAATACTGCTCTAAATGCACTGAAAGCAATTGCTTATATATGCTTATATTTCACTGTTTTGAAAAGATAGAGCAGTAATTGATATAATCAACAGAAAACATAAATAGCGTAAGAATGGTTAAAGTTATCCAGGCCTCCTAGCAGGCCTGAACAAAAATAAAGGTTTTATAAAGGCTCCAATCTATGGAAACACAGGCCTTTTAGGGTAAAATATTAATAAATAAAGAGTAAATAAATACAATTTATGTGTCGAACTTCTTGTTGAAAAAAAGTTATATATTCAGTTATTTACGAAAAAACTTGATTTATATAAGGCAACCCACATACAAAAAAAAACAAACATCAAAAGTAGGCATAATTGATATTAGTTTCATACTGTCTGAATTATACATTATGACTGATACACAAGCAGTATGTTAATAACAATACTTAATAGGGGGAAGAAATATTGTAGTGCAACTATATGTTTCAAATTGGCACGACAAGCAGTCTGAACAAAAATATAGGTTTTGAGTGAAAATTACAGGCTATTTGGCCATTTTAAAGGTTTTTCCAGATTATTTAAAGGTTTTAAAGGTTTGCAACGAAATTAAAGGTTTTAAAGGTTTCGCTAGGAGGCCTGGTTATCTTTAAAATACAGTAATTTTAGTCGTATATGGATGTGGCGTTTTAAATAGGAATTGTTGAACCTAAGCTGAACCGTTTTAAACATTTTACATATATCATCATCCACATTAAACATTGCTCACGTGACCTATCACTGCAGCAGCTTTGTCAATACCTGGTCCCAAGGTTATAAAACTGAGAATGGAAACCTATCTAAAATCTCAAGCATGTGATTGGCAGTAGTGGCGACTGGTCGCCATTTCAGCCAATCAGATGCTTGAGATTTGAGACTGGTTCCATAAATTGTCAACATACTTTGGAAGATAGTGGGAGTTGACGACCCTTGGAGATGGTACCTGGTTGACTTCCTCCTCGGACATACACTCTAACATGGTCTGCACCTTGTGACCTGTCACTCTCTCAGCCGACTTCTTCAGGATCATCATCAGTATCTCAAACATCCAATTAGTACCTGTGCCCAAGATCATAAAACAAAATCTGGAGATCAGTCTCAAATCTCAAGCATCTGATTGGCTGAAATGGCGACCAGTCGCCATTTCAGCCAATCAGAACCTTGAGATTTGAGACTGATCTCAAAACTTAGTTTTATGATCTTGGGACCTGGTCAACAGATACCACACATTACTACAGATCTACGTACGTCACTTTAGAATACCATAACTCCATAAGATTATCAAAGATAACAATGCAACGAATAAGAATTTATTTCCATCAAAAATTAAGGGAAACATAATCTGACAGCGGTTAAATTTTAAAAATAAATACTGACTTCATTTTGTGCCTACTTACAGCGTCGCGTTGTATTAAATCACAAGAACGACAGTTATGCGTCAGACCATACAGATCATTCCTGATCTGGGTTTTGTACATTACACCAACATCAATCTCCTTCGCAGAGTTGTCGTTCCTTACACTCACTTTACATCTCTGCGAAAGGCTCACTGTCCAGATTTTTGACCAAACTCGACAGCCTTATTTATACAGTCATTAATTATGAATTTGAAAGCTTGAGGTAAAACAAATGACTGAAATCTTCACTATCTTTCATTAAACCAAAGAAACCCAAGCTATTGTAAATTTAATTGGTAAACTATTTCTTTGAGTTAAAGTAAAAGTAGTTGAAAGTAGTCCCAGCCTATAACAGAGGTGAATGTATTGAGCCGATAGATTAAGAGAGTGCACCAACACATAACGTGACAGTCTAAAAACTATATCACGAGGAGGCAGCAACGGTGTACCGTATATTTGCATTCATTTATGTAAAATGGGAAAGGCAGTTACTTTAACGCATTTGTTTTATAAATCATTTACATGATTTTGTAGCTTCGCTATCGTATTACCTAAATTTCACATTGCCCTGTGTGGAAGAAATACGGTTAAAGCACTGTTAACTAATTTCATTAGAAATCGCGATTGATTTTGGATTTGTTACTTTTGCAAAAGCGCCACCGGTCGGTCAGACTTTTTATACAGCGATGTCTATAGACGTTCGTCGGAGCAGTGTGATACAGATCAATGACAGAACGTCTAGATAATCTAGACTAAAAGAAGTCCGCTTCCATTATTTCTCACTTCAAACTCTTATATTAATGAAACACAATTTACTTTAAATTGTTTTAGGAATTACCGTTACTTAAAAGATTATTTATAAAGATATGCAAATTATGTATGAAAACTTTTATTAATTTTCACCTTCAGCGGCTAAAAAAAACGAACTTCAACATCAAAATAGCTTATTATAAAAAAAAATCTACGGATTTTTTATGAAATAGTTGTGCAGGCCTGAGCCCGGCAATGTTCGTTTGGTTCACTGTAATTTAACGACTTCTCAGGTAGTTCTCAACGGGAATTATCCTATAATATACGCCATATTCCTTCTAAAAACATAATACGCAAATCGCATATCAAGTCACCGACGATCGACATAAGAAATATTCGTTATATATTCTGATTTCGCAAATTTAGCGTTACCAAAATGTCGTAAGATGGTAAAATGTTTTATAATGTTCATCTGAATTGTCAATTTTACACGTAACATTTATATATTTTCAGTAAACATATTACTTGTTTATTTTCATAAATAATTCAATCCTGTTGATACTCGGGTCCTGAAAATACCGCGATGAACGGCGTTATATGCACATAACTTTTCTGGATGCGCTTGTTAATACTCACAATGTTGTTTTTAATTCTTCGTTGTTTGACTGAATTCATCATTTACAAATTTCAGACATTTGAAATGATTCATCAATATTTCCTTAATGTTAGAACATCTAAGTCAATACACTAACAGAAGAAAACAATGCCCCCTCGCGCGTAGTTATCGTCTAAATATGACTGTTAATGATTTCAATAAACGTAATCTTTGCATAACAGAAAAACTTTTAAAACAAGGTTATCGGTATCATAAATTAGGGACAACCATTTGCAAGTTCTATCGATGATACCCAGATTTAACTCAAAAATACAGGTGCAGTTTTAAATCACTATTGCAACAAGGTATTTCACAGCCAGTTTTTTTTATGGAGATTTAATTTATAAACTTTAGAAAATAAAAGGCAATATTAATTTCTCCCGGTCATTCGTAAAAACCATCTGTAAATTTAAAAAGAAAGGTTGCCAACATGATATTCTACAGCGCTCTGCAGGCCTTGTGATTAACCCATCTACAGTTGATCACTATGCTTACCTCTTTGGTTACACGATGGAGGCAGGGGTTTGAGTTTATAAAGGTTTATGGGGAAATCTTTTCTTTAAATAACCCAGAAGTTCGATTTTTTTCTTTTATCTCTGTCATCGTGTTCTTGCTAATTTGACTCCAGGGGCTCTGATCTCGGTAAGATAATTGAGTACTCGCACCTTTGGATTTGCAATGCTATTACTAGTATTAGCTTCTTATGTTTTACATATATGTTTGTGTGCTTTTTCATGTATTGTTAAGCTGATGGGTGAGTTGGAGTTATTTCACCAAGACAACTTGTGCTTGTTTGTTGATATGAGAACCTGTTGGGGCAAGTGTGAGGCTGGTGCGTCCTAGAACCAGGTTTAAACCCCCAGTGGCAATTTGTTTTTCCATTGACTGTTCCAATGCGGTAACCCCAAGGGTTCTCTTAATTGTTTGTGGCGTCTTATTTGAATTGACATACTTTTAACAACATGCCCTCTGTTCCTCTCTTCTTTTTCGCTGCGTGGGGAGGCTGTGTTTTGTGAGTGTGGCGATCCCTGATATGCATATTTCCTTCTCTTTTTTTCGATATTAGAGATCGCTAAAGGGAGGTAACATTTTGAAAGTACTCTATTTTGTTACACTACAGTAAGAAAATAACGTTGTGATTTGTGCGGACGGTGGATCATGTGGGTTTTATAACAAACTGACAAAATAGAATATATTTCTTTGGTTACCATAGTAACACTTTTGACACGAGAGGTAAACCATTATTTGAATTATTATACATTGTAATTATAATATGGTTATTTTATGGTTTCTATATTGAACAGTATTTTGTGACAATTGCCTTATAAAAGTAATTTTATGTGTTTGCACGATGATTTTCCATATTAAGGAAGGGTTTGGTTGCTATGGTTACCGTTGCCAAATGTACTTTTTGAAGTTAAATTTAAAACAAGTATTCCTCCATTATTCTTGTTCCATTTAAATCATGATGATATGAAACCATTAAATACCTGTTTTGGCAAACGTACACATCATTACGTCATCATCGCGGAACTTGAACTTTGGCACATTATCAAAGATTTTCTTTATTTCCTCCGGCGGTTTTAAGAATATTGGCTGGATAAAGCCCCCAACGTTTACCATGTTCATTGTAGCCCCGCCGGCGTCCGGAATCTGTACATGCGTCATGTTTCAACACGAAATCTGTGGGAGAGAAAAGAACATTGTAATGAGTAACTGCTCCACATTCTTGAAATGATGACTACAACTCCATCTCACCGAAATCTAGTACGAGACACGAAACATTGAAGTGACTACTTCATCTCACTGAATTTTGACGTGTGATGAAATAGTGACGTAACGACTTCATCTCACTAAAAACTAATACGTGTGAAACAATGGCGAGATCACAATATTTCTCTCACTAAAACAAAGAATGCGTCATAAAACAATGATGTTACCACCACTTCATCTCACCGAAACCTAGAACGTGTCATGAAACAATGATGTGACCACTACTTCATCTCACTGAAACCTAGAACGTGTCATGAAACAATGATGTTACCACCACTTCATCTCACCGAAACCTAGAACGAGTCATGAAACAATGACGTGACCACCATTTCATCTCACTGAAGCCTAGAACGAGTCATGAAACAATGATGTTACCACCACTTCATCTCACTGAAACCTAGAACGAGTCATGAACCAATGATGTTACCACCACTTCATCTCACCGAAACATAGAACGTGTCATGAAACAATGATGTGACCACCACTTCATCTCACTGAAACCTAGAACGTGTCATGAAACAATGATGTGACCACCACTTCATCTCAATGAAACCTAGAACGAGTCATGAAACAATTATGTGACCACCACTTCATCTCACTGAAATCTAGAACGAGTCATGAAACAATGACGTGACCACCACTTCATCTCACTGAATCCTAGAACGAGTCAAGAAACAATGACGTGACCACCAATTCATCTCACTGAATCCTAGAACGAGTCATGAAACAATTACATTGTATGTAAACACCACTTCATCTCACTGAAACCTAGAACGTGTCATGAAACAATGATGTTTCCACCACTTCATCTCACTGAAACCAAGAACGTGTCATGAAACAATCATGTTTCCACCACTTCATCTCACTGAAACCTAGAACGTGTTATGAAACAATGACGTGACCACCAATTCATCTCACTGAATCCTAGAACGAGTCATGAAACAATTACATTGTATGTAAACACCACTTCATCTCACTGAAACCTAGAACGTGTCATGAAACAATGATGTGACCACCATTTCATCTCACCGAAACCTAGAACGTGTCATGAAACAATGATGTGTCCACCACTTCATCTCACTGAAACCTAGAACGTGTTATGAAACAATGACGTGACCACCACTTCATCTCACTGAAACCTAGAACGTGTCATGAAACAATGACGTGACCACCACTTCATCTCACTGAAACCTAGAACGTCTAATGAAACAATGACGTGAACACCACTTCATCTCACCGAAACCTAGAGCGTGTCATGAAACAATGATGTGACCACCACTTCATCTCACCGAAACCTAGAACGTGTCATGAAACAATGATGTTTCCACCACTTCATCTCACTGAAACCTAGAACGAGTCATGAAACAATGACGTGACCACCACTTCATCTCACTGAAACCTAGAACGAGTCATGAAACAATGATGTTACCACCACTTCATCTCACTGAAACCTAGAACGAGTCATGAAACAATGATGTTACCACCACTTCATCTCACTGAAACCTAGAACGTGTCATGAAACAATAATGTGACCACCACTTCATCTCAATGAAACCAAGAACGAGTCATGAAACAATGACGTGACCACCACTTCATCTCACTGAAACCAAGAACGCGTCATGAAACAATGATGTGACCACCACTTCATCTCACTGAAACCTAGAACGTGTCATGAAACAATGACGTGAACACCACTTCATCTCAATGAAACCTAGAGCGAGTCATGAAACAATGACGTGACCACCACTTCATCTCACTGAATCCTAGAACGTGTCAAGAAACAATGACGTGACCACCACTTCATCTCACTGAATCCTAGAACGTGTAATGAAACAATGATGTTTCCACCACTTCATCTCACTGAAACCTAGAACGAGTCAAGAAACAATGACGTGACCACCACTTCCTCTCACTGAAGCCTAGAACGAGTCATGAACCAATGACGTGACGACCAATTCATCTCACTGAATCCTAGAACGAGCCATGAAACAATTACATTTTACGTGAACACCACTTCATCTCACTGAAACCTAGAAAGAGTCAAGAAACAATGACGTGACCACCACTTCATCTCACTGAATCCTAGAACGTGTCATGAAACAATGATGTTTCCACCACTTCATCTCACTGAAACCAAGAAAGTGTCATGAAACAATGATGTTTCCAACACTTCATCTCACCGAAACCAAGAACGTGTCATGAAACAATGATGTGACCACCATTTCATCTCACCGAAACCTAGAACGTGTCATGAAACAATGATGTTTCCACCACTTCATCTCACTGAAACCTAGAACGAGTCATGAAACAATGATGTTACCACCACTTCATCTCACCGAAACCTAGAACGTGTCATGAAACAATGACGTGACCACCACTTCATCTCACTGAAACCTAGAACGAGTCATGAAACAATGATGTTACCACCACTTCATCTCACTGAAACCTAGAACGAGTCATGAAACAATGATGTGACCACCACTTCATCTCACCGAAACCTAGAACGTGTCATGAAACAATGACGTGACCACCACTTCATCTCACTGAAACCTAGAACGAGTCATGAAACAATGATGTTACCACCACTTCATCTCACTGAAACCTAGAACGAGTCATGAAACAATGATGTTACCACCACTTCATCTCACCGAAACATAGAACGTGTCATGAAACAATGATGTGACCACCACTTCATCTCAATGAAACCTAGAGCGAGTCATGAAACAATGATGTGACCACCACTTCAACTCACTGAATCCTAGAACGAGTCAAGAAACAATGACGTGACCACCACTTCATCTCACTGAATCCTAGAACGAGTCATGAAACAATTACATTGTACGTGAACACCACTTCATCTCACTGAAACCAAGAACGCGTCATGAAACAATGATGTGACCACCACTTCATCTCACTGAAACCTAGAACGTGTCATGAAACAATGACGTGAACACCACTTCATCTCACTGAAACCTAGAACGTGTCAAGAAACAATGACGTGACCACCACTTCATCTCACTGAATCCTAGAACGTGTCATGAAACAATGATGTGACCACCACTTCATCTCACTGAAACCTAGAACGTGTCATAAAACAATGACGTGACCACCACTTCATCTCACTGAAACCTAGAACGTCTAATGAAACAATGACGTGAACACCACTTCATCTCCCGAAACCTAGAACGAGTCATGAAACAATGATGTGACCACCACTTCATCTCACCGAAACCTAGAACGTGTCATGAAACAATGATGTGACCACCACTTCATCTCACCGAAACCTAGAACGTGTCATGAAACAATGATGTGACCACCACTTCATCTCACCGAAACCAAGAACGTGTCATGAAACAATGATGTTTCCACCGCTTCATCTCACCGAAACCTAGAACATGTCATGAAACAATGATGTTTCCACCGCTTCATCTCACCGAAACCTAGAACGTGTCATGAAACAATGATGTTTCCACCACTACATCTCACCAAAACCTAGAACGTGTCATGAAACAATGATGTGACCACCACTTCATCTCACTGAAACCTAGAACGTGTCATGAAACAATGATGTGACCACCACTTCATCTCACCGAAACATAGAACGTGTCATGAAACAATAACATTGTACGTGAACACCACTTCATCTCACTGAAACCAAAAACGTGTCATGAAACAATGATGTGACCACCACTTCATCTCACTGAAACCTAGAACGTGTCATGAAACAATGACGTGAACACCACTTCATCTCACTGAAACCTAGAACGTCTCATGAAACAATGATGTTTCCACCACTTCATCTCACTGAAACCAAGAACTTGTCATGAAACAATGATGTGACCAGCACTTCATCTCACTGAAACCTAGAACGTGTCATGAAACAATGACGTGAACACCACTGCATCTCACTTAAACCTAGAACGTGTCATGAAACAATGATGTTTCCACCACTTCATCTCACTGAAACCTAGAACGTGTCATGAAACAATGATGTGACCACCACTTCATCGCACTGAAACCTAGAACGTGTCATGAAACAATGACGTGAACACCACTGTATCTCACTGAAACCTAGAATGTGTTATGAAACAATGATGTTTCCACCACTTCATCTCACTGAAACCTAGAACGTGTCATGAAACAATGATGTTTCCACCACTTCATCTCACCGAAACCTAGAACGAGTCATGAAACAATGATGTTTCCACCACTTCATCTCACCGAAACCTAGAACGTGTCATGAAACCATGATGTTTCCACCACTTCATCTCACTGAAACCTAGAACGAGTCATGAAACAATGATGTTTCCACCACTTCATCTCACCGAAACCTAGAACGTGTCATGAAACAATGATGTGACCACCACTTCATCTCACCGAAACATAGAACGTGTCATTAAACAATGATGTTTCCACCACTTCATCTTACTGAAACCTAGAACGTGTCATGAAACAATAACGTGACCACCACTTCATCTCACTGAAACCTAGAACGTCTAATGAAACAATGACGTGAACACCACTTCATCTCACTGAAACCAAGAACGTGTAATCAAACAATTACCTGACGACCACTTCATCTCACTGAAAATTAGTACGTGTCATAAAACAAGTTCGTGATTTCTTCATCTCGCTGTTATAACTACGTAACACTAAACAAGAACTTTGCCACCACCTTCTATTACAAAATATAGTATGCGACCAGTTTAAAAATTAAAAAAACGAGGACCTGATGGCAAAATCAACTCGCTTAAACTAAACGTGATATTGACCACCATTTTGTGGATAACTAGATAAAAGGAACAGATTGACTAAAACAACATCTTTCGCTTATATATTTTACAAGTAACTTCTGAAAGTGTTATATTTCATCATAACTTTAGTATCCATTTTAGCTGCAACAAAAGATAATTTAATAATGTAAATGGTTTAAATTAAATAATGAGGTTTCCAAAACTTTGCTAATAAATACATTGTATGCAGCGTTATATAAATACTCCATTAAACAACAAGCACTGGTAAGACTATCCGATCTGTATGTCCCGGTTTCCACCAGTAAAAGTAATTCAAATTTTAAAATAGCATATAGCAGATATTTGTATTACATGAACACTTGCCTGTTCTTTACCCGTTAAAGAGCAAACAAATCCTTGCAACTGGGTTATAAAGTGGTGCGAAAGATAAATGCTATCTTAGTGACATATAAATAAATGTCATGATGCACTCACTGTTCGAACTAAAATGAAAGGTTAACGTTTGACTAACATAGCAAATATGAATTTGTGGAAAATACTCATTGCCACCTAGATTTTAGAGAAGAAATGTATTTATCTAAGGGTGTAGTAATGTTTGCAAGCGCAGTTTAGTCTAATTCATGTTCAAATTACCAAGCACATACTAAAATAAAATAAAGACGAGAACTCTGAAATTCATGGACAATATACCAACACAACTCAAACCTGAAATAAGTATTTGCTGGTCTACAATCATTAGTGCCAATTCGTCAAAATAATGTTAGGGTTTTCGAGAAATTCAAGAAAAACGTACGTCCGGGTATACTTTCGGCTTGAAGGACAAACAATTTTGACGCATCTTTTCAAAACTCGACATTCGAAATCCCACTTGCAGATCAATTAAAGTAAAGAAATATAGTGTCATGTGGCTGTATTTAAGTTGTTTAAGTTTTTGTTACGAACATTCGTGTAGGTCACACTGAGGTCGGCGGATCAAGTCGAACTTTAATGAGCATATTGAATAGTAAGCTATCCAATTTTATGTTGATGCATTTATTTGATTACTTAAACTTTTGAGAATAAACTAGAGCACATTTTCACGTTCGACGATCGTGTTTTCTTTGAGAGCAACTGAAACAGACGATTGGTGCACCCTAGAATCTAGTTAAAACACTAGAGGCAAATTGTTTTGCCACTGACCGTTCCAAGACGCTAACCCCAAAGGTTCTCTTTTTCTTTAATTGTTTCCTGGTGTCCTATTTGAAAATTGGTCTTCTTATAAACACACCCTCTTTTTCCCTCTCTACTTTTGTAGCGGTGCGGGAAGGCTGTGTTTTCAGGGTGAGGCAATTCCTGATATGCAGATCTCACTTTTTTGTAAAACACAGGTAATTTTATTGCAATAAAATTGTGATTCTAGTTGGATTATTTTATCTACAACAGACGATTTGAGATTCTGAACAGTACTCTTAAAACAATAAGCTAAAGCCGATTTAACCATTTTTCTTTGAATATACCCAATGGCTTTAAAAATCTATTCCTTTATTAAAACTGTTTACGAAATGTCTTCGATGATCAGATTCCCAGTCAATGTGTGGTCTGAGAAGATGCCGGGCGTAACGCTGAATGAGACTTTCAACTTTTTCAAGTAGACGAGTTCTTATAATAAAATTTCTTGGTTTCTTTATGTTAGTTCTGTAGACTTGATTAGAAAAAAAAGCCAACTGTGAAAGCATAGCGTATCTGCGAGATTGTCTTAAAATAATTTGAAAGTCATGAATGGAACAAAGAACACTTGTTTTTCTTTTGTTGTTACCGTAAGTCCTACTTCAATGCGACCTCGATTTTCTTTAACGTATTTTAAGTAATTGAAAAATGTCACAATCTTTGAAAGGTTGCCTTTCTGATATATATCATTTACATCAAGAGGATAATGCTTTTTAAATGTTTGAATCCAGTGGGTGAATGAACGATAGACTTTACAGTAGAATAACATTTCAAACACCTGCAGCAATCACACTTCTAAGAATTGCACTTTTACCGGTGAGAGTGAGACACCTTACATTAGGCATTAAGACCGATAACTTTTTATAACAATGCAAATATATTTAAAAAGGACATACTTTCATCCCTGAATAAAATCAACAGTTGTTTTATTTATTTTCAAAAATTTTAACTAAGAATAACAGGAAAAGCCAGAATCGATGTTCATAATTATGTTCAAAGGTATTGACTCTGCATTTGGAGTACCGTTGTTATTTAAGGCCGGCATTATCACACGAATGTTTTCTTTTGCATTTTTAATCAGTAAATGTGCATTTCTATTTGGTAATAACTGATGACAAGAAGCGAAGATGTTTGAACAGAAAACTAGAATGCAAAACAAAACACGACGTGTATTGCCGATCTTTCGCGCATATTGCCGATCTTTCACAATTGTTTAACAGAAGTCATTAACCGCTGCGCAGTATTGACTCCGCTGAATATCCATTTAACCTACATGTGGAACGGTTGCAAAGCGTCTAAATACAGCAACTTACTAGTGAACAATCACAACTGCGTGTTTAATGAACATTTATTATCGTGGATTAAGGATATTGTTAAACGTTTTATCAGGTGAGTATAACTTTCTTATTTTAAACTAGATGTACTTTAAATATCCAACGCGACTACTGTGACAGTCCTTCTATTTTCTTGACGGTACGGATTAACCAGCATATATTAACATACTTATTAAGTTATTAGTCTATCTATATTTATATGTCAAATTGGAACGTTAATTTGACCGCAAGCGCAAATGAGGAAAAATATTGCATGTTTATTAATTTTATTTATAGTTTCTAGTTTCGGTAATTGTTTGCAATTAATTGATCTAAAAGATAAATAATATAAAGTATATTTTGCCTTTAAAAGATAGTACACAATTGATTTGTATAAATTATTCTCTGAGAAGTAGTAATTCGGCGCTCCCGCCAGGACTATGTTATTATTGCGCGTAGTTATAGATATTGACCTTTGCGATAACCAGTATCTCATTCGCATAGTTGTCGTTCCTTACCACAGTGTCTAAAGCGTACAGTTAACCGAAACGGAAGTATCTGATCTGTACCCCGATGATCACATAGATGCTTACAGAAAAACACGCGACATCGACTTTTCATTTGTAAAACATATTCAAATTAAACGTTCTTTTTGAAGAAATTATTTTTATAATAAGTGCATCGTTGATAAATAGTCTTACTGTGATCTTGAAGTCGTGAACTAACGGCTAGTTAAGTTGCAATCTGTAATCTTTTCACACTTGATCAGTACAAAATGGGGAAAAAGAGTGGAGAAAATCTGCATTTGTGACCTCATATTTTATATTGTATATATTGGAAAGGTATATATTTGACTTCCCCTGAAAGAAAAAACATTTCCAACGCTCACAAAATGCGATGAACGGTGCTTGAACGAATTAGCACCGAGAAAATGGTCTTTCTGTGCAGCAACCGAAAGTGACAAGACTGTACGCAAAGTTGCATTACTTCAATTTAAGACTGTACGAACAGTTGCGATCATAAGTGCATTATATACTGATCAACTGAAAAGCATCAATGAAGCAAGAACTTGTTACAGGAATCAATCAAAGGAATCAACCAAATCTAATGTATTATTTATCAAAAATAAAATCTTATATGATCACATTTTAGAAAGGACAAGCAAGTTTTGAGCTATAAATTGATAGGTTTTTTTACTCTGATCTACTGCTGAACCATATGAACGAATTGGTACACTTTGCAAATAAGACACCGATAATTGCTAGAAATCCTAAATCCCCTGATTGTGTCATTAAATAAAACCTAGTATAAACCTGCTGAAATCCCTGCCGGTGTTGGCAAAAATATACATTATACACAAATATTATCCAATATCATAAAGACTTTAACAATCTGGTCTTTGACAGGAAAATTCCATTAAGTGGTTTCAGATTTTGAAATCCAACACTTCGTGACTGAGTTAAGTTAGTCTACAATTACGTCTGCAACTGCTAAGAATTTCATGTTTAAGGTCGTTAAAATGTCGAGTTGGATTTCATTTTGACCGACTTTCTTTGTTAGATTTCAGGGATTATGTTAATCTGATTGGAGCATTCTATGAAATCTTTAGAAACTATGGTTGAAGTACTAACGCGTATTTGTCAAGCTATATTATGGCTTAAACTGTACGCACTTCAGAGAAGAAATGAAAACATTACAGCGGGCATGTACATTACACGGTCTTACCACTGATATAGCTCGGTTGGAATGTATTCGTTTTTTTTCACGCCTCCTTTCATAAAGAACTAACAAGAGATTTAAAAACAAATCTGATATCGAAACAGAAGCCAAGATCAGTTATTTGTTTATACAATTGTATTATTAAAAGAATGAGCAAATTTGTTGAAAAAAATATGCATTTTTCAGGTTTTCGTGCAAGAATTATTAAGGTTAACTGAAGCTAAAATGATAACCTGTCGATAATATCAGAAAGCATTAACTGGAACCATAAACTGTTAATGATCTGTTTGACAACTATGCGTACAGATGTTAGGCATCTGTTAACAACTAACGATCGCGTACAGTTGCAACTATGCGTACAGTCTTATTATTTACAGTGACATAAAGAAAGAATCATTTTCTCGTTGCTAAGTCGTTCAAACTCAGGTCAACGAAAACACAAGTTGAATAAATGAATTTTCTCCCATACCAACACAAATATGGTCCAAAATCTATTTACACAAAGAAATTTGAACCCAAAACGTCCCGTTTTGTTCAATGTTTTGCTCCTATTTTCACTGATCGAGTTGGGAACGATGATGGATTATAACAATACTAACCCTTCCTTTAAGTCTATATGATCACAGCAGGATTAACGTTTTACTTATAACAGAAATATTTTTTTCCAAATGCACATTAAATTTAGTTTATTTACCAAAAAATAATTGGATGTCGCAGGTTTTTCTGTAAGCAACTATGTGATCATCGGCGTACAGATCAGCAACTTCCGTTTCGGTTAACTGTACGCTTAGACACTGTGCTTACACTCACTCACTTACATTGTTCGAAAAATGTTGATGAACAACTTAATGTACACAAATTTCGTCGTTAACACACGATATAAAGCAGAAACAAACAAATTTACTATTATTCTACGATTAAGGTCACTTTTCTTAAAAACAAAAAATCTTGCTGCTGATTTGAATTAGAACATCAGCATTAGATATTTTTACGATAAATTACAATTCACTTCTTAAATAAATACAATGTGTTAAAATATTTCGCGATTCTAATGTTTAACGTTTAATAAAATAAGACCAGTATCTAAATACGCTTAACACACATTAATTATTTTAGCATAGTGCGGCGATATTTATTCATTTTTTACTTCAGCAATATAAGATGTACGAGATAAATTAATTCATGAAGAAACCTTTTGTCGTCGGAAGAAAAGGTGTCCCTTCATGTCCCTCATACAGACTCCTGACGCAGGGGGAGATACTGTGACTGCAATAGATGTTGGGGGATTCAAACATCCATACTTTCTCAAGCCTCCGGAAGTGACGAAACGTATCTGGGAAAATGTTCCAGGGTTTAGATTCCGAAAAGATGATCTAATGCTGTGTTCATTTCCAAAAGCAGGTGCTGAAATGTGTTTAAAATTATCATTTGTAAAAAGAACATTAATTTAATATATATATATAAATCATATCAAAATATATATAGGAGGGTGCACTCTCCTTGATATTTCTCAGCCTATGACAACAATTCGCTCTTTTACTTTACTAAAGCTCTTGGAATATGTTAACATCAGAAGTATTGCAACTTTCTAACATATTCTAACTCAAGGAATGATTAAGTTTTTGAAAAGCTTTTCAGTTATTAGACTTCCAAGAAAATTATTAGTTTATTTGCAACATCGTTTAAATCACGAATTCCAGAATTAAAAACTTTAAATGGAAAGCGTTTTATAGTTTAAAACTAACAACTATTCTTTCCCCACTCATGACCGACTAGCGTTTTGGAAAGCCAAACTTTGTACACTCTTCAGAAATGATCACACGTTTACGCCATATATATAACCGATTTTATCATATACCGGATATAGCAAGCTGATTGCGAGGCTGCGATATAAACAATTCGTAAATAACACATTGAAAACGGAATTATTAGGATGATTTTAAGTACCTTCAACAAAAACAAGTACGTTATATTTTGTATAGTCCTTATTGGTTGTAATACCATTTGTTTTGCGCATATATAGGGATAAAAACTTGCAAAATTGCATTTAATCACAAAAAGGTCCGGCAAATGACCCACATGATTGTATCAAAATACTCTTATTTTCTACAAATAAACGCTCTGATGCTGGAATACATACAAGTTATATGACTCTATGACATTAATATAAAGATTATTACAGTACAATATTGCTTTAAATGTATAGATAGTGTAAAGTATTATAATGTTTGAGGGGTGTGTTTCGTAATGACTGAATCATCTTTAGCATTATCATACTATCATTTATAGCAAACACACCTAATTTCTGTTGTATCATTTAGTGCGATCTTCGTTGAATGATTTTTCCAATAATCTGTATCACTTATGGCGACGCTCATTTGCTGATTTATCAAGTTTATGCTCTTAGGTAAGATGGAGGAGTTCGTCTACATATTTTGTCTATACAAATCGGGTATATTTGGAGAAATAATAAATCTTGGCGTACAAAAAACACGCAGAGAAGAACTTTAAAATAATAAAACAGAATGATACAACAATAGTGACTATAGGTTATTGTTAGTTTGGAGGCTTGTATAAAAATTAAACTGTCAGGCTCAACACAGCTGGGCGACCGTTTAATTTTTCATACAAACCTCGAAATAAAGAATAAACTGTTTTTGTAACTGATAAATTTGCATACACATAGTTTACACAAATCAGTTGTCAAAACAGTATTTTAATGGCTAGTATAAATGTATTATGAGGATATGTTAGAAAGCAAATTCGTTAATTTCTTGAACTGAAATCAGCATGGGAACATACCTGACTCTCAAGGGAAGACCTTTGTGATAGTCAATCCTTGGGCGGAAAATAAGACATTGATTACTTTGCTAAACTTCCATTTGACCCTTTACTCCATGTAATATGGAGTACGTTTTTTTGCTGTACACTGTTTGCTATTACATTTATTAGAATATTTCTGAAAACAGGTGACCATAGTATATTCCGATCAAATTAAATGGATGTTTCAGCTGACGATGATCTACATTGGTCATACATTGAGTAAAGGGTTTATCATCAGCTTAAAATATCAGTATTTAAATAACTTGCTTTGCCTCAGAATTTGTATGTCACGCCCACCTGTGTATGTATTTATAATCGTGAACCTTGAGTTTCGAAGCTATTACATTTAAAAAACCTTAGACTATGTTTATCAAATCCAAAACATTTTGGGACGACATTAATTATTGCTTGTTGTAAATTGCAGTTCTCAGAGCGGCCTGGGTGTTAACTAATAAAGTCAGATAGATCCAAATGTTTCGTGTCGCCGCAGTATATAAAGGCACCAAGGCCCTTATATTTCATAACGTATCTTATTTCTGTACGAAGCACTTGTGAATACATGATTTTACATCAAGCCGTTGTTTTTAAATCCGAAAAAATACTAAAATCATCTATAAAAAAATCGCCATAACTGATACAGATAGATCACTAGAAACATACAAATGATTGAGTTAACATG
This sequence comes from Corbicula japonica, assembly GCA_038501625.1. Classification (NCBI taxonomy): domain Eukaryota; kingdom Metazoa; phylum Mollusca; class Bivalvia; order Venerida; family Cyrenidae; genus Corbicula; species Corbicula japonica. The sequence continues at coordinate 9,623,898 of JAZAYU010000013.1, read as the reverse complement.
TTCAATAAATGATACAGTCTGGGCCGAAGCTACATGCATGTTTGGTCTAATGTTTTGATGTTTAATTGATCAACTATGATATTCTTATTATTGTAAGAATAAAAATTATTTGTCTCATCATCGCTTGCATGATAATACCTCTCAAAACCTGTTAAAACATAAAAATTTACGCTGATTTTATAACAGTACACAGTGCAAACGGTACTTGGTAAGAGTGATTTAAGCGATTTTTAAAAGTATATTGCATTATAAAGGTAACAAGGTCTTTCATAACAAGTGCTACGAGAATCGCCTGTTGAATATTTATTTGTCGATTGGAGTTCTCATTATAAAACACACAAATTCTCCTCATTTTTGAACTGTTTTCTATGTTTTTGTGACAATCAGTGCGCTATATCCGGCAGATGATACAATCGGTTTATATACAGTGTAAATGGACGATATACATTTATCAAAGGGCTTATAAAGAAAATGCTGGGTCCAAGATCTAAAACTAAATCAGGAGACCAGTCTTAAATCTCAACCATCTGACTGGATGAAATTGCGACTGGTCTCCATTTCAGCCAATCAAATGCTTGAGATTTCATACTGGTCTTTAATCTTAGTTTTATGATCTCGGGCCATGATTTTATCAAGGTGAAAACTTCTGTTACAAGGTTCCAACTGGTTACTTGAAATGATAACGATGGTGCTGAATAGGTCGGCGGAGAGAATAAAAGCTCTAAGGACAGATACCATGTTGGAGATAGCAGCAGAGGAGGAGATCAACCAAGTAACGTCTCCAAGGGTCATAAACTCCCATTATCCACCAAGGTAGCCACCTTTAAGGCAATAGAATACTCACCAGTTCTAAATTTAAAATACTGAATGCTCAGGTACAATTTTAAAAATATCTTTCTCTTTTTACCTAGTTTGTTCCGCTTGCTTGACAGTGCTGACTTCGTAAGAGTCATATGATATACACTCGTAAAGTAAACCAAATACTATTTGTTGTTGCTGCTGCAACCAAGTCTGCTATAGAATTTTATTCTTTAAACAGAATTTATTGCAGTTGACTTAGTTATGTCAAATCATAGCAGCAAAACTTTACCAAAGAAAAGTTTGAAACGAGACAGTGCAACATTCGATGCTTGGCCGGTTTCTGACTTGTAGTTGGCAGATGTTGTAATGAAATGGCTCATGGAATGGAGGTTATAAAGCTGAGATTGGAAACCAGTCTCAAATCTCAAGCATCTGACTGGATGAAATGGCGACTGGTCGCCATTTAAGCCAACCAGATGCTTGAGATTTGAGACGGGTTTCCATGCTCAGTTTTATAACCTTGGGCAGTGATGCTATTTCCGTGACTGATTCAGATCAGGCATTATGAGGCTAGATCGCAGTAGTTTTTCCAGCTACCGATTGAATCATAAATCTCTCATGTATTTAACTCCAGGTGAAATTTGTACCAGGAAGCAATCTGTGACGTAACCATGCCTAGTGTTGGTTGCTTTTCCAGTATTTTGCAAATGTAAATAAGGGACTGTAGGCCCTGTCACACTATAGCGCGTTTCAACTGCGTTGCCACGGCGTTGTTTAATTTTCCAGAACGCCATGAGATCGCAAGAAAAATATGATATTTTTGTGAAGATGGAGATGTCACGGCGTCCTCACTGCGACCAAGGCGTTGCTACGGAGCTCACATGGCGTTCTATTGCATTCCTAAGGAGTTCTTGTTGGCCATTAAGCGCGGTAGTTTCGCAATGACATCTCAGACAACGCCGTACAATCTCCGTTCTAGCGCCACTGATTACCACAACATTCGCACTGCGTCCTCTGTGCGCGCCCGCGGAGCTCATGTGGCGTTGTAGGAGACCTTACAGCGCTGCTACGGCGACCGTATGGCGACTCCACTGCGCTCTTTTCAGAACGCCGAGCGACGGCGTTTTTTTTGTGCATGCTCAAAGTGAGCGCCGTTTGTCGGCGTTCTATGCGATCCTACTGCGTTTACTGGCGATGCCACTGCGTTGCTGCGGCGATGCTTGTGATCGTACTGCGCTCACCTCGGCGTTCTTGAACGCCGTGGGATCGCCGTGAAAACGCGACCCTGGTGTGACATGGGTTAGAATCGTTCATTGGCGTCAGTTTATATTTTACTTTCAGATATTTACCTCTTAAAGGTTTGCGGGAAAAACAGATTAAAACATTATTGTTGGTTAGAAATCCCAAGGACACAGCAGTATCATACTATAACCACATGTTGGGAGTCAAAGCATACAGTTATAGCGGACAGTGGAAGAACTGGTTGCCAACCTTTCTAGAAGGACAATGTAAGTATGTATTTCTTTGATAAGATTTTACTAATACTAAAATATATCTCTCTGACCTTTGACATTTCTCCGATCTAAAAGTTGTCATTGGTAAATGCGACTGTGCACAATGTAGACAGATATACTAATACTGTTTCTAATCTTGAGGCTAGAGCAGCGGTACAAAAACCATCCAAGTAAGTTGTGATATTTAGGCATGCAGTTACTATTTGCCATCTGATGAATGCGATCTTGGTGTGATATATTAGAGCATAGTCTGTTAAGAGGTCGCAATCATTGCAAATGGCGAAAACTAGCTAAAATTTCAAAAATGAATTTTGGGGGAAATACTTATTGCCACCTAGATTTTAGTAAAGAAATGTATTTAGTTATGGATGTAGTAAATGTTTGCAAGCTCAATTTAGTCTAATTCATGTTCTAATTACCAAGCACATACTAAAACAAAAGAAAAACCGTTTGCATGAGAACTCTGAAATTCATGAACAATATACCAAAGCAACTCATACCTGAAATAAGTATATGCTGGTCTACAATGTTGAGTGCCAATTCGTCAAAATAATGTTAGGGGTTTCAAGAAATTCAAGGAAATCTTACTTCCTGGTTCAAAGTGAAAGAAGAAAGTGAAAACTTTTGTTTTAGTATGTGCTTAGTAATTAGAACATGAATTAGACTAAACTGAGCTTGCAAACATTTACTACATCCATAGCTAAATCCATTTATTTACTAAAATCTAGGTGGCAATAACTATTTCCCCCAAAATTCATTTTTTGAAATTTTAACCTGTCTTCGCCATTTGCAAAGTTTGCGATAACTTAAAGCACATTTTCTGTCATTCACTTAAACATTAAAAGTGTATGTTTTTTTTTTCTTTTTGCATATTATCTTAATTTAAACGAAAAAGGTGAAATATGCATATCAGGAATTGCCACATCCAGAAAAAAACAGCCTCCCCACACAGTCACACAGTCAAGAAGAAGAGAGAGGGAGAGAGCATGGTTAAAAAAGACACTACAAACAACTAACAACAAGAGGGCCATGATGGCCCTATATCGCTCACCTGAGTACAAAAGTTCTCTCAGTTTTACCCAGGGCGAACATTGAAATAATGCTGGTAAAGGGTCTCTTCACAATACTCAACACGAAATATCTAAGGTCTAGTCGCATTAGTTTCAGAGAAAAATGATTATTTATGTTTTACTATATAAATCAATGTAAACTAAGAGAACCCTGGGGCGTGGCCAATTTTGGCCCAGGGGACATAATTTGAATAAACTTGGTAGATATCCACTAGACAAAGCTACATACATACATAACCAGTTTCATTTAATTGACTTTAAATAGAATAAATGGACACTGAAATCCATACTTTTTATATTAACATATTAGTTTGCTGTCGTCACTGACAAATTTATACATGAAATAAACATATGTGAAATTGATGCTTCAAAATTGATTTTTTATTGATGTGATGTAATTCAACATCCTCAACTAAGTGTTTTCAATTGAATATGGCCTTACTATGCTACATCTATACTGTTAAAAGAATATGTTCGCCAATCGGCACCAGTTTGCTATCATGATCTCAAGCTTACAGTTCAGTCCAGTTGGCAGAATGACTGGCCAGACGTCTCCTGTGTTGATTTGTCGGCATTACTGCATCATAATGTCTGGCTCTCCATCACCTAGTCATACTGTTATCATACCTGGCTCGTCTTCCGTCATCCTTAAGTACTGGTACTTCTGACAAAAGATCAAACTGTGTCTGACAGAACAACAAACTGTGTCTGGCAAAAGAAAAAACTGTGTTGCTAGTATAAATGTTGAAAATGCAACCATTATGCTAGTATAAAAACTTATAATTGCATAAAACATTTTACATATATTTAGTCAACCTATCAATTACCTATTTGACAGGAGCCGGGGCTAGTAATACTCCATAGGGCTTGTAAAATTTGTCATTGGTTTAATACATGGGTAGTTGTAAGAAAAAAAAGTTAAGGCAAAATACTGATCTTTTAAAGGTAGGAAGTAATATTCTAACCGAGTGCCCAGTATCTGCTTGAACATCGGACAGATACGGGATTTCCAGTCATGCCATTGCCATGATGTATATCAAACATCGTCGTTTTGATGGGCAGACGACAGTTTCCATCTCCTGAAATGTTGAAAATCACAATAAGCTACTTTTATCTTAAACCACTATAATGTTGTTTCTTTTTTCATTAAAGCAAGATTACATTTTCTTGCTTATTTCAGTTTCGAATCAACAACCGTTTTCCTAATCTAATAATGATAATCATAGCATTGTGTTAACTAGGGATGTCAACAAATATCCGAATATCCGGATACTGAGTCACTATCCGGATACTGATTTCATATCCGAATATTCGTAAAAATCATCTTAAACAGTACAAAATGTGTCAATTATTGCATCAAAACACCTGTTTAATAATCAAATAATTTGAGACTTATATTGATCGTCATAAAACTGCCACAAGAAGTAACGCGGTGTTTGTTTAACAGATCAGAGGTGCGAAAACTGCATCCTAATTGCAATCATCCAGGTGGTAAGGGCCATTGCTTGCCAATTAAAGTAATCCACAAGTTATATTGATATATTAAATGTGATTGTCTTCCAATTAGCGAGGTCAATTATTGTTGATTAAGTTTACCAATGTCCCTGTAATGCTGTCACGTTCATGGTCCATTATCTTGATTGTGATTTTGCTGATCGATGTAATTTCGATCAAATAAAGTTGATAATGTTAGCAATGAATAAATTATGAAATATTGTGCATTTGTTGTTCATTTTTAATTTGTGTAATTTGGTAAAAACATGTATAGTCTCCGGAACGTAACAGATAAATCTCAATGCCACAGCTAAGATCAAAACCGTATCCAGATGTGCGAATGGTACAAAATTTTATTCAAAGTACTACGCTTTGCAGAAAAATAGATGAACAGAGAAAAAACCTTGAAAATTTAATGCAAAAGTCGTATGCAGAAGAACAAAAAAATTAATAATTTTATTGCATAAAAAAAGAAGAATATCATACAGAGAACCAGTACATGTATATCCCCTATCCATACTGTCTGATCTGGATCCGCACTGGTCACTTTTGTCAGAAATAACAATATAAATGAAAAGGTAAACCATGTAGATCCTTCAACTTCCTGGTAATATGTACACATGCAGCAGAATTTAAATAATTAGGGTTTCATAATTATTTCTTTTGTGTTCCTTTAGTTCTTTTTTATACATCCATATGAACAATATCATTCTATTTAATACTTTGATTTCAGGTTTGATTGTTTAATAATTCATTATTCGGATGTAACAACGCAAAAGTTAAAGTATTGCTAGATCTAGTTAGCATTAAATAATCCATATACTATTTAGCACTTCATACACCTTATTTAAATGTGGCATTATTTTTCCTAAAGAGAGGAAATTTGTAAAAAATAGAGTTTAAAATTACACAACCAGTTGTCTGACATACCGACTTTAATTACCAGTTTTGTCTAGTACTAACGTTTATCTTATGTATGCCAACATCAAATCTGCTATGGATACTGTAGCTGAACTCACACCAATACAGTGTAGATTGTAGATCTATATTTTTAATTGAAAGTTCAGTTGTTATTATACCCCCTTAGGTGGTGGAGGCTATTCTGGAATCACTTTGTCTGTCCGCAGGTCATTCTGTAGGACCATCCGTCCATAGCTGTTGTGGGGGTATTGATCACATTCAGTTCTTTTGGTCTAAATATATAAATCAAGAAAAAAATCATTTAATATCTTATCTCTATACTCTATCGATATGCAGATTTATTGTAATTTTATTGTCAATCATTTGTTAAAATTCACAAATGTATAATGTTTGTATTCCTAATGCGAAAAGCACATGAAAACAAAATAGCGCCGCCACACAGGTTTACACTGTCACTTTAAAATGGCATGTTTACAACCAAATACTGTATTATTCTAGTGAGTAAGTACATAATACAGTTTGAGCAAAATAATTCCTTATCTCTAAATCACTTTCTGTTTCAGTGATTCTCCACTGAAGTAATTAAACACGCTAAAATATTGACATGTAAACAAGCATGCTCTACATGTACTCAAATATGACATATGACGTCAAAATGCAAAGTTCTACGTCATATTGTGTTTATTGTCAGTTTTCTCACGGAGCAGCTCATATATACCCCTTTAGCTTAATGTGAGACCAGTTTAGATCCAGATCAGCCGGCACATCCGCAGGATCTGCACTGTTTGCTTTTTGGTCAGAAATAACCTAATAAATCAAAAAGGGAACATTGCAGACCTGGGGATCGTTTTATCAAAGATGTCGTAACTTACGCAATATCGCAAGCGTAACCTACGACTTACGCCAATTTTTACGATTTTTCTAAAGTGTATTATGAAAAGGGTCGTAAGTCCTCCGTAAAATTCAAGGCGTAACTTTTGCGTAAGTAGTAAAAATACTCGTAGCACAGTCTAAATCACCTGTTTCCGGTGACGTCAAATTCGCGCCAACTTGTCTCTACTGTCGGACGACAGTTAAGTTAGACTTTGACCATGCCACCTAAGACAGCTAAAGAGGGCCCTAGAGCCAAAAATTGGTCAGAACATGAAAACTCCGTTCTTGTCGAATTACTTACAACACCGGAATGTATTATTAACAAGAAATTTTCGACAACAATCCGGCAAGAAACCAGAGAAAAATTCTGGATCCATGATGTGACCGAACAGTAAGTCATAGAAAATGATTTATAAATTTTAATAAAACTTACTTAGGTATATGAGAAAATTGCGCTGTCCAGTTTAATTCATCTTAGCACAAATCATGCTAAAAATTTCAAGACCTCTATGCTGATCAAAGCTTTTTGGAAAGCTTAGCCTTAGCCTAGGTAAACCTATCTTGTGACACAGTCATGACAATTGAACTTGTGTATTATATACACCGTGATAATTGTATACATTTGACAAGAAGTTAAGTATATGGATCATCTATATATATCAAATTTGATGCGACTATTTGCATAATTAGTTTTGTATTGACGGGTCCGATCAGTAATGTCAGTATGTTACGGTACGGGTATCGGATAATTAGTCTGGGTTTCGCCGGTAGTAAACAATCATGGTGGTCAACGTTATGAATCGATAAAAATATTAATTCTTTTTGATCTGCCGACGATTTCAATGAAGATTAAGGTTTCTGTTCAATGTGCATACATGATACGATGTAAATGCAAAGTCATTGAATGATGGCGCAAGGAGTGTACTATCACGGACTTTTGGTGAAACAAATGTAAGAAATAAGCACTTATCAAATGATTTTAACTCTGCTTTGGTGGTAGTGATAAACCTTTTACCATCGTTGAAGGGTTATGAATCAAATTGATTATGTGTTAATCGCATCAATATCAAGAAAGGAAATCTGATGATGATTTGAAACTGTGGATTATGGTATATGGCAGCCTGTAACAAGTGATAGGTACATGTAAGTAAATCCAACATGTTTTTTTACTAAGATGACCATCAACAAATCTACAATATCCATAAATTAAACAACATTATGGTTTTATGTATGGTACAGTACTTGGTTATCATTATGATTATTTAGAAAATCTAAAATAAATGAACAAAATATGTTAAAATATCTATTATTTAAAGGAAGATATAGTAAGTAAATATAGATTAAAATAAAATTGCAATTGTACAATCCTAGTGTACCTGTTTGGACACTCAGTATCCAACCCCAAGGCACAGATCTATATCAATATTTGTAAATGCCCAAACCCCTACAAATGCATAAAACTGAAGAATAAAAACCTACCATGTTTAAGCTGAGTCTGATGCAAGTAAAGCCCCATCATATATTGTCTTCAATATGTTACATTTATATTAATTAATTACAAAAATATAATAATACATTTCCTTATTAAGTAAATACATATAAACATTGGGATGCCAGCTCAGGCAATATTCAGTATAGAGTATCCTTGGCTACTCTGACCAGACTGCAACATTTTAAAAATTGACTGAATCATCAGCTGGTTTAATATGTCAGTGTAATCTAAAATTCTGGTCAAAGTGTGTACAGAAACAATTATTTCAACATTAACTTGTATTGAATAATGGTTTGGTTACTCAACTTGCCTTGAAATTTAAAATATTTTAATTTGTAAGATAAGAGAAAATGGGTTTACTTTAGTAAATTTCTGAACAGTGCAAGTTTAAGCCAGTTCATCCTTGCCAAACTGTTGATTTTGATTCAGATATTTGACAAACTAGTAAAAAAAGGTCATATGTACATAGTTTTTAACCATTAAGAGCATTTGAAACTTAATTCATTTGTATAAAAAATTTTTTTTTTCCTTGCTACCTAAAATTTAGGGAAGGACAACAGTACTGTGAACACAAATTTTCAGGCCTTACATTATACATGCAGTATTTAAATAAGTATCCCCTACACACATATAAACATTCACTTACAATAACTTAAATTACCACAAGTTACCTCAGCTACATATGTTACCTCTTACAATGAACATTCAAACTTATTTTATCATCCTTTACAGGTGGTGCTGTGCAGATAACTGCATCATAGACAGATACTTGTACTTGGGCATCCCTAGATGAATAGTTATTAATGGTATGTCTTTCAGTTCTGTCCTATAATTTTAAAATTTCTGATTAAAATTGATGGTTATGTTCTTTTAAGGGTATTCCTTTTCACTACAGAAAAAGTAGAGTGCTTATTGTTTTTTGCAGCATGCTTAAAATAAATATTTAAGTTTGGCTGGTTTTAAGAATAGAATGTAAAGATAACTGTTGTAATTGTTTTAAATGATAATCATTGGTTATTAAAATATGTGAATAGTTATTATGTGTGTAACACATATTATTTTACACAACAATTGTTTATCATTTAATTTTTAGCCTATTTTTTCAGCTTCCATGTCAGAGGAACTTGCAGCCAGTAGTGCATTTTTTCAAAAAGCACTGACATAGAACTTGGAATCTGCTGGTGACTTTAATTTTGTTGGGATGAGAATTAATTTACAGCATTGAATAAATAGTGAAATTGTGTTCATGGGTTGACAGATATTTGAATGCTTTAACAAATCATCCACTAGTAAAGACAAGAAGTTTTAGTGCTTTCATGAAATAGTGATAAAACTGACTTATAAATGACAGCATTCAACAAATCACCATGCACATTGTGTGTATGTTGATCAATGATGTGATGCATTTAGTAGAGATTAATATAAACTTCATGAAAGCATATCTTTTTTATTATAAAAATACTACAAAAATTGATGGACAATTTTCTGAAAACAAGATGGACCATCCATTAGGTTATGAAAACAAACAAGGCTCATTTTGAAGTGTTGCATCTGAACTAAAAGAAAGCTGATAATAATATATTATGGAAAACTGGAATGGAAAGTGATATAAAATTCTTTTTCTCCAAATATTAATAATAATTTATTCAGTATCTAAATTGCAATATCTTGTAAATATAAATCATGATATCACCTTGTCTTGTTTTGATTACTGTGAGGATGTGATTTAATGATTTTAATCCTGAAACATGGGCTGTTTTTTAATTTGGCATTTTATGGAAAGTGTGTCATAGATATTCAAGGGATGCACTGATTTTATTATACAAGGCTATATTTATTTTCTTAGAAAGCCTTTTTTAAATAAGAAATCAAGAAGTATTTCCATAACATCTACCAGGGCAGAATCTCATTCAGAAATATCAAGATCAATTTCTATAATGATGAATAACAAAAAGTGAGTGGAAATCTAAAAATGACCTATCACCTGATTTGAGTTTAATAAAAAATTTATAGTGGTACACACATTCGACCTTAATTTTCAAAATTAGAGTCTGAAGCTTGAACCTCATGATAGATCTCTATAAAATGATCCCAATAAAATGGATTTCTATGAGGGAAGTACAATTTCAAGCTCTGTTGAACAAAAATATTCCACTTTTTATATTCCAGACTATAGATTATGGGTAGCAATAGATTCTACAATTCTATTGAATAAGAATATTAACTCCTCTCTGTTCAGTCAAGATGTTCTGGCCACGTCACATCTCGGGACGTGAAGGGAAGGGGGGGGGGGGGGGGGGGGGGTTCGCGGATCCAGAGAGGGTTCATTGTTGTAGCTCGAACCCCCTTTTCTGGGCAGATATATTTCATATTCATGTGGATTTCGGCAAGAATGTTGGAAATTTTCATGAAACTACGCTAAGACTGCCCAAAACACATTTTCTTTCAAGATATCTTGCATCCGACCGACCGAGCATCTACACTCTGATAATCGGAGCTAAGGGGTTAAAATATTTAAATGAATATTGTATGTATATGTAGGCCTAATCGTATAGATGTATCAAATATCTTATTCAAATGTTAATTATGTAATAATGTTTGCGTTATCTTGTAAAATTAACTCGAGGTTGGCTCATCAAGTTCACCCCACCCACCCCCTGTATTCTGCAAAAGTTAAATTCGACTGGCCAATGCTTAAATTGTTGGTTTTAAATCATTCAACATATCAATTAATATCAAAACAATAAGTATTGATGGTAGTCCGAAAAGAAAACAAACGAAATCGTAAATTATCAGTGTTTATTTGAACATTTAAACAATCGCGGTTCGTCATCTTGGTCGCTAAGGTAAACAAAACCAATCGGTTTTATTTAGCGGAATGGATTTCGGCAAAAGATGCGGAAGGGATTATATAAAAACAAACAGGCCTTCTCATTGAAATAAATTTATAATTATTCTGACTCTTCACGTTCAAGAAAATCTCCGTTAAAATGGCAAACAAATTATGAGCAATTTTACGTCGCTTCCACCGATTTGCCACCCGGAAGGGTTTGTGCGCATGTGTGAATAAATTATGGAAAGGGTCTATTATCTAAAGACGCTAGGTCTAGTCTCTCGCGAAAATTCCTGGGATTTCTCCTCGGTCGGCAATATAAATATACGAGCGCCATATTGTTTAAAAGAATTTCGCAGCGAGTTACGCCTGCCCTGACCATGACGTAAAGTTACGCAAGTATTTACGAAAAAGTTACGCATTTTAAGATCCGCAAAAGTTTGATAGGACGGTACTTGCGACAAAAATTGTAGTTACGCCTAAAGTTACGCAAAAAATTGTGCGGAAGTGTGTTGATAAAACTCAGAAGGTATGGATGTGCCAGCTTATCTGGATCTACACTCTTTGCCCATTCCAGTAAGGCATGTAAATGGAGGCAATTATTAAACTGACAACCAAAAAAGCTGGAAGGTTTGGTAAACAATGAACCTCTGGTTTCGTTTAGCAAGTCTTGACTTTATTCTGTAGAAATCTAAGTCTTGAGGCTGGTTAATTTTCCATTGATCAAGCTTCAATACATGTCATCTACTCTTGCAGCTGTTTCTTTTATTGGTAATATCCCAATGGACGGCCTTCCAGGGTTTTTAATACTTGGTTCACGATTCCTATGCACAAGACTACTGTCTCATTTTAATCTGATGCGATAAGCAAATGTGCATCAGTCAGCATCAAATTATTAATGCAGAAATTTCAGTAATTCAAAAACAGGATAAAATCAATATTTGTAATGTGATGTAACTAGGGATGCGGTCAGCATGGACTTAAATCCTGGGATCCTGTCAGCCCTAACTAAATACAGTCGCAGTGTGTTCAACTGAACAACTGTTCTTTGAAAGAATGACAATTTATGGTAATGAACTGCTGTGGTAGGTATGTGATTTGTTCTTTAGAACAAGGTTCAGAGGAATGGATGTTGCATTTTAAGAAGCCTAAGCTCTGACTGGTTTTATTTGAGTCTTATTTATATGAGGTGACCAGCTAAGTGTTCTACCCCTGAGTTGGTCCCCTGGTCAACAACTGACAGGCTGATTGTGAAGTGTATAAACAGCTTTTATTGATTTCTCGTTACCTGCATGATATGAAGTTTACCTATGTTTAAGAACATCTTCCATTCTGCTCCAACAAAGCAAATCTGTCTAGATCTTCCCGATACTGCATTGAATCAGCCAAAGCCCTCATATATCTGTAAATAACACAGTCATCTGCAAAAAGGCAAACATTTGACTTCATTGGTGCAGGTAGGTAATAATGCTAAATTAATTAATTTCTTGTGTAAACATTTTCCATTTATTGTTTTCACCAAGCAGTTTTCAGTGTTTGTTACATAAAACAAAACTACTATTTTGCCAGTCTTACAACGCAAACTTTTCACTATATTTTTAAAACATCTATGATCTACTACACTTGCCTATACCCAAAATCTTTAGGTGGACTTGGCCACACTATAGTGTGCCGACCTTGGTTCATTAGTCTCTAATGTAGCCTTTGCATTCTTCAGACAGCCAGCCGCAACATGTGAAAACAGATACACTTTCAACGAAATTTAGTTTAATACTGCATTCAGAAGTATCAGTAATAATACTCAGTTATCTGTAGAATTATAAGCAATTATGTCAATAATGGTATTCAATTGTCAGTTTAATTATGCATTCAATTCTAAATCATTTATGCACCTTTACGGAGGTGTACAATTCCACTTGACCACTCGTCAGTAAATGATTCGCTGCATCAAGTGACAAGGCCAAACCACTCAACCAACCTGTTGAGTACATTTTTCAGCAATGCACATCTGTTTTCTTTTGGAAATGAAATTTTTAATTTGTTTACAAAATACAATTTGATTTCCAGTAATATTCAGCCGATTTCTGATGTATCAGAACGTTTCTGATGTAAAGGTAACAGCAACGATTTATTTTTATCCTCACTGGGTTTCCTAAATCAGAACAAGGCTGCAAGTGCACATATTTCCCATATGTCAAAATGTTGAAACAAATGAAAACTTATGTAGAAAAAACTTGGAAATATTTTTTAAAATGTAAGGGCGAGTGTACTTTCTGCTCGGGCAAGTGCATTTCATAGGCGGATCCAGGATTTGTAGTTAGGGGGGGCGGTAAATAAACAGTCCGACTGGGGGTCCAGGGGGCCGTAAGGGCCCCGGTGGATCCAGGGCAAAGCCCTGGCCAGGGGTCCAGGGGGCCGGATGCCCCGTGAAGCTCCCGTGTTTTAGTCATTTCTAAGGGATTCATATGCACATTTCCAGAACCTCAAATATACTTTCCCAGGGTATACAATACAATGTACGAGAGCTCTAATCTACTGTGTGCTTAAGGTATGAATCAAACGGAGGCAAAAATAAGATCTTTTGCACAATATATATTTTGAATGTTTGCGTGTTTCCCACTTAATGCATCCATGTTTGTTGACTCACTTTACTCAAAGGAAAAATATAAATGGAAGTAAGTGAAAGCGGGAATATTTAAAATACAGAAACGAATTTTACTATGAACATGTAAACTGAATTCAAGCGAGAGGAAAAATATAGCAAACACGTAAACTTAGGTATCACAATCGCATTTTGGGTTAGGGAGGGGACGTAAAATTAAAATGATGATATTGATGATGAAATTTTCGTGCTGCAGCTCTGCTAAAAAAACTCGTCAACATCTTCTGACGTTTCGGCGCGTCAATTGTTGTTGACAATTCTAATCAACCCAAAGATAGAATAAAATACGGAAAATTCAAAGGAAAAAGTTGAAACGCAAAGTTTGAAGGTCGAATCAATTTCAGTAGATAGTAGATTAGTCTCAATAATTCGACTGCAAGCACAGACCCATTATCATACGGACGTTTTCGTTGTCTGTCCTTTACGTCTCAAGCAGTTACGATCAAAACTGTGGTGGAAATCGACCCGATTTAAATTCTTTTTTTCACATCCACATGAAAATTTCAACACTGGTATGTCAAATATCGTTATAAAACATAAATAATGATAAAAGTAACAATAAAATGAACGAATAATCCACAAAATAACTTGTTAAACCTACCACAGCATATGCCGTTTACACGGTGAAAATTATCGATAAACGCGAGTCAGATAAACTTTATGCGGTGTAATCGACATGGGTTGAGGTTTAAAACAGTTTTGCATAAAAAACGAAAACGTTACTTATAAAGGATTACATATATTGATTCTACTTGAATGTGGCTTCTCAGGTATGTAAATTAAAAAAAAATATGTTTAAGATGCTCTATGAAGCAGGCAAAAGATTGAAAAGTTGCGATTCATTTTCCGATCGGCGGCATATAGAAATAGAAGGAAAATTTTCCGCATTGATTAGAATAGTAACTGGGTTGTGCGCGAAGAGCGACCATCGTATATATAGAAAAGCTCTTGTTGCGCACAAATAGTTGGGCTAATTGTAGATTAGATCACGATGTTTTGTAAAGCATCTAAATATATCATATAATTTTTTAAACAGCCGTTGGATCATGTTAAAATCTTACAAAAAATGAGAATGAATTGTTTGTGAATTGTTCGTTATGTCATTGTATTAGTGTACTCATAGTCTCGAAACTTATTGCACGCGTAGCGTGCGAAATTTTTTTGACATTTATATATTATATTTTCCTATATATCATATTTCATTACAGAGAAAAAAACTTTGCTTGGGCAATTTTAGGGGGGGCGTACGCCGGGTCCGCCCCCCCCCCTGGATCCGCCTATGCATTTTTTCAGGGTAAGTGGGTCCAAAAAAATAGTACACCACTGCTGTATCTATATTGATATCCAATATCAATAATAAAACCAAGATATGAGATTGACTTCCAAGAAAAACGGGGTATTTATAGTGGGAAACGAACTCTGCCATTTTCAGCCGTTGTTGGCAGAATTTGGCTTAACTAACCTAGCAGAATTCATTAATTCTGAATGGATTGAAGGGAAATTTGACTTGGAATCAAACAAACATTTTTATATCAATTACCTCAGGTGCGACATCTCTCCGTTACCTCAAACAAAGGATACGAACTTCTGAGCTTCTGAACATAGAGCTGTCAAAAAAATACAACCAGCATTTGTATCCAAACAGAGGAACACCCACTCATAACCTATGACATAAAACAAAATTAGTAATGACCAATGTTTCTAAAATCTGAAAATCCCAAACAGACATGAAGCCAAAATTGAATATATAACTTCTGGTTAGCCTGTATAGCAACTTCCGGTTCCCATGTTTCACTATCCAGCATATTTCACTATCCCCACCCCCAGTCCATTCCTCCCATAGGTCATATTTTGTCATCTGTGACATCATCTAATGATTTTTCGACGGAAAAATTCTTTGATCGTTTTTTTCAGCACAGCACGCAACATTTAAAGTTTACCGTGATCGGCGTCTTTGTTTGTAATACACAAGCAGGGCACTAGACAATTTTCAGGTATAGGTACCCATACCCTTATGAAGGGGAGTTTTGTGTAATTTTACGACAAAAAAAGAAAAAAGGAGATTTTAAGTCATATATGCCTGTTTTGCCTATAGTGTCATACTTACTCATTCCGCTGATTATAATAGCTAGTTATTTTGTGACTTTAGACTTACAAATAAACAGTTTATCAATCACATGCATTTTCAGGAGTCCCTTTCAATTTTTTTTAGATTTTTGAGGGAAATTTTTTCTGAGAAAGGGGAAAAAACATACTGTTTTGAGAGGGCATTGGGAAATATGTAGATTTTTGTAAATTTGTTATTTATTTGAATCATTAAATGCTTAAGTAAGCGAGCCAGTCACTCGATTTTTTAACATATTCGTTAATTGTTTGTGGTGTTTCATTTGAATTTGACATACTTATTAACACATGCTCTCTTTTTTGCTCTTTCTTTTTGCTGCTCGGGGAGGTTGTGTTTTGTGAGTGTGGCGATTCTTGATATGCATATTCCACTTTTTACAACTTCCAGGGCTTCCTCTAGACTTTTACAAATTACTTTATTCAAAGGCATGTATCAAATAATTCCATGTCTGCAAAAGATTCAACTCATCATGCTATAGAAAAATACGAATCACCTTGCACTGGTCCTTTCTTAACACAAACTAAAACCAGACCAAGGTAGCCACAGTGACACAGTGTTGACAGTTGTACAGATGTAGATGGTGTTACTGTTAGTCAAATAAAAGGGAAATTTTAGGGAAATAACTAAGGTTTAAAAACTACCACAAGAGCGGTATGCTGGTCAATCTTATTGCCTGTCTAGCTTTTCTGGATGTTGACTGAATAGTTACCTCGCAAAGCTATTCCCGATGCAGATCAATAACTATCAAGTGGTTAATCTGAAGCTTTTCGGCCTCACTTCCGATTTGGATTTTTGTAGTTGTTTTTTGTGTTAAAACAACGGGATGTCAACAGTGATGGATGCTCGAAATCGTAGCCATTCATTTCTAATTATTTATTGTAGATTTTGACCAAACATTTCTCTATCTTTGAGAAATATTAATTTTTAACACAACTGAAATTTCACTATTTATTTTTGCCGCCATTTTGAAACTTTTAGAAAAGGGAAGTAACTCTGTGAGTTTCCAACCGGGAGACTGGTACCCAAGCGAAAAAGGTCTAGACTATTGTGGTACCAGTCTAGCAAACCGGTATACTTAACGTACGTTAGACTGGTCCCCGAGCGACTTGTCACGCGAAAGACGATCGTGGTACCAGTCTAAAAGTACGTAAAGTACTTTTCGCCCTAAAGAGGCGTAAAGTGGCGTAAAGTATTATGAAGTCGGCATAAAGTATCACTCGTTTACTTTGAATACGGAAATGTTTTTAGCAACCACCAAAATTACTAACTTTTGTGATTAGACTCTTACTCAGTCAGTTAACAAACTGAACTTCAGACATTTGAAGTGAAGCAATATAATTTGTGCTGGGATAGTCTAACAGATTATGAAAAAAAATGAAATATGCATATCAGGAATGGCCACATCCAGCATACACAGCCTCCCCACACAGCCAAAAAGTAGAGAGGAAAAGAGAGCATGGTATTACAATAATCAGTTTCAAAATGGACGACACAAACAAATAACGAAAGTGAGAACCAGAGGGGTTACCGCCTTGGAACGGTCAGTGGCAAAACAAATTGCCACTGGGGGTTTAAACCAGGTTCTAGGGTGTACCAACCTCACACTTGCCCCAACAGGTTCTCGTATCACAAAACAAGTACAAATTTTCTAGGTGAAATAACTCCAACCCACCCATCAGCTCAACAATGTTGCATGCAAAAGCATACAAACATATAAACATAAGAATTTATTAGCATTGCAAAGCCAAAGGGCGGGTACTCAATGATCTTACCGAGACCAGAGCACCTGGAGTAAAAACAGCAAGAACACGATGACAGGGATAAAAGAAACAAATCGAGCTTCTATGTTCTTTTAAAAAATATTTCCATATAAACCTTCATAAACTCTTTAACCCTGCCACTGTCGTGCAACCAAAGAGGCAAGCATAATGATCAACTGTAGACGGGTTAATCACCAGGCCTGCAGAGCGCTGCGAAAGAATGTAAAAAAATATAAAGCACATTTTCCCATTTTTTTATTTCCAAGAATGATATAATTTCGTTTCCGAATCCCAATTGTTTAAGTCAGCCTATAGATAATACATAAATTGTCGTTATTAAGTTAATAAAATTAGCAATCATGTGACCTAAATCAAAAGTTGTCAGGTGAATCGTTCGTTGATTATCATAATATTTACAAATGTCATTGTCGCCTTAATGGTGATGCTGATTATCATGCAAATTGCATTTCTTGGCATTATATTCATTAAATTAAATTAAATTTTCTATCTACACTAGTCAAAAGTTCTAAGTGCACACTTAATAAATTTTGATTTTCCGAACTATTTGATAGAATCTTTCAAAATATTATGAATTATAATGAATGAGTATCAATATCCTATTAACCCACACAATCAAACTGGAATCTGCTTAGCGCAATTAAAAAATAAGAACATGTTCAGCTCACTGGTACACAGATTGCAATTCTCAAGTAAATAACCATTGCATTTGTTATAAGCTGTGATCATTTTTTCATCTTTTATCATCAAAATTTGATGTAAGTCTCAAGAAAATGTTGTGGTTTATCATTTCGTTGGACTTAAATAACTTCCTGTAGCTTCATAATGGTCTGATGGGGATGATGAGCCTACACGCTCTTCTCTATTTTATCCATAACGTGATAACGTGGATGTCAAGGAGAAAATTCTATTTTCCTCACATTGGTTTTCGCCAAAGGTTTTTAGTGGTCTAGCGATTTGGGACGATGCAATTCTCTATGATAGATGTGTATCAGCCTTTTCAAAGAAAAAAAGTATTTATTTTGATCAAATAGACCGGTAATTCGGACAGTATTTTGTCCGAATAAACATCATTTTCGATTACTTCGGTTTTGAAGTTTAGTTGATTTCTTTTAATTTGAGTTTTAGAGTTTTGATAATTGGGCACTTAACAAACAAATGCAATTCTCAAATTTTCGTTTTTACGTTATTTTGCGTAAATATTTAATAACGTAAGAGAGTAACGTCAACGTTCAACGTAAGCAACGTTATCAATCTAGAAAATAATTTCATTTGAATTTTTTCTTTTAATGATAAAATATGCAAAAATGAGGCATCTATTGTTTATTTACGAAAAACATCAGGGTGTTTTATAACAAAATAAAAGTAGTGCCAGTTAAGAGCATTCTGACGGCACTTTCGAGGTTAACAGTCGTCAAATGTTCCATAGTTATAAAACTTTGTTGTGTGTTTTTAGACTGCCCGGTGTCGGTAACCATGTGGAAAACAAAATCGGATGTAATAAGTTCAATTTCGATTACCGCACGGGGATTAGGCATAAATAGCGTGTGCCGACGTAGATGACGTACTACGTCAAAAAAAAAAATGCAGTTTTCGAATAATTTTTATTCGTTGATCATATTTAACATAATGTCAAACCTTTTTAGAATTACGATAATTTTACTTTGAGATATTCAAAATTGAAAAGTGTGCACTTAGAACTTTTGACGAGTGTAGTTTTACACTATCTTTCAAGAATGTGTAAAACTTATTGGCTTAATAACATTTTAACGAACCTGGTGACTTTTCATTTTTTATGTCATATTTATATTATTTATACTTAAGTGAATATCCATGAAATCTGAAATTTTATCAAAATCTATAAGTAGGAAAAAATGACAAAACTGTAGCTACCTTCTTTAACATCAAGTGGTACACACACTCACCATTTTATGTCGCCATATGTTTCATGAAGTATAATTATTATACTGCACAGAAATTTCCTTGAATTTGATTGGATAATTTGCCGCTGATGTATATCCGTATTTACGGATCGGCCGTAGATATTAACTGCACGTGCTTTAATTTCCCCGTCTGGCCTCCCACCTTTTGTTGTCGTCCGCCATTTTGTTTTGAATTTCAGTAAAAATGCATAATTTGACGCCGATCTTGTAAATTATAATGCGGTATGCTTAGGGATTACTAATATTGTTACAGAAAATATTTCTGTTATGTTTTTAACGTTGAAAACGATCAGATTGTTCTCAAATTTTGTAAATAAAAATCAAATTGATAGTCCATTCAATTTCTATAGAAGTGACGTCATGCAGGTAAATTAATGACGTCAGACATGTAATTATTGAGGTTCTCAGGGGGGAATTAAGCCGTTCTGCATTAAATAAACGAAATAATAGAAAAATCGATGTTTTCTTATTAATTTTGTCTGAAAAAGTCTTTGCAGTATAATAAAACAATTATTTGGTTCCTTGAAAGGGTATGTGAGGATATATTGCCGGTCTGGGTGTCATATTATCCCTCGCCTGCGGCTCGGGTAATATGACACCCAGACCGGCAATATATCCTCACATTCCCTGTCAAGAAACCAAATAACTATATAATATGTTTTATAATGTGTTATATGTTTTACGCAATAGTTTATTATTATTTTAATTTATTTATTTTAGTGACGGCAATCATAATATAATAAATCATAAAGTCATTACGTTGGAATGTCGGATAAGACGTTCATTAGAACAGTTCTCGAATTTATTATGCACCGACAAATAGCGAAGCCATTTCATTCCGTCATTCGTGTTATGTAAAATAAAAATGTTTTATATGTGTCGTGGTATTTTTTGAATGACCGATAAAAAAAATATGCCCCATTTTTATCATCAGTTATTATTTTATGAATTCATGTAATTTAAACAAAGTCCTTAAAAACACTACGCTGAACAGTAACGTTAAAAATCATACTTTAGCCGGTCAAAGAGAAAAATACTACCCGTATAGCCATCTCAACCGCAGCCGGTCGAGGAGAAAATAGTACCGGTATAGTCTACTTGACCGGCAACCGGTGCAGGAGACTCTTATAAAGGAGTCCTCGACCAGGCCCGGTCGAAGAGACACTTCCTTTAAATATATTCTGATTGGTTGTTAGGCGGTCATGTGACAGTTATATAAAAGTTCATGGTTATAGACCACTAAATATTGGTGATCAGGCCTCTAAATAATTTTGTGCAGGAATTTGCGGACTAGTTACAGGAAGTCAAGCCTGATTGGTAGAAAATGAAAATAAATATTTTTAAAAGAAAATTATTTTGAGAAAATATAATGATTTTGTAGTAATTTGAATACAAATAATATGAAATTGATAATGAAAAAAAAATGAAATTCAACTTTAAAAATAGCTATCATTTTTGACAGAATGTAAACAAAAGTTCTGCAGAGACTGGGGTGATACACTTCTGGCTAAAATGCCGAAAAAGTTTATCGGTCATGCTATGGTGGAATTGGTATTTTATGGTGTGTCTAGGTTGGCTCTCTTGAGAATTGTATGATTTTAAGGGCTTGACCCAATAGTAAATTCAGAAATTGATGAAAGGTTATAATGGAAGTCTATGGAAATTGAATTAGTATCCTCTAGTGACCTGTTCTCGTGCGTTACCAGTTCTCGATAATCATTTTAATTCATGTGAAATATTGTTTCTTGTGCGTTCAAATCTGTGAAAATGTCACTTCCTGTTCAGTTGCAGACTCTTACATCAATTTTTATCAAAAGTGGAAAACAATGCTACGTATAAAAGGTAAGATTACAAGCAAAATACTGTAACGTGCCCCGAGCGGAAGGCACATAAAACAGACTATTTGTCTCAGCCTTTAAATATATAATTTTTCTCTTACAATGATTTCAACATATATGGCTGAGCAATGTATTTTGGTTAAACAATATAATGAATTTTTCTAAGCTACTTTGCTTCAAAATGATTACAATGATTTCTGAAATGATTTGGTGAGACACAATAATCAGGATTAGAATCAGCTGAACATATAACAATATTCCCAGGGCAATGAACCTCCTGGACAAGAGTAACTGATTCTAAAGTTTTAACCACTCACCCAAACAAAAATCACAGTCCGAAACAAAACTATCACACACGAACTTCAAACACGATCTCAGCGCATATGCTGAGCAATAAAACTATATGGAACACAATGATGTTCCAACTACTTTCAACAGATCCTCAAACAATAACACACTTACATCAAGCAAACCTGAGCAACTTAAACTTTCAAACAGTGCTCAACAAAATCATGAACAATCACCTTTCAAACAAAACCCTAATCAAACAACCTTCAACACTAAATCTAAACTAGCCTGTTGAACAATAGTGTTTCAGACGTATGTGTTTCCAGCAATTGTCTGAAGACACTATTTAAAACCCTATTCTCAACTACAAGTGGCTCGGACGCATGTGTTTCCAGCAATTGTTCGAGGTCACTATCTAACCCTATCCTCAAACTACAAGTGGCTCAGACGCATGTGTTTCCAGCAATTGTCTGCGGTCACTATCTAACCCTATCCTCAAACTACAAGTGGCTCAGACGCATGTGTTTCCAGCAATTGTCTGAGGACACTATCTAAAATCCCTATCCTGAAACTTACTCTGAAGCTACCTTACAAGTGTCTCAAACGCATGTGTTTCCAGCAATTGTCTGAGGACACTGTCTAAATCAACCCTAGCTTCAACCAATACTTTCACACTGAAACAGCCCGGTCAATATGCCCTAGTACAGAGTTGTACTATATTGGACCTATAATGCAGACCAATGCTGAATCCAATTTCAACGATGTGAACACCTCGACTCTCAGAAACAGACTGCCTCGTGTCAATGAACGGCACTTGCTTATATACCATTTGAAGGAATACCTCGGACTTTACCGTTCAACTACACTAATTTAACACAAAGAATTTAAATAACCAAAAAGATTTAGCAGTTAGACTCGGCCAAAGCTAAATCTTCAAATAATTTTCTTCACATTACCCACGCCTCCGACTACATGCGTCCCGCATGAACACAATTTAACTAAAAAAAAACAATAATATAACAATCAAATTCATCATTAGATATACTCATCCTTCTGGCTGAACAAAAATATGTTGCTCAACCTATGTAATCATCAGATTTCCTATACTTCCCGGCCACACTACCGTAATCATACAAGGTTTTCTTGACACATATACGTCCACTTCTCACCTTATATCCTTTTCTAAAATTACACTCTATCTTCGTCTTTTCCTGCTCAGACAATAAATCTCTACCATTAAACGCCACTTTATGTCTGAGAATAACACCTGACTTCTGAACCCAGACTAAAATTTCGGGGCTCATATTCAACCGAATTACATTTTCAAAATAACTTTCAGCCTTGTGCGCCACGACATTATAACGCTACGTCCGAGATATCCCAAGATCGCTGTTCAGCCATTCTGATTAAAATACTTATGGATCAAGCTTGCGTGGTTTGACAATTGTTTGATTGTCGATCGCTTGATCCCACCGCTGCCACCAATTTTTGTAACGTGCCCCGAGCGGAAGGCACATAAAACAGACTATTTGTCTCAGCCTTTAAATATATAATTTTTCTCTTACAATGATTTCAACATATATGGCTGAGCAATGTATTTTGGTTAAACAATATAATGAATTTTTCTAAGCTACTTTGCTTCAAAATGATTACAATGATTTCTGAAATGATTTGGTGAGACACAATAATCAGGATTAGAATCAGCTGAACATATAACAATATTCCCAGGGCAATGAACCTCCTGGACAAGAGTAACTGATTCTAAAGTTTTAACCACTCACCCAAACAAAAATCACAGTCCGAAACAAAACTATCACACACGAACTTCAAACACGATCTCAGCGCATATGCTGAGCAATAAAACTATATGGAACACAATGATGTTCCAACTACTTTCAACAGATCCTCAAACAATAACACACTTACATCAAGCAAACCTGAGCAACTTAAACTTTCAAACAGTGCTCAACAAAATCATGAACAATCACCTTTCAAACAAAACCCTAATCAAACAACCTTCAACACTAAATCTAAACTAGCCTGTTGAACAATAGTGTTTCAGACGTATGTGTTTCCAGCAATTGTCTGAAGACACTATTTAAAACCCTATTCTCAACTACAAGTGGCTCGGACGCATGTGTTTCCAGCAATTGTCCGAGGTCACTATCTAACCCTATCCTCAAACTACAAGTGGCTCAGACGCATGTGTTTCCAGCAATTGTCTGCGGTCACTATCTAACCCTATCCTCAAACTACAAGTGGCTCAGACGCATGTGTTTCCAGCAATTGTCTGAGGACACTGTCTAAATCAACCCTAGCTTCAACCAATACTTTCACACTGAAACAGCCCGGTCAATATGCCCTAGTACAGAGTTGTACTATATTGGACCTATAATGCAGACCAATGCTGAATCCAATTTCAACGATGTGAACACCTCGACTCTCAGAAACAGACTGCCTCGTGTCAATGAACGGCACTTGCTTATATACCATTTGAAGGAATACCTCGGACTTTACCGTTCAACTACACTAATTTAACACAAAGAATTTAAATAACCAAAAAGATTTAGCAGTTAGACTCGGCCAAAGCTAAATCTTCAAATAATTTTCTTCACAATACTAACACATGCATCATTCTGTCCCTTTTCACTAATTCCAGTTTTAGTATACATTTAACTTGCCATTTTTTTTACAGAAAATCGATCTTTTCTGATCAAGTTTGTTTACTATAATGCTTTACATATTGACCCTGTTTCTGACCTCTAAAACCTTTACCATACCATTAACTACTGTATGTGATAAAAGCCGTTTATTGAGGTACACGACCTTAATTAGACAGGTGCTCTAATTATGTTTTGATGGTTTTCAGCTGAATTCTGGTAAAGACAGATCAGGCTCTATTCCCCAATCTCATAACAAATGCATACAAAATTGTTAAGGAGAGAGGTGTTTCTGTACATATGGCTGCAAAGATGCATGGGGTACCTACATCAACTTTTAGAGACAGGGATGACAATAGGATATCAGTTGACAGGACCAAGAAATAACTGTAATAGACTTTTTATGGCTATAATGATGTGCAGTGTGAAAATTTAGAAAACATTGTTAAATAATAAAAAATAAAAATTGCTAAGACAACCTTTGTTGGCCCTTGTCAGTGTTGCAGTCATGATACACTCGTTCAGTAAACAGTAGATCTATGGTAGAGCATTTTGCGTAACTTAAACTAGCTCGAGAACAGGTGACGTCACTTTTGACACAATTTACATCACCGAGTGTAAACAAATCGTCACTGCTGTTGTTTTAAAAAGAACCAAAAGGAGATTTTCAGTTGAAGTTGAAAAGAAATAAACAATAGAAGATTTCTTGAAAATAGGTAAGTGATTTTGTCATTATTTTTTTTTATTCGACGCTGTTGAATGCTTAGGTCAACGAGAACTGGTGACGCCAGGATAGTCTATAACCTAAATATGAAAGTGAAAGTAAATGGACCATCTTCACAAGGCGCCATATTTAAAATAGAATTTTTTAAAATTGTATTTGCTGTCAGTCTGGGGACCAAAGTGGAGATTTTCTGCACAAGCAGATAGGTAAACAACTGTAATAAGTCTTGATTGGATCATTTGATCTGACTGAATACTGAAATAGGCACATTTTGCTTAATTATAAATTGAGAGGTGGGGGTGCAATACAAAGATGGACTTCTTTTTTTATTTTTTCTCATTATGAGCCTGCATGTGGCATATTTGTGTGAGAAAATATGTCGCGAATGAACATTTGTTCCTAATTTACGCATAAAAGGGGAAAGTTTTGGCTCAATTTTAGTTGTCGGCTTTATTGTAACATTTAGAAGTTAGTAAAGATGAAGGAAATTTTGGCCAATATGACCTTATAAGATGCAAATTTGTAAGTAGCTAATTTCACCTTAGCCATAATAGTCAGCTTTATTTGAAAAAATATATCTTTAGTGTGTATTAAAATGCATTTAAATCAGTGAATTGCTGTTTTTGAGTTAACTTAGGGGCCTTGCGGAACCCACAGCTCTGTTTTAGATTTATGAAAGACACAAAATGTTGAATTAAAATGTGAGTCTGTATGTCTAAAAGTGTCTAAACAAGTCTCATATTTGGTCATTGTTGTAATAAATCATCATTTAAACAAAATCTGATGTATAATTTATCAAAAAGTTGTAAATTTTACAGATAATATGTAAAATATAGCAATTGTGGGTAAAGGAGTTATCTCCCTTTGATTGAGAATTGTAAGTTATGTATATTCAGACAACTTCCAGAGGCCTACTGACTATCTGACACATAAAATCACCAGAGATTTAAGCATTTTTGTGGTATTTCTAGACATAATTGTCATTTAGAAAGGATTTAAAGCAGTAATGGATAGAGTTGAGGGGTTGGAGACCAGCACTACTCAAATAAAGCTCATTAATGCAGAATTTTCCTTACTCAGATGTAACCATAGGCAAATTATGTATCTGCCATAGGAATTTTTGCATATTTTTACTATTTGTACATATTCAGGTCCAAGGTCAAGGTCACTGTTACTAAAAATAGAATTTTCTTGTCTGGGCTGTAACTTCATTATAAATGGAGGGATTTTAAAATAACTTGACACAAGTGTTAACCATGACAGGGCGGTGTATCGCGTATCATGCCCATGCCTGTAGGTCAAGGTCACTGTTACTAAAAATAGAATTTCCTTGTCCGGGCTGTAACTTTGTTAGGAATAGATTGATTTCAAAATAACTTGACACAAATGTTCATCATGACAAGATGGTGTGTCCCATACCATGCCCATGCCTGTAGGTCCAAGGTCAAGGTCACTGTTACTAAAATATAATTTTCTTCTCAGGGTTGTAACTACGTTAGGAATAGAGTAATTTCAAAATAACTTGGCAGAAATGTTCACCATGACAAGGTGGTGAGTCGTGTACCATGTCCATGCCTGTGTAACGTGCCCCGAGCGGAAGGCACATAAAACCGACTATTTGTCTGAGACTATATATATATAATTTTTCTCGAAAAATGATTCCAATGTATGTCAGGGCAATGTATTGTTTTAACAATATAATAATTTTTTCCTGAGCTACTTTGCTCCAAAATGATTATAATGATTTCAGAAATGATTGGGACGAAACAAAATAATCAAGGTTAGAATCAGCTGAACATATAACAATATTCCCAGGGCAATGAACCTCCTGGACAAAAATAGCTGATGCTAAAGTTTCAACCACTCACCCATACAAAAATCACAGTCCGAAACAAAACAATCACACACGAACTTCAAGCACGATCTCAGCGCATATGCTTAGCAATAAAACTATATGGAACACAATGATGTTTCGAACTACTTTCAACAGATCCTCAAACAATAACACACTGGCATCAAGCAAACCTGAGCAACTAAAACTTTCAAATTCTGCTCAACAAAGTCAACAAATCACATCTAAACAAAACCTCAAGCAAAACGCCTTCAAACATCCCCTCAATACTAAAACGCTGCTGAACAATAGTGTCTCAGACCTATGTGATATCCCGAGGATACGAGAACCTCTTCGTCAGCAATAGTCCGAGAACACTGTCTAACCTGAAACCTATCCTCAGCACCTATTCTGAAGCTACCTAAGGGACAGAAGTGTCTCAGACGCATGTGTTTCCAGCAATTGTCTGAGGACACTATCTAAATACCCTATGCTCAACATCTACTCTGAAGCTACCTTAGGGACACAAGTGTTTCAGACGCATGTGTTTCCAGCAATTGTCTGAAGACACTATCTCAAAACCCTATCAACCCTAGCTTCAACCAATACTATTCACATCATACATGTTGAACGAAACAACCCGGTCAATATGCCCTAGTACAGAGATGTACTATATTGGACCTATAATGCAGACCAAAATGTTGAATCTCAACGATGTGAATACCTCGACACTCGGCGACAGACTGCCCAGTATCAATGAACGGCACTTGTTTTTATACCATCTGACGGAAGTCTTCGGACTTTACCGTTCAACCACACTAATTTAACACAAAGCATTCAAATAACCCAAAAGATTTAGCAGTTAGACTCGCCCCCAGCTAAATCATCAAATAATTTTCCTCACACCTGTAGGTCCAAGGTCTAGATCACTGTTACTAAAAATAGAATTTCCTTGTCCGGGCTATAACTCTTTTGAATGGAGGGTTTTCAAAATAACTTGGCACAAATGTTCACCATGACAAGGTGGTGTGTTGTGTACATTACCCATGCCTGTAAGTCCAAGGTCAAGGTCACAGTTACTAAAACTTGAATTTACTTGTTCGGGCTATAACTTCTTTATGAAGGAAGGGATTTCAAAATAACTTGGCACAAATGTTCACTATGACATTGCATTGCATTACCACCAACTTCTTCACAGACATTTCAGTAATGAGAAGACAACAGTGCCACAAATACAAATAATTCACTTGATCATCAAGTTTATGCATATTCTTATAATTACTCGAACATCACTGTCTATGAAATGCTATTATTCCTATCATTGCACTTTAGTATCTGAAAACGATGCATAGCGGGGGCATCCATGTCCTATGGACACATTTCTAGTTTTTTTCTACATTTGATATGCCTATCAGTGATACTGGACTGTCTGCCTCATGATATTACATTGTATCATGTCATTACCAGTAAAACTCTCCAATGTGGTGTCCAGTGTTTAGGAAAGCTGGTTGATTAAAATTTCACAAGTTCTTCCATGGGACATATTCTGAGATTTTATTTGTTTCAGGGTCGTTTCAGCACAATAACCTACAGTTTGGTTGGAGATGATAATGCACCAGTATTGTTCAGAATTGATCCCACCTTGGGTCACGTGTATGTGTCAACCAATGGTCTTATAGCCGACTCTGCCATTGTATATAGAGTAAGAGTATTTTCTGTTATTTTGCATTTCCCTACATAAATTGTCTTGTTGATAAATTCTTAATATACTAGACTGGTTCTAGCAGACTGAACACTGACTTGGGTGTTGATATTTAACCCTTTCCTCCATAGACGCACCTTTATTGCATGGGCAAACAGTGTAGATCCAGATCAGCCGGTACATCAGTGCCATCTGATCAGGATCTACACTGTTTGCTATTTGATTTATTATGTAATTTCTGACCAAAAGTGACCAGTGCAAATCCTGATCAGACGGCACGGTTGTGCCAGCTGATCTGGATCTACACTGGTTGCACATGCGTAAAAAATGTGTATTTATGGAGGAAAGGGTTAAGAGTTGAAAGGTATTTTGAGTCTGTTAGAAATCATACAATAATTAAATTTATTATCAACATCCTGGTCACAGCAGCGAATGTTTTGGTATGAAATGTGAAATTACAAGCTTTGTTCCAGTTTTCTGCTTTACCATTACATAATAAACATATACAAAACATGGCGGGTAATAGTAACATGATGCCGCTCTAAATGTCTCAATGACGCATATATTAATCCGCTCTGTCCAACGAGCCTATTGTATTATCCCTGCTTTTAGTTAGTGTAAGAGCAACTGATGGAGGCTATATCCCTTGTGTACGAGATGAGGTATTTACAGTGTATGTAAATCGTAACGAGTTCCCACCAGTTTGGATACCAACCAACTTGTACCAGGTTACGATCCTCGAGACTCATGATGTTGGTCAACCGGTCTACACTGTAACAGCTACAGACAATGATAGACAGGTATCATCTTGGCCTTATTAAATGACAATTTTTTGAAGGCACCTCTGTTTATATGGATCCAAGTTACCATCTTAAAAACATTTAAGCACTTCTTAGATAACCATTTTAAATAGTCATGGTTACATTTTTGTTGCGCTTGGTTTCTTTTCTGGGGATGAGGATAGATTATTTGGAATGTAGTCAAACTGTAGTCAAACTAAGTCATGATAAAGGAATTCGTTCTTAATAGGGATCATTTATCAATAAATTCTAACAGAGTTTTATGTACCCAGTTATGTTGCATAGTCATTCATGGTGTCCTTGATATTTGGCAGGCTCCCAACAATGTTGCGACCTTCTCCATATCTGCTACATCGCTGAATCGCATCTTGTTCTATGCTGAACCACCAACAGACAGATTTACCTGTGTACCAGCATTGTCGGTGTTTCTGTTACTCAGTACAATGTAAGTAGAGCCTGTGTTACTGGATAGGCAATTTCAAACAAAATAAGATCATGTTAGTCCTGTAAACATGATAGACTGGTTTGTGCTCATCTGTACTATTTCTAAAGTCTCGTTCACTTATTCCAATTTATTTATTTTTTTTAAATCATTCGTCAGATCATTTAACCGGCAGCCAATTGGGCATGATTTCATGCCCACTGAAAGACAATACTAGAAGTTACAAACAAAACTGACATTTTTACTGCTGTCCACGAGTTGCATAAACTGAGGCCAGATCATTCCAATGCCTTATCAAGAAATTTTATGTTTTCAAGGCTGATTTAAAGCATATTTACATATACTAGTGTCCAAAAGAACAATACCAAACTTTCAATAAAATGTTTGTTTAAGACTTGACCCATCTTTAAATTCTGTCTATGCTTGTTCAGGATTGATAGAATTGATTTTTGTTCACATGCATGATGCTGTTAAAAGGTCTCTCGAATGAATTAGACCAATCCAAATGTTCTATAGCATTTGGTTTTATTGCATGTCCTTGCAAACAAGTGGTAACCAGTCTCAAATCTCAAGCATCTGATTGGCTGAAATGGCGACTGGTTGCCATTTCAGCCAATCAGATGCTTGAGATTTGAGACTGGTTTCCATGCTCAGTTTTATAACCTTGGGTCCAGGCATCTATGGTAATTAAACTTTACTTAGTCAGTCATATTATGCCCCCACTATTATCTGTTTTCTTAAACTGGAAATAAAACTCATTCTGTTATATTAAGATAGTGTTTCCACTACTATACTTACAGGTATCACTGGTTGCCAGGGACAACGGTTCCCCATTCCGATCAGCAGATACCTTGTTGATAGTAAACATCTTCAGGAACCAGGCTCCTCCAGTGTTCCAGCGATAGCAGGTAGACACATAGGGATCCTATTGTCCGGCGGCGGCGGAGGCGTCGGTGCCATCGTCCGGTAGTCCCCAACTTTAACCTGAAACTTAATGTTGCCTATAACTTTAAAAGTACTTGTCCTATTCACTTCATACTTAGAATATAATATGAACTAAGGCACTGCCTCTTATCGAGCTCTAGCTTTATTCATCTCAGATAATGATTTATATTAAAAAATAATTTGTTTCTAACATTTGTTAGCCTACTCATGCACGATAAAATTATGTGATTTTTGGAAAGAATTTAAGTCTACATCAACTTAATTCAGCTGGACAACTGGCGATCTGACTTTTACTAAACATTTGGGTTTTTAGTGTGTAAACACAAAGGCTACTTGCTTAAATTTACAACCCAAATGTGTTCCATTACCTCAATTAATGCAATATTGAATATTGATAAATTCTTCATCAATGATACATGAAAATATTACATTGTCACATGTGCATGAAAATTAATATATTATTGTCTGAAAAATAAATTTTATTTTTTTTTATTTTTTAAAATGTTACCTTGATTACACTTGCATTTTGTAACTTGCAATTGCACAAAATTGTTCCATGCTATTCACAAAAATATATATGCATGTATATGAATAAAGTTATAATATAGACCTAAAAAGTACTGTTTTAATATACATGTACATCACATTAACACCACATTGAGACTTCAATATGTAGTGTGATACATCACCTAGATTTTGGGGCATATTTTTGCAAAGTCATTTGAAAATATCTCCAGGAATGACAATGCCATAGGAATTTTCAGTTATTAACAACAGTAATTTGAAGCTATAGATGCTGTGTGAAAAATATTGTGACAATATGGTACATATTTGGTGACAATAAGGTACATATTTGAGCCAAGTTACTTAAATGTGCATGATAGAATTACTTATTTAAGTTGAAAAATAGTTCAGCTATTGGGCCAAAATAGATGAAATAATCTCAATCAATTAAACATAAACATGTACAATGTCATGTAGTCTGATTATCCATATGTAAAACTCCTTTACAGGTTATAGTAACTGATTTGAAACAAAATGCTTCTTTATATCTATTTTCATTACATAAATGAATTGCAGTTGCCAATCAAATCATGCATTAAAAATGTTGTTGGTCCATTTTTTAAAATGTATAATAACAATTTTAAGAGATTGTTTGCAAAAAAATGTAAACCCATGAACACATCAATTAGCAATATAAAATGCCATTATTCATAACCACTTTTGGACCTCTGTCTGGTAAGTATTTTATAAAATGTAATATATATACTGGAAAATGTGAATTTCAAATTCTGAAGCTCATTCCAGTTGATATTTTCTTGATTTTGTATTTTTCATTGCAGAAATTTAGGCATAACAACTTTAAAATAGGTAAATTTCTCTTTAAAAAGTACCATATATTAAAAAATGTATACTTCTTTTCTGTAACATTGCTAAAACATAAACATACAAAAGAAAAAAATCATTGTTTTTATTATGAGTGCAATTTCCAGTTTTCTGTGTTAAAGTCCAGCTTAAGCAGATCAACGTATCGGTATATTCAGATTTTTACATGTATTTAAAGAGGCCAAAAACCCACTGACATGGCAAGAAATGTTTTTCTTTCTCTTCACAACAATCTACTTTTTTTTCAACAATTTAAATGATTATGAAAGCTTTGATTTATTTTTATTTTCTAAACCACAAATTTTTAATGCTGAGCAAATTTAGTGACACCATGAATATTTAACAAAATTTGCAAAAATAAAACAAAACAAAACAGACACCTTGTAAAAAGTGTATTTGATTATACATGTTCCTCACATACATATTTTGATTATGAAATCATGTTGAAATGTGCACATGACAGAAAATATGGTAATAATAGAACACTTTTAATTCCCAAAATGAGCATTAACTTGATATTTGATGCTATTCTTGGTACACATGTATTCTGCTTTCTGGTCAAACTTTTTGGTCCTAACTGATGATAATAAATTGGAGATTAACCCTTTCCTCCATGTAAACACCTTTATGGCATGGAAAAACTGTGTAGATTCAGATCAGCCAGCACATCCATGATGTCTGATCAGGATCTGCAATGTTCACTTGTTTAAATCATTAGGTTATTTCTGACCAAAAAGTGAACAGTGCAGATCCTGATAAGATGTGCCAGCTAATCTGAATCTACACCGGTCTCACACAGGTAAAAAGGCATGTCTGTAGAGTAAAAGGGTAAATTTCTCTTTTATTTAAAATCTCATATTACTGTGTATTAACATTAAAAAGGTAATACTCAGTAGTTACTTTGAGAAAATTATTGTCTATACAATTTATAAAACCTGAAATTTCATACATTTAGGACAATCTGTCATGTATTTGGCCAAAAATTAAAAAAAAAATTGTTTCTGGAGGTACCATGTCAAATAGGCCACAAGTCAATTCAGGCAGTACTTGTAAGTCTATTATACAAAATTTACAACACTTGCAGTAAAAGTGAGAGGTGCTAATGCAATCAAAGGTGTTATATTTAATAAATAAATAAATTTATTTCTAAACCAATTTCCATGTTGGACAATGCAAAATACACAGCTTATGTTGCAACCATCAATATTTGATTCTGTGCTAGTGTAGACCTAGTGACTTTTGTAGGTCATTGATCAAAAGAGCATATTGACATATAAATGATGTCTTTTCTTTTGTTGCAACATTTTGTTAATTGTTTTCCCACCTGTTTAGTCATGATAGTCTTGGACAAAAATCCGGAAAAAGGACATGTTGCTTTGTACAAAATGTCCAATCTATGAAGCAACTTGTTCATGAAAAATATTTTATAAAACATCATAAACTGACATAGAACATATTAACACAATGATACTAAAAACTTTATAAATAAAATAAAAATGTGGCCTATTTTTGAGGCCTATTTGAGCTTTTTCAAAATAAAGTGTGGTTCATTTGACTTGTTTGTGGCCTATTGACTGTAATCCATATACCAATTCCATGGTATTTGATCATAAATTTGGTGTGAAAAGACTGATAACGATCCAAATCTATCAACCAAAACAATAAACATTATGTTTATGCAGTGTAGACCCAGTGTAGACCCTCATTTTTTAGGGGGAAGGGGCCAGATTCTTTTTTTTTTAGAAAACAGAGTCAGTCTTCAACGCCCCTGTGGATTAGATTTGCTCTTATTCCATGTGTTTTATAAGAATAAATAAAAGAAATCTCATAGATCTACCTCGTGTTCAGTACTCTCACAAACAATATCTTCGACTGCCGTGAGCTCACATGTCTGAATGACGAACATGACCAGTGACAAAAAACTCTTATACAAAACTGAATTGTGGCGCTGGTCTACGCTAAGCCTAAGCTCAGTGTGTCTCACAATGTGACTGAGTGACTGAACATTGAGAGGTCCAGTTCACAATTCAGCTTCACATAAAAGTTGGTTCCCACCAGCCTTACATCTTGTTTTCAAGAAAAACTCCATGCATCTGATTGTTCCGTCGCTGGGCCTTAAGCTCCTTTGAATTTAAAGGCCAAATAATCCACTGACAAGCTACCATTCAGTAGTTTTCAACTTCATTTTCTCAGTCTAGTTTCTAAAAATGGCCGATTGCTAGTATTGCTATTGGTTACAACGAACGACAACCTACTCTCTGAACTGACGATTTAGTTATTTAGCTTTCCAAAATGCTAGTCCGAAAACAATGCTACCGAATAATAAGTTTTAATTTTTAAAGATATTTTGCAATTAGCAATTTACAAAAATAAAGCCAATAACAAAATTTGTAAAAACAATACTTTGCCGTAAGTTTTTACCGGTCAGTTTTTTTCCCGTGTTTACATTGCCTTATGCTGTGCACAACCGGAAACCAGCGCAAACGGAAGGGCAAATTTTTTTTTTCGTTAGTGAATGGGCATTCCTGCGACCTTAAGACGAGCTTAACGCTCGGGTCGCTTTGCGACCCGAGCTAGAGCTCGATATCATCAGAACGAACAATGCCATCTGTGACGACAAGAATGATAACTCAAGTTTCAATATTTTTTGAGTTATGTCCTATCGCAGGAATCAGTCCCACCAATGCCTACGATGAAGGACTTTAGCATGTGTGGCTCCCAGCCACGGTATAAATACAAAGATACAATAAATGCAAGTAATACAACTTACCACTATGGAGTACTGTAGTCGAAGAGAGCGGCTCGTCGTCCTCGCCTGACCACGTGACCACAGGAGCGTTCACCATTGGTCCGTCCCGGACAACAAGCCACCCATTGGTCGGCAAGGGTATCTTCTGGAGGCATCCAGTGGGGGTCTCTGCCACACTCCCCCCAATCATAAAAACCTGGGCGTATCCCGGGTGCAATGGAGCTTCCAGAAGGTTTGGGAGGGCGAAGCAAGGGATAACAGCCCTGGGAAACCTCCCAACTGTTAAGGTGTGGGTATCCAGAGGGGAGGGATGTTAGAGAGTGCTCCTCAGTGATTGGATACTACAGGGGCGGAGATAGGCTTGGAGCACTCTGGTGGGTCAATACCCTAAGGGAAGGGGGAGAGACTCAGGGGGTGAATCCGGTTTGTGGTAACAGGTCTTGGACCTCGGTCCGGGAGGTGGTCGGGCAGACCAACGACGGGATAATATTATGCGCCAGTTACAAGAAATCATAGGCAAGTTGTACAGGTGGGGCTAGCGCCCCTGAGCCGGCGTCATGGATCTGGGCCCCGGACTCACGTAAATAGTCAACACAGGGCCCCATTGAAAGAGTACAACCACATTTAAAGGGAGGGTTAGGGCGATAGCCCTGGGGTCAGTATGTTAGGCTTGGGCCGAAACCCAGTCACGAAGATTAGGGAAACAGGGTTTCGCACACACGGGGACGGGGTGTTAGGGAATTGGACAGCAGTTCAAACCAACAATGGTACAGCCTAGAGACAATCAGTGCGGTACAAACATTTACATCAATATTAGAGACAGGATCGACTCGGTCCAGTGAACCAGTGGGGAACAAGGCGCTTGCCCTTACAGTGACATTAACGCTGAGCAGGGAGTCGGGTTATGAACCAACACAGAACATAGGATTATACACAAATTTAGATAAGCTGCTGGGACGATGACCCCACAACAAACAGAACATCAATATAACAAAACAACACCAAACTGACATAGGGAAACCGATTAATAGCCCCATGCTATGCAAATATAGCCTAAGAAAGCGTGCTCGGTCTCGTTGGTCCTGGGAAGTGGGGGGCACTCGCCCTACTAGTCTGCTCGTCCAAGGACAAGCTGAGTACTAACCATAATAAGGGTGTGAACGGGACAAGTAGAAGGAGCGGGGAAAACCCCGAATACAATACAAATATTATAAATACATACATATACATGAATTTATATTCATTGAATATACAAATAACATTCAATATAAATTGGCAGGTTATAAACTATGCCACGAAGGTGTACAGGGAAAGGGGAACAGGGAACAGATGGGTTACCAGATTCGAGATGGTTGGGCCTTTGCCCGTCCAACTCTAACCACACAGTCCTTACTGGGTTCGGGGTCACAGAAGACCGCCACGGCCCCATGGACGTGGACAACACAGTCTAAGGGGGGGGGGGGGGGAAGGACCCACGGCCCTGGTTAGCTCCAGCAGGGGTCGATCCATTGGTCTACCCAGCGCCTTCGCTAACCTATCATGGTGGTAGTGGGAGTCCACTACGTATCGCTTTCCCTTAGGTAAGGGGGCAAGACCAGAGGTAGGAGGCCTAACTTCGGCCCTCTCAGGAGCGGGGGTCTTGGGCCTGGCCCCGGTCCCCAAGAAGGCTCAGAGGGGCAGAGGGCAGTGAGATGCTGCCAGCCTCCCTGAAGCAGGCCGGCATTTCCACAGGAAGGTCGAGTAGGGCTGGGAGTGCCCTGGGACTGGGTAACCCCTGGGTAAGGGGGTGCCCTTGGAGCAAAGTCTTACAAAGAGGGCCAAGGATGCCACACTCAGGGTGACATTGGACCTGGCCGGGGGCAGGTACAGGAGTTAGGTAAACCCCAAAACAATGGAGATATGAGAGAATGGGCAACAGCTCTACATAATTATGTAAAGGGAGACACATGAAGCAGGGCCACTGCCCTCATGAATCAGCCCAGAGTGGGCTTAGGTCTGATCACCGGGAAAGTAGAGGCGATGTGCCATAGCACTAGTCACCTCTCCTACATCCTCCAGGGTTAGGCCCAACATCTGGGCCAAAGCCTGCAAGGTTCTCCCACAAGGGTTTGGAGGGCCATGCTGGAAACCGATGATAATCCCCATGGCTGGGAGCAAATCCCAAAGCTCCATGACAACAGCCCCCTGGGTCGTAGGGATCATAGGCAGTCGAGCCCCGGGTGGTATGTGGGTCATCCGTGATAGGGCCTCCTGCGGGGTGCGGGGCAGGGGCTGTTGTGCCCCCTGGGGAGAGCGGATCACAGGTGGTTGGGCACCCTGTTGGAACAGGATCACATGGGGTTGGGCACCCTGCAGGATTTGGGTCCTGGGTTGTTGGGCACCCTGTGGGAACAGGATCACAGGGGGTTGGGCACCCTGCAGGATTTGGGTCCTGGGTTGTTGGGCACCCTGTGGGAACAGGATCACAGGGGGTTGGGCACCATCCAGCCCAGTTTCCCCATATCTAACAAATTCTGCTTGTTGGGCACTCAGACTGAACAAGCAAGCATCACACTCCAACAACCTGAACCTAGGGACTGCTCCCTGAGAGGGATCAGTGTTTGGCTGGCGGAATGCCGCCACTACATATTGCAGGTTCATCCTGCTGTCATTGGGGGTTGGACTGACGGCCATTGTCGACTGGGGCCATGTGCTCTCATCCAGCCCATGGGGGGCGGGGACGACGGATATGGTGTCACTAATGGTTGGCTCCGCCGATGGAAAGGGTTCCATCAGGAAGAAGCTAACCTGGAAAGGAATGGCAGGATAGTCGGGCAGTCCCGAGTATTGGGGCCTCACACTGAGTAGGGCTTGGCAAATGAGGGATAGGCTGGCCACACCGGGGGTCACCCTAGGTGCCCTATGGGGAGATAACGGTTGGCCCAAGGTTGCCTGCACTGCAGGTGGGTCGGCCTGTGCCAACCTTTCTGGGGAGTTAGCAGATAAAGCTGGGTCTCCGAAGGGTGGGAATGGTGTAAGTACCACACACCGGAACCCCTCTTCATGAAACTGCAACTTCGCTTGGTTTGCTAATGTCGTCTTCATAAGCAAAGTAGTTATGCAGGCACTTGCATTATGCGAATGATCTGACCTTACCGGAATCAGTGACCCTGGCAGACTCTCTGAAGGAGTTGGGGCCAATGGCCCTGGGAGATTCTCTGAAGGAGCTGGGGCCCATGGCCCTGACAAATGCTCTAAGAGAGTTAAGGTCAATGACCCTCGTAGATTCTCTGAAGGGGCTGGGGCGCATGGTCCTGGCAGGTTCTCTAAAGGGACATAGGTCGGTGACTCCGACAGGTTCTCCGACTTGACCTGGACAGATGACCCTGCCAGGCTTCTTGAAGGGACCTGGGTTGATGACCCTGGCTTGTCCTCTGAAAGGACCCAGGTCGATGATCCTGAACTCAAGGGACTCAAATCAACACAGACATCGAACGATGTTTGCTCTGTATTTAAACAGGGAAAACTCCCCTTATCAGGGGGTAACCTTCCCCTTGGTATACCTGTACTACTCCCAAACCCAAACAGGACACAGTTAGGACCAAGCATGATTGGAGTTTGCTCAATGTTGGGGCTTGAGCACTCTAATTCACTGTTACAGCGATCTTGCTGTTCGGAACCTCCAGGATCGGTACATGGACTGGGCCAGTTGTATGACTCAACAGTATTTCCAACTGAATTTACCCGTATTGTTAAGGGCACCTCCCAGCTATCGGTTCTCAACACTCCTCTTCCAACGTCTATGACTGCTCCTATATATTGCAGGAAATCTATTCCAAGACGCATGTCATCCCCGGTAAGGGCAACACACACATTCTGGGAGTACACTCTTTCGCCAATCTCAATCTCAACTGGGCCCACACAACACACTATAGCGGACAAGTCTGAGAACCCAGCAGCATCTGATGCTGGGGCTTGTTTCGCTATGGACCTAGAAATATTATGTGAAATCATGGTGACTTCAGAAGCTGTGTCAAGGCCAGCTTCAATTATTGTATTCCCAACCTTAACAGATACCGTGCAGGCAGATACGGGCCGGGGCCTGGTAATTGCCTCTCGAGTTTTGTCACAGACTGGCATTTCTGTTGTCTTTCCATTAGATGGGGAATGAATCAGGACATTCATCCTGCGGGTCTCGTTTCGGTTGGGCGTAAAACCAGGTTGATCTTGAGATCCATTACCTATTTGGACATTATCATTACAATAATAACCCTCAGAGTGTATTTGGGCTACATGATTATCCAAGAGTCTGAAGAACTCTTCACATTCCTCATCTGTCATGACTGGGCCCTGATTTACAATCTCACATTCACTTTGTGGTCTAGCAATAGGTGAAACACACCAATAGTCTGGACTCACTCCCACCACAATATCACATTCACTTTGTGGTCTAGCAATAGGTGAAACACACCCATAGTCTGGACCCACTCCCACCACAACATCACATCCACTTTCTTTCTCAGTCATAATTGACATATCATCCTCACTAAGTAGGCCTGTGGCAGATGAGGCACGCTCATGGTCAATACATAAACCCACTTGTGAGTCATCTGAGGGAATTGAGCCCCCCGACTGCTCGGGAATGGGGGTCATGCAGTCTTCTGCACCACTCACTCCCCCTCCATTCTCTTTCTCAGTCACAAGGGACGCATCACACCCGTTCAACCGAATTATGCAGTCGTCTGCACCACTCACTCCCCCTCCATTCTCTTTCTCAGTCACAAGGGACGCATCACACCCATTTAACCAAATTATGCAGTCATCTGCACCACTCATTCCCCCTCCACTTTCTTTCTCAGTCGTAATTGACTCATCACACACACTTAACGGGCCAGCGGCACGCGCCGCAAACTTATGGTCACAACACAAGCTCACTTGTGGGCCTTCAGGAAGGGTTTGATCTCCAGAGAGGGGTTTGTCTTTAATCTTACAGTCGTCTGCTAATCTCACTCCCTCACCACTTTCCTTCTCGTTTGCCTTTTGCACATCAGACACTCTCAGCGTGCCAGTAGCACCCTCATGTTGAATACACAAACTGACTTGGGGGTTTTCAGGGGGAGTCAAACTCACACACAACGTTTTATTCCTAATCCCGAGATTCTCCGCTTCTCTCACTCCCACATCACTCTCTTTAAAGGTCACCCTCTTTTCTGAGACCACCTCAGGGCTTTGGCTCAGACTTAACATTGGGCACTCGCGTTTCAAGTGACCCCGGTCCCCGCAACAGAAACAACCCTGGGGGGCTCGTCGGGTAGACGGGGAGCGGCCACGGACCTTGTTTTTCAGGTCTTTTATTTCAAGGACCGCCTCTCTAAGAAGTTCTTCCAAGGTGGAAGGTTCAAGCTTGGGTTTGTTTTGCTCTTGGGCCTGGGGCCCTCTGGCCGGGCTACTGTTCCGCGACCGTGGAGGCAGTGTACCCCTCCTGCTTGGGGTATGCTCTTCCCGGGTTGCCCACACACGGGATTGCGGGTTTGGGCTTGAGGATCGGCACCCTTGAGCCCATTGGGAGTTAGGCGAATAGGGGCTACTGCCCTGTGAATGAGGGGGTAGTGCACCCTGCTGGTTCGGGTTGTACCCGCACGGGTAGGAATGCTGTTCAGGGGTTTCAACTGACTCTGCCATTATCCTGGCCTGTTGGCACTGCCGGCACCAAATATCAATCATCTTTAATGCATCCTTTATTGTACATGGCCTCAAAGCACACACATAATCCCTAGCTCCCCTGTTTCTAAGTCCCAAGCAAAACCTCATTGTGGCTTTTCTTTCTGCAAAAAAGAGCGAGTCCGGATATGCACTCATGGCTAATCTCCTAACTCTATCTGCCCAGCTGAAGTGGCTTTCTGCTATGCTTTGGGTTTCATAATTCAATCTCAGAATTTCAGGAAATCGGTTGCCACCAAACTTTCCACCTAATCTATTAACAAGATCATCATAGTCAATGTAAGGCTGTTCTCGTTTTATTCTTTCCATACACTCGGCTGCCGGTCCGTACAATGCACATGATAACTGAATGGCACACTGCTCACTGTCCCAACCCTGGACCCAAGCGTAGTTCTCAAATGATTGCATGAAGTCCACCCAGTTGGATTGCCATACCCCATCAAACTTTACTCGTTCAGGTAGGCCCGGGGGCTGTTGGGGTCTTTCGGGTAATGGGGTACCCCTAGGCCGAGGGTAACACCCTGTTCCATAATAGGCTGTGGATTCCCTTGTGACATAGGGGCTTAAGCTTGGGGCATGGGGGTTTGCCAGGTCCCCATATGGATAGTTACCACTTGTGCGCTTGAACTGACCGGGCCTTTGGGGTGAATAGGCCTGATCCTCCATTGCTACGGACCGTGAGTTAGGTTCATAATTTGACATTGTAATCTCACACAAAATATGTCTAATGAAAACAATAAAGTACACAATACCTTTTATTATGTTTTCTTTAATACAAGAAATCCCAAAACTAAACAAAATATAAAGAAATACAGTGAAAATAGGACAAGGGGTGACCCCCTAGAGGGGCTGTGCCCCTTTTCAGGTCACCCTAATGATAACTAGCAATATTTGACCTCCAACTAAAGGACAACTAACAAATAAAACAAGGAAAAGTAAAGAAAAACATTACCCGGAAATTAAGGAATACCAAACGGAAACGGAAGTTCCGTAACTTCCGTTACAAATGGTGGCCTCACGGCCACGTTACCCCGCTCTCCCGCGAAAAAACAAATTTCTAAAAATTCAAACAAATTTTGCCCCACAAAAATAAAACTTCTATTTAGTGCCACAATATAATAAATAGAAATAAAGGCCACTAAAATTTCAAGTCCAAGGGGCCAGAAACTTGGCTTTAGCCACAAACAACTTACTCAGAGAAGGCTGTTCCGGAACCCTCCCTCGTGTTTCGTTAAACTAATAGGTTTTTCAAACCTTTGCGGTCAGATTTGGTTGGGATTAATCCCATGGACAAACTATCCTAGTTATAGGGAAACGGGCCAGGGTTAATAACCCTACTAAACTATTCAGAATTGCAAGATCCACCACGCTCAAGGCTCCCAGCCACTGAAAGTGGGTCACTCGCGAAAACGGAATAAAATAAGAAACTCACCCGCTTGCGTGTTTTCCTCGTCGCCAATATCGCAGGAATCAGTCCCACCAATGCCTACGATGAAGGACTTTAGCATGTGTGGCTCCCAGCCACGGTATAAATACAAAGATACAATAAATGCAAGTAATACAACTTACCACTATGGAGTACTGTAGTCGAAGAGAGCGGCTCGTCGTCCTCGCCTGACCACGTGACCACAGGAGCGTTCACCATTGGTCCGTCCCGGACAACAAGCCACCCATTGGTCGGCAAGGGTATCTTCTGGAGGCATCCAGTGGAGGTCTCTGCCACAGTCCCTTTCAAATGCAACTTTAACCTGAAACTTAATGTTGCCTATAACTTTGAAAGTACTTGTCCTATTCACTTTGTACTTGGAATATATCATCAGCACAAACAATGCCATCTGCGACGACAAGAATGATATCTCCAGTTTCAATTTTTTTTAGTTATGCCCCTTTCAAATGCAACTTTAACATTAAACTTA
Source organism: Corbicula japonica (assembly GCA_038501625.1). Lineage (NCBI taxonomy): Eukaryota > Metazoa > Mollusca > Bivalvia > Venerida > Cyrenidae > Corbicula > Corbicula japonica. Next base: position 9,581,411 of record JAZAYU010000013.1, on the reverse strand, counting down.
ATGTTGACTTTAACTTTGAAAGTACCTGTCCTATTCACTTCATACTTGGAACATATCATCAGCATGAACAATGCCATCTGTGACAACAAGAATGATAACTGCATTTTATGAGTTTATGAGTTATGTCCCTTTCAAATGCAACTTTAACATGAAACTTAGTGTAGCCTGTAAAATGGAAAGTGCTTGTTCAATTCACTTAATACTTTGAATAACTCATCTGCATTTACAAACCAATTTTTGAAGATGATAACTCAGGTTTCACCATTATTTTAGTTATTCCCTTTTTAAATGCAATTTAGATGACACATGTGTTCTGTGGTGTAGTATTGAAATCAACTTAAATAAAATATTTTTATTATATATGATTAAACATAGGCCCACATTTACATAGGCGACACGTGTGTTCTGCGGAACACAACATTCTAGTTTGGTTCATCATATGTAAGAAATATTCTCAATGTTTAAATATTCTTTATGGGAGTGCTGTTGAAAAGTGCAAAGGTTTCATTCAGGGCTGGGCACAAGTGACAGTTGGAATTCGGATATAATTGGTGTGAACTGATTTTCTTTCACCGGCATATTCTTTTGTAACTCTTCTCTATTTAGGTAAGAGTAAGAGTTCAAGATGAAGGAAACCCACGACTGTCAGACAACTCAGTGGTGGTGGTGTATGTTAACCGCAATCTGTTCCCCCCAGTGTTCACTCCACAGCAGTACAGCTCAACAATCCTCAACACACAGGCTGTCGGAGTACCCATTCTGTACATCACTGCAACTGACCAGGACACTACTGTAAGTGATGGTTCATGTTGACTCTACTCAGTTAACCCTTTACTCCATGGGATATGGCTGTTATCCCAATCCATGCCATCTGATCAGGAACTACACTGTTTGCTTTTAGATTCATGGGGTTGTTTCTGACCCAAAGAGATGGCCATTACAGATTGCAGTTCCTGGTCAGATAGTACAAATGTAATCATTGATCTTTACACTGGTCACAAGCATATTGAAAGGCATATGTGTGGAATGAAGGGTTATATGGCAAGTAATACTTTCCAATTATCATTGAATTATTACTACTTTGATTAGTCAGTGGGTAACAAGACTTCAGATAGCTAACATTTCCAGTTTATAAATATCCCTATGTTGATGAGGCCTTCCTGTGCACATCTACAACTGGGAGAGTTTGTTTCAGCTTGGGTTCTACAACTTTGGAGGCCAGAAACTTTGATATTTGATACAAGTATGATTCAATGAAATATCAGCAGTCTGAAGCATTAAGCTCAATCTGAGCTGAAGGTTATAAACCTGAGTTTGGAAACCAGTCTCAAATCTCAAGCATCTGATTGGCTGAAATGGCAACCAGTCGCCATTTCAGCCAATCAGATGCTTGAGATTTGAGACTGGTTTCCAAGGTCAGTTTTTTAACCTTGGGCACAGTTTACATCTTCTAAATTTTCTACCAAACTATAGCATCAGAGACATACCACAATAAAAAAATTCATCACTTTACTGTTGTGTTTCAGGCTCCACACAATGTTGTAGGCTATGAGATCAGAGGTGATCCGATTGACATTGAGTAATTCATGATTGACAGTGTATCAGGAGCTGTGATGTTGAAGAAATCAGTTTACACTACCAACGTTACTAACCTTATTGACTTTGCTGTGAGTAAACTATATGCTTACAAATTGTCAGAACAGAACTTCTAAGTTTAAGCTTACTTAATGATTATTTACTATAAGTGTACATATGCTTGGGACAAAAGTCTTGTCCATAAGGTAGATTGGATCTTTTTTGCATGCCAAATTTTAACGCATTACTCTACTGGCAGCACTGGCTTAAACTTCATCATTTTTTTCATTACTTGCATACAAATGTCCTCTTTCCATCGATACAAAATTTATGTCAATGGAGTAATGGCATTTTTGAATTTCACACGTTTAAAAGATTTTATGGAATACCATACTGGACATGACTTTTGTCCGTAAGTATAGTTTAGTGGTTTGAATGAAAAGTTAAATAAATAAGCATTTGTTTTATATTTTATTCTTATTAACATTTTGATTACAAAATAACCAAACTTAAAATTTTCAGGAATAAACTTCAGCTTACACGTGTGTCTTGCAGTATCAAGTGTTAGACATTCACTGCAAACACTGTACACCCAGGTTCTACACTGGTTACAATTACAAGCATTTGGTTGCAGCAGTGTATTGGATTTCATTCACTTAGGATCGGCACAAAACAGTACAAAATACAATAATTTCTCACTCAACCCTAGTTAATTTATATTACTTACATGTATATAGACAAGTTTTGAATGTTCTTTTTCAGTTCAAAGGTTATGCCTATGATCTAGGGACACCGAACTCTCTGAACACACTTGTCTTGTCCGACATATTCATTCAAGTAACAAGGAACAGTTTTGCTCCACAGTTTATCAACACACCATATAGTGTACAGATACAGGAAACCCATCAGGCTCTGACTAGCGTGTTCCAGACTTCAGCTATCGATAGGGACACCATTGTAAGTGTACGCTGAATCTTCCTTTCCTGTGTTTTGTTTTTAGTAAAAGAACTGTATCCAGGGCCCATTTCAGCCAATCAGATGCTTGAAATTTGACTGGTCTCCATTCTTATATTTACGAATTGATCGCTGACTCTGGGATGTGAGTTTTGTGAAGTTTGAACGAAACAGACAAATGAATGGATAGGGAAATCATGGATACATCCAACTAAGGAAATCTGCACAAATAATTTTTCCACTAAAATCAATGTTGCTTGGTCAGATACAGTTCTGTTTTGGAGCAAGTATTCTCGCTTTTGATATGCACTGGTTTTGAATCCAGTTTGATTGGGTCAAATGATTTATGATGTAGGCATTTTGTTTCAGAATAAGTTTAGCAAAAGATTTATGTAATTTGACATAAACATTTTAATAAGACAAAAAAAATTCTCTTAAATTATTTGAATGTGGATTTTATTCCATATTGTTAAATGATTTTATTTCATTCCTTACAGGATCCATTTAACAGAGTGCGATATGACATGATAGGTGATGACTGGACACCCTCGTACTTCTTCGTCAACGACACAACCGGTTTAATTAGTCTAAGGGCAAACAACATGATGCCGCTCTAAATGTCTGAATGACGCATATATTAATCCGCTCTGTCCAACGAGCCTATTGTATTATCCCTGCTTTTAGTTACATGTAAGAGCAACTGATGGAGGCTATATCCCTTGTGTACGAGATGAGGTATTGACAGTGTATGTAAATCGTAACGAGTTCCCACCAGTTTGGATACCAACCAACTTGTACCAGGTTACGATCCTCGAGACTCATGATGTTGGTCAACCGGTCTACACTGTAACAGCTACAGACAATGATAGACAGGTATCATCTTGGCCTTATTAAATGACAATTTTTTGACTGATACCACCACATTGTTTGTGGTATGTAGTCTTCTGATTTGTAACTTAATTCATTGCATTAATAGTAATGTGGTGTGAGCACATATTTTGAAACTTGTTCTCAGTATTAAAAGATTTTAAATCATTGCAAGTATGCTTATACAATTATTATCGAGTTACAGTATTACAGATTTACTTTGCTTTCATCTACAGAATTACTGTTAATTCAGTATTCTTAAAAATCTATTGGGAAATAACAAATCAGTTAAAACAATTATAATCTATCTTGGGCAAGAAAAACATGTCAATAAGCTTATTTCATGGAGAATTTTGACTATAGCAAATGTATTTGGATGATAACTCGATGCAGTTTAAATGTTCCTATTGCAGGCTCGTATTCCTGCATATGACGGTGGTTTCCCCAGTCGCTCGGCAACAGCCACTGTCAGAATTAATGTTCTTCGTAATCTGTTCTCACCAGTTTTCAACCACTCTGGCAATGCACAGATAACTATCCCAGAGATGTCTCCAATAGGAACTTTCATCTTTGACCTTAATACATTCGACCAAGACAGACAGGTATGTTACAATAAGTTAGATTTTCTTGAAGAATATCATATGGATTTATTTATAGAAATTTGTAACTTACGAATCTTTGAAACCACATTGATATTTTATTAATATATAAAAAATGGTGACCAGTGGCTGTTTCAGCCAATACAATATTTTTGATTTGAGACTTGGTCCTGATTTAATTTTAAGATCTTAGGCCCAGTTTTTACATTGAAAGCTCATCAAGATTTGAAACTAGGTTTTGTTTTTGCAGGCACCAGAGAATACTATTTTGTACTACATCCAGAGCAGCTTCAACAGTAATTATTTCCTGATCAATCCAACCTCTGGTGTGATCACACTGCTGCAGTCAGTTCGCAACACAAACCAGGACTTCTACCAGGTATGTCTGAGCCAGCCCGGTAATATACTAAACTTTGTTATGTGCACCATCATTCAGCTTTATACAAATTGTCGTAGTACAGTAAAACCCCTAATTACGGACACTTGATATTATGGGCACCCTGGTTTTAATGGGCAATTTTTTTAAAGAAAAGACATTTTCTCTTCTTCTTGATTTAAACCCACAATTAAGGGCAAATTGCTAAGGACACTTGCCCTCAGTCCCTTAGGTGTCCGTTAAAAAGGGGTTTCACTGTATTTACTTTCACAGCTAGCCGTATCAGTTAGGGTCAGGGTGCACAAGATTTGCAAATTGTTGATAAGCATTTAAGCCTTGACATTAAATCCATGGAGTAAAAGGTTAAATGAGAGTTGTACTTGGTTCATTCTGGCCTGGTTTCCAGTTGGATAAAGCCAGCAGTTGTAAAGCTGTGCACACATTAGTTTGACAACTAGTCGTTATGCTAAGATATAACTAGTGTGTATGTAAGATTTATTTAGCTCTGCTTTGTGCAAGTTCTAGTGTCATTAGTTTTCAAACCCTTGCCGACAACGATGAATTTGTCTTTTATCATAATAAAGTATGATCTGTTTGTGCAGTGCCCAAGGTTATAAAACTGAGCATGGAAACCAGTCTCAAATCTCAAGAATCTGATTGGCTGAAATGGCGACCAGTCGCCATTTCAGCCAATCAGATGCTTGAGATTTGAGACTGGTTCCAAACTCAGTTTTATAACCTTCAACCCTGGTGCGTGTGATTGCTCAAGATAGTGGTACTCCTACAAGATTTGCAACAATTGACGTGAATGTCAATGCCATTCGTGAGACTGGTGTTATAAGATTCACTCTCGACACGTACTCAACGACAATCCTGGAGACGGAAGAAGTCAACAACACAATTGTCCAAACCTTTGCCAACCCAGGGGTAAAAAATAAGATAATTTAATGAAACCTAAATTTAACTGAATTTAGAATGGGTTTTACAATTACATTTACATTAATTAATATTAAGATACATTGTCTTGGTCACGGCTCCCAAATTTCCTGTTTTTTGAGAGATTACTAGAACCTGGGCCCAAGATCATAAAACTAAGTTTTGAGATCAGTCTCAAATCTCAAGGATCTGATTGGCTGAAATGACGACTGGTCGCCATTTCAGCCAATCAGATGCTTGAGATTTGAGACTGATCTCCAGATTAAGTTTTATGATCTTGGGCACAGTTCTTTGACATGATGCCTCGGGCAGACATATACTCAACAGCTAAGTGTCATAAAACTTAACTTGGACCTGAATATCGCACTCCCGTTCATTTGTTTTTGTCCATGGTCATTTTGATTTTAGACAGAAATGAAAATATTATATTTCTAAACCTTCAACAACAACAACAATGAACTTCAACATCAAAATAGTTTTTATTAAAAAAAACTCTCTGCATTTAAAAAAAAATATTTTTGGTTGGCCTGCCGTCCAGCAATATTCGTTTGGTTCAATCAATTTAACGATTTCTCGGGTTGTAGCTGGAATCATGTAAATACGTAATATTTATTTTCAAAAAACAAAACACGCAAAACACGTATCAACCTAGTCGCCGACGAGCTACATATTTAAAGAAATATATGTCTCATTCCACAATTAATTATAGTGTTACAAAAATGCCATAAAACGGTAAAATGTCCAATAATGTTCGTCTGAATTGTCAATTATACACGTGGGATATATTTTCAGTAAACAAAATTCACGTGATTATTTTCATTAAAAAAATCAAACAAAAATTTGTTGGATACTCGCATCCTGAAAATACCGCGATAAACAATGTTAAAATGCACATAAACTTTCTTGTTGTGCTTGTAAATGATCATAACGTTGTGTTATTTTTTTTAATTCTTTGTTGTTTGACTGAACTCACTTATTTATAAATTTGAAATGATTACTCAACATGTTCTTAATTTTATAATCTCTTAGTCATATTAACAATAGTAAACGATGCCCCCTCCCGTGCATTTATCGACTTAATATGCTCTTCAATGTTAGAGAGCGCTAAGGGGAGGTAACAATTTGAAAGAACTCTATTATTATAGGTTTTCATATTGTGCTCCACGAGTCACTTAACCTTAATTTCCATGTAAAGCTTGTACAAAATGTGTTGCCTTTTATTTTGTGAATGTTTGTCTGATATATGTAGCAACATCAATAGTGAAATAAGTCTGTCTGCTATATCAAAATAGTAATAAATCTATTTGTCATTTACTTGTTGCATTTAATTTTCAACATATCTTGGCCAAGTTACTGGTAATGCCATGAATTCTTATACAGTTAGTATTAACAAATTTTAATAGCATTAAATTAATTATTGATATATTGACGGTTAACCATGTTACTGGAACAGTCTTTGTAATGTTCAATAAAGTAAGCCTGGAAAATGTGCAGATTTGATAAGATATAAAAAAAAAAATTGTAAACTAACAAATGCTAACCTGTTTCAGGACACTGTAAGCTATGTGATCACGGAAGATACGACATCGGGCACCACCACAACTACTGGCAACTCGCTTAACTTCTTCTTTATCAACCCATACGCAGGAGAGATCTTCCTAAAACAGCCACTCACTGCTGCTCCACTGAATCAATACTCGGTAATTATGTGCCTTAACCCTTCAATCAATAAATGGCTTCATTACTGGCTGAACATTACAGATCCAGATCACCCTACATACTGTGTGTTTATAAGGTTATTTCTGACATCTTCTGGAAATCCTGCATCATGTTTTGTATTAATTTTCAGTTATCCATTTAATGAATAGTATACTTTGGCAAGCTTTATGCTGTTTGTGACAGAATTATTGTAGATATTTGAAAAAAAAACCATTACCTTGTTGACTGAAATGCTCATCATTATATTACTGCTATTTCAGTTCAATGTTAGAGCCACTGACAGTGGAAATCCAAGGAGAAGTATGACTGTCTCGGTAACCATCTTTATCCAGCGTGCAGAACTCCCAGTATTCAGAAATACACCATACGCTACCACCGTGCAAGAGAATGCAGTAAACGGCACCCAGGTCTTCAGGGTGACAGCCACTGATGCCGACGGAAAGGTAGGCTATTCTATTACTCGTGTTGTATTGTAGCTGAATAAACTTAAAGTGGAAGACTGATAAGCCAGTATATTTGTTTAGTTGGGAACAGTGTACACTTGTTTTCTATTTAGTCCATACATCCGTCTGAACTCCTGGACTAAGCCACATTGGAACAAATATCAGTCAGTCCGTACTAGTGTTGTTTTTTTATTTTGTTGTATATTAATGTGGTAAGATACACCGAAAATTATTAATCCAAGTGAACAGAAGTGGGACAATTCTAATTTGGGTGAAGAAACAAGTGCAAGAGACATTAAAAGTTAATTTTGGGCTGGTCTTTATGGGGCATTTTACTGAACCATGTTTCAGTCATGGTATTTCAATAGTAAATGAAGCATTATTTACATTGTTTCTTATTTTTTATAATTGTGAATAAATTATTCCTTGCAGGGCACAATGAGGTACGAGGTTATTGGTATTGGCACGGCACCAAGTTTCTTCTACGTATGTGGTAATGGCGAGATCTACAGCAGAGGTACACTACGAGCTGACAGGTCTATGGAATACACTGTAAGTCTATCTTATAGCCATATATAGTATTTAATAAAGAATGAATTGGACACTGTTTATAATTCAGAGAGCCTTAAGCAGATAGTGAAGGCAAATCATAATCAGAAAAACATAAACTAATAATTTTTTGAGGGGATGGGGAGATTTTGGGTTAAACAGTTGTTTTTAAAGCCAAATGAAAGCTTAATATTAAGATTTTTGTGCATGACATTGCAAGTACGTGCAATTGTTCACTTTAACTTAGGTAACGATATTAGACACAATAGCCACATTTATTTCCATGCTTTATTCCAGTTAAGACTGATCGCATACGACAGTTTGACACCATACCAGCGAACAACAGCTGATGTTCAGATTACAGTTCTCTGCAATGTCAATTCCCCGATCTTCCTGCCTGACTCGTACACCAAGACCATTCCAGAGGACATGGCAGTGGGAACGTCCATTTTGAGAGTTACAGTCACAGATTTAGATAATGTACGATATCTGTAGCAAAATTATTTAACAATCACTTGGGAAACAAATTGTAACAAGCAATGCGTCTTGTTATTTCATTATAAAAATCATGAAATGTACACAAGATTTTATTAGTTAGATCGCTTTCACTGATATAACTTTAATAAATACAAAAATGAATACACTTATATATAGTTTTCATAATATACTTGACAAATGAATGTTAAGGATTCAAGAAGATTTTATAGCGTTGAAGAGTTTGCTTTTTTTTCTAGCTAAGAAGCTTTGTTCAGAACTTTTCAGTGTGTTATTTTATCATTGCAGGATCTGTTGACTTACGCATTAACTGGTGATTTGAACAGCCAGTGCAAGAGCATGTTTTACATCCGTGAAGATCATGGTGACATCTACCTTGCCAGGTCCTTGTTAAACACGGGATCTGTATCCTTCCAAGTAAGCTCATAATAATACCGGATGTTTTTAAACATTTTCTCCACAAATATACATTTTAATGAATGAATGTGTGACCAGTTCAGATCCAAATCAGCCTGCACACCCATGCAGTCTGATCAGGATCTGCAATGTTTGCCTTTTGGTCAGAAATAACCTAATAAGTCAAAAAGCAAACTGTGCAGATCCTGATCAGATGGCACGGGTGTGCTGGCTGATATAGATCAACACTGTTAGTCCATGCAAGAAAGGCATGTATGTGGAGAGTGTTAAAGTCACCCTGACTGTTTTACCTTCATATTTTCTGGTATTGTCAATTTATTTATAAACAAGTGTCTGTACTGATCTGTCTAATTTTAATGTAGTTGTTTGTATTTGATGTACACTGAGAATCTTTTAGCAGTATAATGATCATGCCAAAGCTGGATATACAAATGTCAATATACTACATTGTTAATACTGTAATACCTGCCAAATCGAATGTGTGTGCTCACTTAACCCTTTCCTCCATAGACACATCTTTATTGCGTTGGCGAACAGTGTAGATCCAGATTAGCCGGCCGTGCCGTTTGATCAGGATCTGCACTGTTCACTTTATGATTTGTTAGGTTATTTCAGACCAAAATACAACCAGTGCAGATCCTGATCAGACGGCACTGGTCAAACATGCGTATATATGGAGGAAAGGGTTAAATACATCTTGCACATTTTAGAAATGGAATTTCTTTTACAAACACATTTACCTTGTTTTAATAAGTAATAAAACAGAGCGGAGAAAATCTTATGATTTAGAAATGACCAGTTTTCTTGGAAATTTCATGCTTGACAACTGTTTGGTTTTTCAGTGTCGTGTAACAGTTAATGACAACGGATATCCTAACAACAAGGCTGGAACAGCCACTGTCACTATATTTGTGCAGCGTGATCTTGCCCTTCTTATATTTACCCAGAATGCTCGTTACCTGGTAACCATCAATGAGAATGAGGCTGTTAGTAACAGTATCATCAAGACAACGGCCACTAGACAGGGCCTTATTGTAAGTTACTTGTATCAGCTTTAGAAACTAATTATATTAGCCAAATAGTACTTTGTTTGTTAAAGTATATATATGGATGTTTAAATTGACAGTAATGAACATGCATTATCAGATTTTAATATGGCAAGTTTATACATGTATTTTTTCAGTTAAATATCGAATTTATTTCACTTATGCACACCAAAAAATGGTATTTTCTCTTGTGGCATACTCTTGAAAACACCAATTTTTTCTGTGCATGAGTGAAATAAAACCAAAATTCCACTAAACATAAATTTTCTTTTCATTTGATGTTTTCTTGTCTGAAATAATTGGAAATGGAGGTATTAAGTTTACAAAGTGTTCAGCAAAAATGGTGAAGATAAAGTTTTATTCAACACTTTCAAAACAGTGTGAATACCAATTTTATTTTGCTGATAACTATTATTTACTCGAAAACATGAAATGAATATTATTAACATGTTTGCAGCAATCTAATCTTGACCTACATTTTCATTCGATTTCATTATTTTAAATTATATAAAATTATTGATCGATTGTTAATTGATCTTTAAATACACTACTACAGCATAAAAAAAAATGTTGTTTTTTTTTGGAAAATCTTCATTTCTCAAATATGTTCTATTTGAAACAGAGTACCATAGCGTATGAGGCAGTCGGAAACTATCCAGCACAGAGTTTCTTCCTGATTGATCGTGATGATGGTGAACTACATGTACAGCAGGATCTCAGAAACGACGGAATCCGACTGGGTGTCTATACTGTAAGTTAATTGTGTTCATAGAACTATGGTGTAAAAAGATGTTAGATTAAAATTAATAAGGTAAAATCAATGATTCTTTATTTATAACTGTAACATTTTCTAGAATAGCACATAGCTGATTAGCTTTGGGTCATATGACATCTTGATGAAGGTCCTTTGGGAACCAAAAATTATTCAGGTTTATGGTGATAAAAGTTGTTGAATATTCAGGAAAAACACAGCAGAATAAGCTTCTTTGAATACATAGCTACCATTTTTACACTTGTATTTCAGTTGAGAGTTATAGCATACGAAACTGGTGCCCCACGTTTGACGGCTACGGCTGAAGTGCTGATAACAGTGAACCGAAACATGAACGGACCTGTGTTCAATCCTCAGATATACCGTGTTACCATTGATGAAACCACTCCTGTCGGACAGTACATACTGAAACTTAACGTTTCTGATCCAGATGGCGTAAGTAAATCATTTTAATTCTGGAATTGTTTTGAGTACATAAATGTGCCAGTTGACCATCAGTCCGTAGTCTTTCAGTCTCCTCAGCAACATCTTAGTGGACATTTTAGTATTTTTCTAAGTGTTGTGAAAGTGACATTATAATTACCAGTTGTCATATACCGTAGCTGTTACAGTTTCACTTTGTTTAGAGATTAAAGTTTACTTCCTGCAACTACAAAGGCAATGTTTTGGTTTCTATAACATTAGGAAAGAAATGAAATAAATGTCTATTACAGTTAGCACCTTTTTGTGAAGCGTTGTTCGGGGATTGGGAATACAGCAGATTGTTTTTCAAACAAAGTACCTAAAAGCGTCATCGCATGAATTGTATTTAAAGTTGATATCTTAACAACTTGTACATTTTCAGGACCGTCTGACATGCAGCCTGCAGACAGAATCTGGCACCGTTGTCACCAACAATTTCAGGACATACTTTGGTGTTGACACTGGCAGTTGCTTTGTATTTGTCAACACTGATCTTGTCTCTGACGTCTCAGACAGACAAGAATATACTGTAAGTTTTACATTTTACAAGTAATGTTGTGATAAAGCATGAACTAACTAAACTGGGCCTAAGATAATAAAACTAAGAATGGAGACCAGTATCAAATATCAAATTTCAGCCATATCATATTCTTATCCCTTTCCTCTGTATATGCAAATTTTTATGCATGTGTGACCAGTAAAGATCCAGATCAGCCAGCACATTTGTGCCATCTGATCAAGATCTGCACTGGTCAATTTTTGTCAGAAATAACAACACATCAAAAAGGGAACAGTTTAGATCCTGATCAGTTTGCACAGATATGCCAGCTGATCTGGATCTACACTGGATCTACACTGTTTGCCCACCCAATAAAGGTGTATGTATGGAGGAATAGGTTATATCAGAAAGCATTACTATCATTCAATACTTGTTTGTATTTTGTGCAACAAATCAATGTTTTGACTTGGTTAAAATAGTGGCATTAATCTGTTTTGTTCTAAAAGCTAATTTAAAATTGCTTTTTAGTCAAATGCATAAAGGGTATGTCATATTACTATATCAGAGTTATTATCTCCATAGCTGACAGTACGTGCCTCTGATAATCGTGCCATTAACCCACAGACCACCACAGCAACTGTGATTGTGACCGTCCTTCATGACCTGCAACCTCCATGTTTCACCAACCTTCCAGCAGCTATAGATCTTGATGAGAAGACTGCTATTGATAGGTCTGTGTTTACTGTAACTGCAACAGATGCCCACCTTGAAGGAAGAATTGTATACAATCTGGTTGGTCAGTTCCTGGTCCAGAGCTTCATTGAGGTTTACTCTAACACTGGTGTTGTAACATTGAGGAACAGTCTTCTATCTGACTCGACACAGAACACTATCTACACAGTAAGTACAGAAGCTATTTGTTTAAACAGTTAATTACTGTGCATTATTTGCAATTTACAAGTGACCAAATTTCTTAAATTATTTCCCACATTTTTTGTCAGTGCTGGAACATAATCCACCTGTGAGATCTTTGCAAAGCTACCTGCCTCATAGATTTGTTTATGAGATCTTGGCAGATTTCTTTTTATCACAATAGAAATCTCCAGCGCGATGCTGGTACTCTGTTCAATGTTTTACAAATTTTATTGGATACTTAAAGCAGCATTACTTCAATTTAACCCACTCTTGTATGAAATATTACATGTATTTGGAAGCTATGACATGTATGCCAGCAGATCAAAATCTGCACTGTTCACTATAAGAGGTTATTTGTGACCAAAAACAGATCTGCACTACCTGGAGGATTTAAGTACTTTAAAGAATTAAAAAAAAAAGAAAAAAATTGCAGTGAAAATTTTATGCAGGTAGTCACTTAAAAAAATTCATTTCATAGTATGTAACTCATTTTTGTGCATTCAGTTTCAGAAATAGTTGATTTTGATTTTCAGTTGCTCGTATCAGCATTTGACACTGGTGCCCCAGTTGCAGTGCTATAGGAAACAGTCACAATCACTGTCAATAGAAACTTAAACACCCTGATTTTCATTCTTCAAAACTATGAAACAATCATCTATGATTACAAGCCGACAGGCAGTAGCGTGATTACTGTAACCGCCTAGGATGCTGATGTGACGAGTCTGGAGAATCTGGTCATGTATGATCTGAGAGACTTCACAAGAAACGCACTGCTTGACATGTTCTCAATTCATCCAATCACAGGTCTGATCTCCACCAACAGGCCACTAACATCAGAACTCATCAATATATACAGGGTAAGAGTAATAGGTTAAATTACTTAACGAATAATGGCATTCCTAGTTGCGACCAAGTGTTTTTATTAATTATATTAATCGTGCTCTGACTTAATAGTTGAACCTAGCTGCTATTGTTGTAGGATTGGGGAAATCGGTTTCCAATATCTGGTAGTTTATTCTATATGTAGATTTTGTTTCAGTTCATTATTAATTAGTGATTTTATCATCTCTTTCCTTTTATTGTGTCACCTGCGATGCAACATATAGGGAGCCACAGTGGTTTTAGTCCCCCAACTGTAATATGAAACTTAATTTTGCCTATTACTTTGAAAGTACTTTTCCTATTCATTAAATAATTGGTATATATCATCTGCATGAACAAAGCCATTGGTGACAACAAGAATATAATTAACTCCTGTTTCAGTATTTTTGAGTGATGCCCCGTTCTATTGCAACTTCAGGCGACACGTGTTCTGAGGAACACCAGAGTCTAGTATCTATATGATATAAAATATGGATCTTTTCTGATTGTTAGGAAGCCATAATATCAATTGTCTTAAACTACAATTCAGATTTTCAATGAAATTTCTTTTAATACATCTGTGCATTGCAAATAAGCTGTGATTTAATTAAATCTGTAATGTCTGGAATGTTTGTTTTAAAAGACCTAACCAAGGAAATAACTATTTCAGAACAATGTATCTGCTCAAGATCTGGGTTCACCACTGTTGAAAAGCAAGACTATACCGGTACCATCATTGTTCAGCGTACCAAATTCCAACCTGTGATCATCAACAAAGTCTTAATTGCTGATAAAACATCGGGGTTTCTGCCCAGGATCTAATATTATCGGAGTGACGCTAAAAATGCTGATTTAAGTGTAAGAAGCATTTCTTTAAGGACCATCCGTGGTCAGAAATAACCTTATGAATAAAAAAGCGAACAGTTTAGATCCTCTTCAGATGGCACGGATGTGCTGGCTGATCTGGATCTAAACTGTTTGCCCACGCAATACAGGTGTGTCTATGGAGGAAAGGGTTAAATTGCTTCATATAACCTTTCATGGTTAAAATTTGACAATTAAAAAATGAAAGATGTGTAGATATATACCCTTGTATTCTACAAATGTCATTTTTCATTCACGGAATACCTTGTATCTCCTTCAGGATGATCGAACAGACATAGTTAAAACAGAAAAAAATAGTAAGACCTAACAAACCTTTAATTCGTGTTAAATAAACACATTAATAACACTGATTTGATCAAAATGATTTTGCATTGCATTTTGTGGTTTGAGTGGTTTCAATGACAGTGCAAAAATGTCTGCCTTAGCAACGTAATGTCAACTGGTCTTGCTTTCAGGTATCTTGGAAGGTTTATAAACCAGGGTTCTTCTGAACACATGGCAATCAAGAGCCTAAAACTACATGTAGTATAGATCTATTGTCAAGATAAAGGGTAGATATACTTCAACCTAAACAGTTGGAGATTGTGTATAATGTTACTTAGAGTATTCCTCTACCTGTTGCTATACTGGAGTATTTGGTCATTTTCAGGCACCATTCAACACTATATCATACACAGTGGTGGCAGTACAGACTTTCTAGCCATAGATGTGAATTGGCCTGGTCAAATTTGAAGATAAGAGTAAGCTTCATGGCACTTAAAAATATTTAACATACATTTGCCTGACATGCTCTTTTTGACCTTGAATCTTCTAGAGTGAGGCAGGTGCTTGGAAATGCGAAACTAATAAATTTTTTGCTCTGTCTTTAAACTTGCAATTCTCAATGGGCATACAAACAAGTGTGGGTAGTGCAAAATCTTGGTATTTAACACATATATTTAGCAAGATTTAATGAAACAGTAGCATTTATTTTGGTTGTTATCAATAAAAAAGCTGTGAACCAATGAATGTTTGAAATTTTGCCTCATCAGAAGACCAGTTTTCGCGACCAGAATTTGAAAGTTAATGTTGCTTAAAATTTAATTATTTAGTAGGTTTTTAATTTTATTTTGCTATGTTTTCTTAGACTGATTTTCATTTTGACGTTAGTTATGTGCCCATTATGTTTCAGGTATGTGCTAGTAGGGAGCAAGTTGACTTGAAGTGTCAGCTTATGATTCTTCTGTTTTGCGATATATCAAAAAACCCTTTACTGCTGCCAGTCATTGGTACCATCATTCTTATTGGCCAAGAATTCTGGTCAGATTAGCTATGCTTTCAATGCTAATCTGAAGCTTGATAGTACTTTAATCTACCAGGTAATCTAGCATTGCCCATTGGAACTTAAATGTTTCTAACTGATACACTGCACTTCAGTTTACTTTCTCTTTTACTTTATATATAAAGGTTTTTTATTGCATGTGCTAGCTAATCAGGATCTACACTGTTTGCCATTGAATAACAGCCATATCAGATGGAGTAAACAATTATCGTTAATTCATAATCTGTGTATAAAGATGAATCTGTTTACATAACAAGGTTCTCTACTGTCTGCCATTCTGTTAAATACATGCATCATAAATAAAATGTACATAAGTCAAATGCAACTGCATTTCACTTGGTAAGTAGAATGATATTGTTCAGCCTAAATCATTTTCATATTTGCACTCACTAGCTAGCATGATCAGTTTATGAAAAATATTTCAAGTCTTTGACAGTTTAACAAATTGTCTCTTAAAGGTGCCTGGTTTAATCATTTTCTGTCATTTATAAGCAGTATAATAATAAACCACAACTTGGACAGCCATTCACCCTGAACTAGTGAATAGGTAGCTTTAACATATAAATCAGTTGTATTCCAGTTGTATTAAATATGTTTCTGTATTTTAGGTGTGTGTTCTGGCCAGTGATGGCAGAATCCTGTCACTAACCGGCACAACCTTAGTTAACCTGAATATCACAAGGAATCAATTCTCTCTGTTATTCACACAGACTCAGTACACAGCTCTCATCCTAGAAAGCCAGGCTTTTGGACTGGAACACATACATGTGTTGGCATTTGACCAAAATACTGCCGTAAGTTGTTACAAGGTATTCTAACACGACTTGACGCTTTTCCCATTGAATCTGCTGTGAATTATTACACGATAATTCACGGCTATTACTAAATACTAGGGATGGGAACGAGTAATCGAGTACTCGGGTACTCGATTAACGTCCGAGTACCCGAGTAGTTCATAAAGTATTCGAGTACCCGATTAAAAATGTAAACAAAAAAAAAATCAACCAATTTTTATAAAAGTTGTCTTTGTGGAATCGTACAAATCGCCAGCTGACAGTTAATTGTCAACACCTCGCATCCGGTTTCGAATAAACAAGGTGAGACTTCGGGGCACAAATATCTGATAATATTGGCGCCTAATTGACGTTATTGTTTGATGTCGTAACACAGACAATTTGCGATATTTAAATTAGCACCTAAATATATTTTAAGCACGACGCTTTTCTCGTTTTATTTGATTTTGTTTATTGAGTTATTATATTCAAATGCGATTGTTGATTTCAGGATTGCAAAACTGAAATAAAATCTGATTGGAGAACATACACTATTTTCACGATGTGTTCATTTTACGGTAATGTTCTAGTTTGTGACACAGGCTAATTTATGATTGTTTAGTTAAATGTTCTCAACGTTTATAATCGAAATGCATTAAATATGATTAAATATCATTAAGGTATTTTTGTTTTCTTTAAATGTGTTGTGAATCTACTTGAGTGATCGATTATGACAGGCAGTCTGGCATGATTATACCCGGTACGATCATTAAAACTTACGGAAGCTGATATTTAATCTTACGTTAGAGAAAGGTTTCGGGTACTCGAGTACTCGATTGGAACAAGGTCCAAGTACCCGAGTACCGATTTTGCTACTTGTTCCCATCCCTACTAAATACCTGTCGGTATAAACTGATCATGTGACAATTGTATCTTTCGCTGGGATTAAATTTTCGCGCATTTAGGAAAGCACATAATACGCGAACTTTTAACCCGCGGGTAATATGATGATACCACAGTAACAGAATAATGTTAAATTTATATATTTAGATAAAATACTATAATTATTTTCCGCTTTTTTGCGGCAACATTAAAGTGACGTTAACACGCCATTTTAACGACGTCACGTCATTTCCGTTGTGTACATGTTATTTCCTGGTGCAGTATTAAACTGTTGAAATGACAAATACGGTTCAAACGACAACTGGAGAGTGCTGGATGCGCGGTTGGATGGACATGTATTTAAGTTTGTTATTCAATCTTTTAATTATTATCAGTTTTTGAATTATGTAGATTTTTCGGGAGTAAACACTAACTGCCGACCTTATAACCCATTTGCGTTTATTACAACGTGCTAAAATTGAGTTACGATTATTTTGCTTATTCAGTCAGATGTGTCGTGTTAGAATTGAAATAATCAATAGCTTCCGGTGAATTATCGCAGGATAATTCACGGGGCGTCGTTCAGCTGCGTAGATATATATCACTCGGGGCAACGCCCCTCGTGATATATCCTTACGCATCTGAACTCCGCCCTGTGAATTATCCTGCGATAATTCACCGGAAGCTATTGATTATTTCTTAAGTATACATACAATATATCGTCATTGAGTGCAAAAACAGTATGACTCCTTATTTTAAATACAGTACTTGTACTGTTCTTGCACCAAGTTAATGATTCTTAAAAAGTTCTTTAAATTGCTGCATGTGTTATTAAATTGATGCAGATGTTATATCAATGTATCGTTACTAAAACAGTTTTCAAAAAATGTAATAAAAGGAGTAAATGATTATTAAAAATTCATATGAAATACTTTAGATTAACTTAAATATTTATATCGAGCTCTAGCTCGGGTCGCGAAGCGACCCGAGCGTTAAGCTCGTCTTAAGGTCGCAGGAATGCCCATTCACTAACGAAAAAAAAACTTTGCCCTTCCGTTTGCGCTGGTTTCCGGTTGTGCACAGCATAAGGCAATGTAAACACGGGAAAAAAACTGACCGGTAAAAACTTACGGCAAAGTATTGTTTTTACAAATTTTGTTATTGGCTTTATTTTTGTAAATTGCTAATTGCAAAATATCTTTAAAAATTAAAACTTATTATTCGGTAGCATTGTTTTCGGACTAGCATTTTGGAAAGCTAAATAACTAAATCGTCAGTTTAGAGAGTAGGTTGTCGTTCGTTGTAACCAATAGCAATACTAGCAATCGGCCATTTTTAGAAACTAGACTGAAGAAATCAAGTTGGAAACTACTTAATGGTAGCTTGTCAGTGGATTATTTGGCCTTTAAATTCAAAGGAGCTTAAGGCCCAGCGACGGAACAATCAGATGCATGGAGTTTTTCTTGAAAACAAGATGTAAGGCTGGTGGGAACTAACTTTTATGTGAAGCTGAATTGTGAACTGGACCTCTCAATGTTCAGTCACTCAGTCACATTGTGAGACACACTGAGCTTAGGCTTAGCGTAGACCAGCGCCACAATTCAGTTTTGTATAAGAGTTTTTTGTCACTGGTCATGTTCGTCATTCAGACATGTGAGCTCACGGCAGTCGAAGATATTGTTTGTGAGAGTACTGAACACGAGGTAGATCTATGAGATTTCTTTTATTTATTCTTATAAAACACATGGAATAAGAGCAAATCTAATCCACAGGGGCGTTGAAGACTGACTCTGTTTTCTAAAAAAAAAAGAATCTGGCCCCTTCCCCCTAAAAAATGAGGGTCTACACAGGGTCTACACTGCATAAACATAATGTTTATTGTTTTGGTTGATAGATTTGGATCGTTATCAGTCTTTTCCCACCAAATTTATGATCAAATACCATGGAATTGGTATATGGATTACAGTCAATAGGCCACAAACAAGTCAAATGAACCACACTTTATTTTGAAAAAGCTCAAATAGGCCTCAAAAATAGGCCACATTTTTATTTTATTTATAAAGTTTTTAGTATCACTGTGTTAATATGTTCTATGTCAGTTTATGATGTTTTATAAAATATTTTTCATGAACAAGTTGCTTCATAGATTGGACATTTTGTACAAAGCAACATGTCCTTTTTCCGGATTTTTGTCCAAGACTATCATGACTAAACAGGTGGGAAAACAATTAACAAAATGTTGCAACAAAAGAAAAGACATCATTCATATGTCAATATGCTCTTTTGATCAATGACCTACAAAAGTCACTAGGTCTACACTAGCACAGAATCAAATATTGATGGTTGCAACATAAGCTGTGTATTTTGCATTGTCCAACATGGAAATTGGTTTAGAAATAAATTTATTTATTTATTAAATATAACACCTTTGATTGCATTAGCACCTCTCACTTTTACTGCAAGTGTTGTAAATTTTGTATAATAGACTTACAAGTACTGCCTGAATTGACTTGTGGCCTATTTGACATGGTACCTCCAGAAACAATTTTTTTTTTAATTTTTGGCCAAATACATGACAGATTGTCCTAAATGTATGAAAGTTCAGGTTTTATAAATTGTATAAACAATAATTTTCTCAAAGTAACTACTGAGTATTACCTTTTTAATGTTAATACACAGTAATATGAGATTTTAAATAAAAGAGAAATTTACCCTATTACTCTACAGACATGCCTTTTTACCTGTGTGAGACCGGTGTAGATTCAGATTAGCTGGCACATCTAATCAGGATCTGCACTGTTCACTTTTTGGTCAGAAATAACCTAATGATTTAAACAAGTGAACATTGCAGATCCTGATCAGACATCATGGATGTGCTGGCTGATCTGAATCTACACAGTTTTTCCATGCCATAAAGGTGTTTACATGGAGGAAAGGGTTAATCTCCAATTTATTATCATCAGTTGGGACCAAAAAGTTTGACCAGAAAGCAGAATACATGTGTACCAAGAATAGCATCAAATATCAAGTTAATGCTCATTTTGGGAATTAAAAGTGT
Organism: Corbicula japonica; assembly: GCA_038501625.1. Taxonomy (NCBI): domain Eukaryota; kingdom Metazoa; phylum Mollusca; class Bivalvia; order Venerida; family Cyrenidae; genus Corbicula; species Corbicula japonica. The sequence goes on along the minus strand of JAZAYU010000013.1, from coordinate 9,561,007 downwards.
TCTATTATTACCATATTTTCTGTCATGTGCACATTTCAACATGATTTCATAATCAAAATATGTATGTGAGGAACATGTATAATCAAATACACTATTTACAAGGTGTCTGTTTTGTTTTGTTTTATTTTTGCAAATTTTGTTAAATATTCATGGTGTCACTAAATTTGCTCAGCATTAAAAATTTGTGGTTTAGAAAATAAAAATAAATCAAAGCTTTCATAATCATTTAAATTGTTGAAAAAAAAGTAGATTGTTGTGAAGAGAAAGAAAAACATTTCTTGCCATGTCAGTGGGTTTTTGGCCTCTTTAAATACATGTAAAAATCTGAATATACCGATACTTTGATCTGCTTAAGCTGGACTTTAACACAGAAAACTGGAAATTGCACTCCTAATAAAAACAATGATTGTTTTCTTTTGTATGTTTATGTTTTAGCAATGTTACAGAAAAGAAGTTTACATTTTTTAATATATGGTACTTTTTAAAGAGAAATTTACCTATTTTAAAGTTGTTATGCCTAAATTTCTGCAATGAAAAATACAAAATCAAGAAAATATCAACTGGAATGAGCTTCAGAATTTGAAATTCACATTTTCCAGTATATATATTACATTTTATAAAATACTTACCAGACAGAGGTCCAAAAGTGGTTATGAATAATGGCATTTTATATTGCTAATTGATGTGTTCATGGGTTTACATTTTTTTGCAAACAATCTCTTAAAATTGTTATTATACATTTTAAAAAATGGACCAACAACATTTTTAATGCATGATTTGATTGGCAACTGCAATTCATTTATGTAATGAAAATAGATATAAAGAAGCATTTTGTTTCAAATCAGTTACTATAACCTGTAAAGGAGTTTTACATATGGATAATCAGACTACATGACATTGTACATGTTTATGTTTAATTGATTGAGATTATTTCATCTATTTTGGCCCAATAGCTGAACTATTTTTCAACTTAAATAAGTAATTCTATCATGCACATTTAAGTAACTTGGCTCAAATATGTACCTTATTGTCACCAAATATGTACCATATTGTCACAATATTTTTCACACGGCATCTATAGCTTCAAATTACTGTTGTTAATAACTGAAAATTCCTATGGCATTGTCATTCCTGGAGATATTTTCAAATGACTTTGCAAAAATATGCCCCAAAATCTAGGTGATGTATCACACTACATATTGAAGTCTCAATGTGGTGTTAATGTGATGTACATGTATATTAAAACAGTACTTTTTAGGTCTATATTATAACTTTATTCATATACATGCATATATATTTTTGTGAATAGCATGGAACAATTTTGTGCAATTGCAAGTTACAAAATGCAAGTGTAATCAAGGTAACATTTTAAAAAATAAAATAAAATAAAATTTATTTTTCAGACAATAATATATTAATTTTCATGCACATGTGACAATGTAATATTTTCATGTATCATTGATGAAGAATTTATCAATATTCAATATTGCATTAATTGAGGTAATGGAACACATTTGGGTTGTAAATTTAAGCAAGTAGCCTTTGTGTTTACACACTAAAAACCCAAATGTTTAGTAAAAGTCAGATCGCCAGTTGTCCAGCTGAATTAAGTTGATGTAGACTTAAATTCTTTCCAAAAATCACATAATTTTATCGTGCATGAGTAGGCTAACAAATGTTAGAAACAAATTATTTTTTAATATAAATCATTATCTGAGATGAATAAAGCTAGAGCTCGATAAGAGGCAGTGCCTTAGTTCATATTAATAACAAGATACATGTTTGAATAATACTGACGTCATAGACTGGAAGTAAGTGCTTAGCATTTCGTTATTGGCGACCGCACTGTATATTTTAACAGTGTCAATATGCAACTGAGCTACAACATCAGTTTTTCGGACACTTCCAGGGTTCTCAATAAATAATGTTTGTTAAAGACCCAATGAATATTTAGAGTCCTAGCCTCTTCTGCTTTATTTTAATGAACAGAGTGAAATTTATTCCCTACTGAAGCACTGTCCAATGAAGGGATTGCCACACTCCTCCCAATTCTATTCATCAATAAAAAGAAAATTATCAAAATCTCAATAACGGCAAAATGCTGTTTAATGAAAGTTTGCACAAATGTATGTTATTAATGTATCTTTTTGTACATGTTTTAAGAGGACCATATGTAAGAATGGCCATGCGTCGGAAGAATAACAGCTGTTTCTAGCCGCTCCTCATAAAATCTAGGAAAACTAGGATACCTGACTAATATTGTAGATTTTACTGAAAAATCTAACATATTATTAAACTTGAACATATGTCTCATTCATCTCATTCATCTATCTTGAAACCTTTTCGTTGATCACCGAAAATAGGTAAATTTCTTACCATCCCAACCCCCCACCCACTGACCTTGATTTTGACAATACAACTTCCGGTGAAGGAAATAAACACAGGGAGACATGCTTACAGGTTTGTTTTGTTCGTTCTTGCTTCTGGCAAGCATTATTACCATTAGTGGTATAACAAAGAGGCAAAGTAACGCCAAAATAATGCAGTGCCCACGACCTAGCGTATACCCAAATAAGTTCTCGCCCACCAATGCACATTCGTGCGGAACAATTGCTGTAGTATTGAGAGCACGATTTAGACTATTCAAACAACCAATTTTTCCAAGCAAAAATAAGACCCTCTCATATTTGGCTATTCTATTTCTGTCAATTTCATGTGACGTTGAATCAAACCCAGGCCCAGACTTCCCCTGAGGTAGCTGTGGACTCGAGGTGCTTGACTCGGACCCGGCAGTGGAGTGTGATGGCTGCGAAGTGTGGTTCCATCTCCAATGCCAGGGTCTCGATTCGGCATGGTACCAACAATTAGTAGACCATAACCAATCATTTGCCTGGACTTGTACACATTGTGACAACCTGAACCACTCAACTTTGTCAAGCATACTTTCAGTATCATCTCACAACAGTTACTCCTCCTTGCCAGAAGACAACACACAAGTAAACAATGAGAGTAGCAGAGTCAGACCACCAAATGACTGCTCAAACACATTTGTACCAAATTTAAAAATATTATGCCTTAACTGCCAATCAATTATAAATAAAAAACATGAATTTCAAATCTTGATTAAAAACCATAACCCTGACATAATCACAGCAACAGAGACTTGGCTAAAAAATGAACATTTTACCAGCGAAATTTTCCCACCATCCCTTGGATACACAACCTTTCGTAGGGATAGGCAAAAGGGCAAAGGCGGCGGGGTTCTTATTTTGGTAAAAAACAACTTACTCCCTTCCGAACAACCTAAACTTAACACAGAATGTGAAATTATTTGGATTAAAATAGAAATTAAAGGCACTAAACCCTTCTACATAGCATCATATTATAAACCAAATGAAACAGACATCAAAAGTACACTTGAATTTGAAAAATCTCTGGAACTAGCACGTAACCTTAAAGGTACAAAACTTATTTTTGGCGATTTCAATTTTCCTAAATTATCTTGGGATCAAGATCATAATCCCTCTCTGAAACCAGGATGCTGTTCCAATACCGCCTATGACAAGTTCCTGGAAGTATTAGATAACCATAATTTGACCCAAATGGTAACTGACAACACAAGAAACAATAACATTCTTGACCTTTTCCTAATCTCAAATCCCACCCTTGTTAAAACGGTAGAAATAACTGCAGGCATATCTGACCATGATGCAATATCTGCAACAGTTAATGCTAGGCCAATTATCTTAAAACAAAAACCAAGAACATGCCATCTTTACAAAAAAGCAAACTGGCCAGATTTTAAAAAATGTATGCAGTCTACCAGTGAAAACATTTTACAAAACTCAAGCTCATTAACAGTAGAGGACCTTTGGAATACATTTAAAAACTCACTGGAGACCGGAATTTCAAAATACATACCAACAAAAAGAATTGGTTCAAAAAAGTCTCTGCCCTGGATTAATAAAGAAATAAAAAAGCTAATACATAAAAGAGACCGCCTCTATAAAAAAGATAAGAAAAATAATCACAACCATGAAATGATGATGAAATTCAAAAAACTAAAGCTTACCATTAAAAATAAAATTAAAAGTTCCTATAACTCCTACCTAGAAAATATTCTTGATATCTCAGACAAAGATAACACACAAAGCAAATTTTCTACCAAAAAACTATATTCACTTATTAAAAACTCAAAACAGGACTCACAAAATGTGTCCCCCCCTTAAAGATCAAATAACAGGATCCTTTAAAACAAAGAACTCTGATAAAGCCAATATTCTTAACCGACAATTCCAATCAGTTTTCTCTGGAAATTCTCCACTATCCTTGAAAGAAACATGCCTAGAAAGGCTCAGATTCCTTAATCCATCCCAACACTGTAATTATCCACAGATGCCAAAAATCATTATCAGCAAGGCAGGTGTAATAAAGTTACTGGCCAACCTAAAGGCAGATAAAGCTGCTGGCCCAGATCTGATCAAACCAATTGTTCTGAAAGAGCTAAGGCATGAAATTGCCGACATAATAACCATTCTTTTCCAGAAATCCCTTGAATCCGGAACTATTCCCAGGGATTGGACCAAGGCCAACGTGTGCCCAATATATAAAAAGGGTGACACCAGTGACCCCGCAAACTACCGTCCTATTTCTCTCACCTGCATTCTCTGTAAAACTCTTGAACACATTGTAGCATCCCACCTATCCTCTCACTTGACTACCAATAATATACTCTATGATCTCCAGCACGGCTTTCGTGAAAGACGCTCTTGTGAAACACAACTCATTGAACTAACTGACTATCTAACCAATAACATCGCTTCAGGCAAACAAACTGACCTAATCTTACTTGACTTTAGTAAAGTTTTCGATAAGGTAAACCATCTAAAACTTCTCTATATCCTTCAAGAATATGGTGTGTCTACTCAAATACTCAAATGGACTCGCTCTTTCCTCATAGGCAGAAGCCAAAAAGTCATACTAGACGGTGAATGCTCAACAGAAGTACCAGTAACCTCTGGAGTACCCCAGGGCTCTGTCCTTGGTCCTCTATGCTTTCTCGTCTATATAAACCAACTTCCGTCTTCTGTTTCTAAATCCCAAGTCCGACTATTTGCTGATGACACTGCCATCTACCTCACCATCAACTCCTTGGCAGACTCACTAACGCTACAACAAGATCTTGACAAGATGCAGGCCTGGGAGAAGGCGTGGGACATGGAATTTAACCTCTCAAAATGTCAAGTCTTACACATTACTAAAAATAAACATGTCATTAAAAACAAATACTATCTCCACGGTCAAGCACTTGAATCTGTTACACATGCAAAATACCTAGGGTTAGATCTTTCTTCTGAGCTTAACTTCAACACACACATAGCAAGAATTACAGCTAATGCTAATCAATCCCTAGGCTTTATCAAAAGAAACATAACAACCAACAACCAGAAAGTCAAAGAACTGGCATACAAGACCTTGGTCCGACCCCAGGTAGAGTATGCATCTACTGTCTGGAACCCATACACCAAGACAAACATCCACAAAGTGGAAATGGTCCAGAGGCGAGCAATAAGATGGGTCAAACAAGACTACTCTCCTCTTTCCAGTGTCACGGCTATGCAGGGGGAGCTGGGCTGGAGGTCCTTAGAACATCGAAGGCTTGATGCTAGACTTATAATGTTTTATAAAATATACCATAACATCGTAGCAATAAACCTCCCTTCTTACATACAAAGACCGAACAGACAAACCAGGCATATGCACCCCCTCTGTTTTAGACAGATTCAGGTCACGTCAGATTATCACAAGTTCTCATTTTTTCCTCATAGTATCACTCTTTGGAATAGACTTCCCATTAATATTGTAACCCTGCCTGATCTTGAGCATTTCAAGCAGGCAGTGGCTGGGATCCAATACTAGTCGGGTATTCCTTGTTTTTATCTCTTTTACTTTTAATCTCCATTAAATCTAGCACTCACTAACATTTTAACACTTGTCTTGGCATCCAAGATCACAATTCTTGACTTTATTCTCTCACAACCTTACTAACACTTCCGACGTGCACCAAGTCCTGCCATTAACACTCGAAAGAGGAGTCGGCAGTATTCAGAGATAGATAATATGTTATCCTCGAAAAATAAAGAGTTTATTATTATTATTATTATTCAAACTAGCTTTCTTGTATTGCAATTATAAGCATAAGAATAAATGTAACTCTTTATGCCACAGACTCTAAGTCTAACTGCAAATTTTAGTAAGTTGCAAAAGGTCCTGTGATTTATCAAATGCCGATGACGATAGATTGGGGGACGCAAGAAACGTGCAATACTAAGTTTTCTCTTGATTAACAATTGACTTCATTGTTGTTTTAAGCAGATTGGTCACATACAGTGGCAAGTGTGCAGGGATGCGAAGTTGTTTATTAGCAATGCACAGGTTAGAATTGAGAGCAATTAAATTGCGTGCGAAGTTCAAGTTTTGACACTCGAGACCATCAAAGAGGCCGCATTTTTGTCGTAAAATATAACCATTTTGTACCAAACTCGTTGTCCATTTCTTTCGGGAAACCATTAATATTGATTGGTATCCACAATTTTTGAACACCGAACCACCCGGGACAAAAAAAATCGGGGAAATTAGGTTCGTTCGAACCCCCCCCCCCTGAATCCGCCACTGTCATAGCCTTATGTGCACTACCAATACCGTTATTGCCACTCCCAATACTGTTATTTTAACTCCATACTTCACGCACCATACGCCTGGCTTCAGACCAATAAATTTATTTAACCTCGTTAGAGTTACTCCCCTTGAACTTTTAGAAAATGGCTGCCTCCCTTCACGGTCCCCACGGCACGCGTGTTGTCGAGTGTAGAGACGTGACATCTGCTCCGAATGTTCTTTCTGAGCATGAAAGATCAACAAATAGCAGATTTGCAGTTTATAATGCATCCAAAGATTTTGGAACAACAAGTGTGTGCTACTATATAGATCTCAGTTTACATGTATCGTCGAGTTTCATCTGTTCATTGTCCAAAAAGATCTCTCTTCTTTGTCACTTATCACTTAGCCATCTGTCACTTATGTTATTTTTCAACATTTCGCAAGATATGGTTGGAAATGCAATATTGTTTTGGCTATTTTTATGTAGACAAGGAACAGTACATAAAGGCACATACAGTATCTTCCTGAGATGTTCCAATCTTGTATGTGATACATAACTGTAATGATTTAAAAAAGTTTTAAGCCTTGTTTCAAAATGTATGTTATATAAATGAGTTTAGTTAAGCTAAATACTATGTAGGCATGTAGCCCATCTGGCGACTCTTCTGAAAAGAAAGTCACAAAACGGTGATTTTGAGGCCCTTTCAATTAAAGGTACTATAACTGCGGACCCCTATAACTGGGCTAGATTGCACTGTAGCGTATGCAGGTCGGCAATGTTGTTGTTTACAATGTCAGCCATTTTGAATCTCCTTTTCAACTCCTGTCAAAAAAAGCTTAGTGGCGTTTGAGTGATAAAAAGCAGGGGTGTGGGGGCGGCAGCCCCATAAAAAACAATTACTAGACTCAGTCACGTGAATATTCGCGTAAATTAGCGCCCGCTAAAGTGCAGTACTCCCCAGAACTGTTGTGTAACATCATTTTCCCTTTCTACAACACAAGAAAATAGCTAAAACAATACTTTTTGACCTTAAAAATCTTGCTCAATCATAGTAACAACATAAAAGTTCACTAAACTGCAATGATTTACATACACAAAAAAGGTATCCTGTAGAGTCCTGCAGTAAATAGACTGACTGGTCTGACTGTCCAGAGAGCTTAAGTAAACACAGAACCGAATACACACATCTGATTCAGTCAGACATTCACCTCAAACTTCAAAGGATGTCATAAAAAGTAATTGTGTTCTCACATGATGTACAAATCTGTATCATTCGCAGTTAATTAATAAATGTGAGAAAGCCGTTTTTTCTTCAAGGTAAAACGGTTTTCACAGCATTATCTTTAAGTATTACCTGTCATAACATTAATAAATTGTAATGACTTTCCAGTTCAGGCATTGTAAAAAATGACAGTAATCCATATCTACACCCATTCCTTAAAAAAAACTAGATGTTTTATTCCAGTTGCACACAAAAAATTAATTTATGTAATCCACTGGGTGAAATCTGCTGTCCGAATGATTCAGCTTCAAAGGTAAAGTTGAACAATCAAAACAATCAGTACACAAGGACAGTATTGTACCTCTATAATATGGAAGTCTGGACTTGGGTAATTTCAAAAATAATTTGTCTAACAGTTTGTGCAGAAATGAGTTATGAACAGGATTCCAGTAGTTTAATTTGGACAGGAAGTTGCTATATTGAAGTTCCAGGAATTTTGTAGTTGTGAGGTGAAAATTTCATTTTTTTATACATGGTATTTCGTTACAGGTGTTTTTGTACAAGGGTGGTCATTAAGAACAGTACAGATTTAATAAGCAGGTGGTTGTTAGCTATGTTTTGACCAAGATCTATGGCGCAAACAAATCTCCCTCTTGAACATACCAATATCCCTCTTTCAGGGCTTTTTCAGCTAGTCTCACGGGGCCGAAAATGGGCCCCATTCCCAATGCCAAATAGAAACCATTTTTCCCAATTTCAAGAAAAAAAAATCCCAATTTCAAGAAAAGAATTCCCATTTCAACAGAAATAACTTATTTTGCAGACAAAATAGAAACAAACAAGAGAATCTGTGTAATCAAGGGACTTTTCAAATTACAAATTTAGTATGTTTACTTTTTATCAGTGATATATGTTAAACCTACATTCCTTGAATCTGTATATGCAACCTTTTTTAAAACCACTAGATAACCATGTAAAAAATTCTCAATTTGAGCAGGAGCCTTTTTCCCAAATATCCCTGAAAAAGCCCTGTCTTTAAATGCTTATCTCCCACTTGGACCTTGAAAAAATTGGTACTGTATGTCTGAAGGACATTTTATGGTATAGAATTGTAGTGGTACAGAACCTACAACAAGCAAATTAACAATCATGATCAAGGGCCCAACTTGCCAAAATTGTGTGTACCATATGGCCTTTTGGAAAAGTAATTGTGAAGCACCCTGTACTGAAGTCAATATGTCTAACCTCTACACAGAGTTCCTTATATGGTAACAGTAACTTTATTCCAGTAAGACAATGGAGTTTTATTTAAAAGCATAATCTTGATGTAGCCTTGCTCCATGGGTTTTTATGTTATGGTTAGTCTTGTTCATTTATCACCTTAATTTTTTGCTACTCAAACTTTGAATTAAGTCTTCAGAGCTATACATTGAAATCAAATATTTTTTAGCAATTTCCAGTCATACTGACTGCAGTGTGTTAGGATTGATTCTTTCTTACCATAGTTCTTATGGTGTGTAATATAAAATTGCAAAAGTTAGTAATAGTTATAAATATGTTGTTATTCAGGCATACAGAGAGCCAGAAAAGTTTACTGGGAGGACCAGGCATCTGTAAAAATTGGGCGGCAGGAATTTTCTGGTGCCCCATTTGTGGTTCTTGGACTGAAACGATTTGACTGTCGGTTTGGAAGAGACAGGAAAATGAAGTCCAAGAAAGCAAGGAAGAGAGTTAAGGTATTTTTTGTTGTCTTTATAATGTTTAAATATGACAGCCAGAGTCCAGGACTTTTATTCATATATACTGAACAAAAACAAAAAGTATCCACTTTTTATGCTTATATTCTCATTAACATATTTTCATTTAATTAGGTACGCTTTGAATGGTGTTCAATTGGTTAATCTCAGTTGTTTTCAATTTCTATTGTTCATAAACATAATCTTCCACACCAGGACCTAAGCAACGGCAAGTCGAATAACAATTAATAATGAATTACAAAACACTACATATTCAATTTAAAGGTAGGTAATTGGAAATGGTTGGACTTTTTAGTGTAGTTTATCGAGGACTACTTGTTTTATTGATGAATGTTTTATGATTTTATTGATCACAAGAGGTGGAAAGATTGATTTAATTCAAACCAATGTGAATACTTCAAAGAATCACTGACTTTTCCTTGGAAGGCTCATTACAAAACAAGAAAAGATAACTAAGTTGTGGCTGCAGATTTTCAAGAACACTTTTTCTCTTTGTAATGATAACAGAAATGCAAAGTTGTCCACATACAGATTTCTTAGTTTTTGTTTACAAATTTTACCAAATTTAAGATAGGAAAGTGGATACTTTTTATTTTTGTTGAGTATATTTTGGTATAGCTGCATCAAATAGGGATTAAACGATGATCCAGTATAATCGAAAATTGATGGTTTCTAGGAGAAGTCGCGATAATAAATACCAAATTTATTCATCGATTATCGGCAGTTTATTTTCTTGCTGTTACTTAAGTGGCTCACAAGGGAGATCACTATATAGGAACAAAAATGGTGTTGTAAAGAAGAGTTCGGAGTTTATAAGAATTCTTTATTAATCATTATTAAAGCATGATGTGTACATGTTTACTTTGTTATTGTAAATGCTTTGATTATATAATCAATGATTGATCAAAAAGGATTGTTCGAATATTTCTGATGATCAATTATGATTTTTGTCTGATTAAGAAACCAATGAAAATAGAAGTTCTCCGACAAAAAAGTGCACATGATGACTAATTTCGGTAGGTCCTTTTTGTTATATATTCTTCTTCATAAGCATAGGGGTGAGGTTATATCCTCACAACATCACATAGTCTGCATAATAGTCTATAAGTGATTATAAGTAATCTATAATTATATGGAAGTTCATGTATTTGCTACCAAATGAAAGTTTGTATTATATTTCAGGGATGTAATGATCATGAAGATTATACAAAAGGAAAGAAATTCCTGTTGGCAGATACAAAAAAATGGACTGTCCTGCCCAGTGTTTAATGAGAGAAATTTGTAGGTTTCCTTCATACAAGGTATATTTTCCATCAGAATTGTCATAAACGTAGTATTGTCAATTCATGAACAGATTAAATGAAATAAGTTGGAGATTTTCACTGCTTTTGTCTTTGGTGCTACCAAAGGATTTCCGAATCTATTAAATCTGTAGCAATTTTTCCATTCCAAATTCAATATTCATTAATTAATAATACAAATTTATATAATATTTATTTCTGTTACAACATGCTTATTGGAAGCAGAGTTTGTTAGTTTCAACATTACATATTTTTTTCTGTTTCAGTAATTAGTTTTGATTTGAGTATAATATGGTATGCATGCTTGGAAAATAACTTCCGTTAAGCAATGTAAATTAATTTATACAACAAGTGCAGAACTTGTTGAATGTTACTTCCATCGTTATGGTTGAAATATTTGTTTGAAATTTAAGTACACCTTCAGCAGAGAGAAAATATTAAGTTAGACCATTGTTTATTGCCACCTTTGAGTAAAGACCATTCCTTGATTTAGCCATGCTTTGAGGAATATGTATTTATTGGTACAAATATACCAGTGAATGAAGGTACCTGTGAATAAAACCAATTCTACCCTTCCCTCAGGTGGGTTTGACTGCAATTCTATTTCCAAAATTATTAGGATTACAGTCAAATAGGCCACAAGTCATATAGGCCACAAGTCAAATAGGCCACAAAAAAGTCAAATGGGCCACACTTGATTTTGAAAAAAGTCAAATAGGCCACAAAAATAGGCCACATATTTATTTTATTTATATAGACTTTATTATCATTGTGTAAGTACGTTCTAAGTCAGTTTATAATGTTTTATATGATATTCTATAAAATATTTTTTAACAAGTTGCTTCATTCATTAGGTATTTTGTACAAAGCAACATGTGCCTAGTACATGTTTCCAATGTCATCGATCAGAACAACAATTAACATTATTTATGTGTCAATATGCTCTTTTAATGTACTTAGTCACCCCAAGTCACTTGGTCTACACTAGCAGAGAATGTAATATCAATGCAGTTGCAACATAAGCTGTGGATTTTGCATGGTCTGATGTCAGGGCTTTTTTGGTCAATTTTATAAAAGATATTCAGTCACGTTCCCAATGGCAAAACATATATGTTTTCCTAATTAGTGAAAAAAAATCCCAATTAAATCCATACAAAAATTTCTGACTAAAAACCTGTGTATGTCATGTATTAATAAAATATTAAAGCTGGTTAATTAATTCAGCATTATTTGGTTCTTTAATCCAGAAATTATTGATAATATTAAATATATATATTTAAAACTTTGTATTACCCATTATTGATGCAAAAAATTCCCAATTTCTGTCAAAAGGACACAAACTTTTTCAATACCAAGGGTATGGGTCATATTTCCTAAACAGTGAAAAATGCCCTGGACATGTACATTGGATTAGAAATAAATTATTTTTTGTATTTAATTTGACACCTTTGATCGCATTAGCACCTCTGACTGTTACTGCAAGTGTTGTAAATTGTGATTCATATATAACAATCTGACAGACTGTCAAAACTGCTGATTTAATCAACACCTTGGGTAATGACAGTGTAGAGAACAGATTAAGACTATTACACAAATTAATTTACTTTTTGATGGCTGTCAAGTTTGTAAAGAAAAAATGACAGTCAGATGATGTCTTTATTTGTTCTAGAGTTTCAGGATGACAAGCAGATTTTTAAAAATCAATTAAAAAATGATACATAAAAAAATTATGTAAATTTAAAAACAAAACTGTGTACAGTAAATTGTCATATACACTAGACTTACAAGTACTACCTGAAAGTGATGACTGTTAGAATATTGACAGGCAAATTTATATTGAATGTCAATTGATGAAATTTGATTATTAAATAAACTCTCAAAATATCCAAGGTCATATGAACTTACTACAGAGATCGATTTCATTCAAGGAAATGTAACAGAGTAATCATAAAGGAAATTGCTATATCTGTAGAATGCAATAATAATACTTTTATTAATATTTTAAATAATTATTCAAAATATTAATAGTAATCATAAAGGAAAAATGCTTTTATTACATAATAATTCTTTTATAGAAATTGGGAATAATTATTTAAAATATTAAGAAAAGTATTATTATGTAGTAAAAGCATTTTTCCTTTATGATTACTCAGTTACAGAAACCCAGAATTGAAAACTTCAAAATAAAACTTATATTCAAATAATTATAATTATCTTGACAAAAGTGATATTATTTATGATATTAATATTTGTATTACATTTTTTACAATAATTTCTAGTTAACATCATGCATCTTTTGGAGAATCACAATATCACATTAGGTTACAACATTTACATTGAGTTATTGAAATCTCTAACAAATTGTGATAGATTAATAATATTGCAGGTTATAACCTCTTTCATGGATACGATTTGCACCCGAGACACAAACAATATGTTTTTATTAAGCATAAGCAGTGCTCACGCTGTCAGTCGACATTGTCGCCATTTGCGATAATTTTACGTTTTTGTCGATTATTTCAAAGAATTGGCGGTAAAATTTGGCGATTAAATAATTGTCAAAAAAGCAAGATATTGTTAGCTTATTTGCATTGGCTTTGCCCTGAGCGGTCGCCACATAACTGATAATTGTGGGTCGTTAATCCCCTAATTGAACTAACAAAGTGTCACTTAAGATAATCACCTTGGCGTCCTTGCCTACAGGTCAATGATTGATGATTGTAATCGGTAAACTTTGGGCAATTCCATTATGTCATGACAAGGGAATTATAAGGTGGATGCTATTTATGGCTAAATATTATGGATTCCCCTATCATATGTTTAACAAAGCAGACAAATATTTTAAGAATAAGAATAAATGGTGTGTTCTTTTTTTCTTATCTAATATTAAATACTGGCCATATTCTCAATCCATTCTCAAAGCAAAAACCTAGCCGGATACTGTACCTCAAGTGATGAATAGGACGAAAATTCGCGGTACGAATTGCTGATTTTTTAACCCTGTTAACGGAGAAAATACTTCCTATTTTCTCAAAAATGTGTTTAATCAGCTGCTTTGGTTATTTTTTGCTTTGGAAAAGTTATTTCACATTGCAATTTTCTGCTGGTTTATTAGTAATTACTTTTGTCATCCATTTTCGCGACGTCTTTTTTGACATACCATTAATCTAATCCCGAATCGTCTTTGCCACTACCCATAAGCATATAAACTCATTCTAAGCAGAAAATTGATGTGAATTAAATTATTTTGCCCAACACTTTAATGCAATATTTTACAATTTTGTTTGGTTAAGACTACTTTGAAGGTTGGACCTTTTTGGTATGTTTACATAGCGTTGAATCCAATTTATTTTGTCTGCAAAAGTGAAGTGAAAGATGCCTTATTATTAAAAATCATCAGTAATTTTACATAAAGCCAATTATTTTAATTGACTAGGTTCAATTAATAAAGTAATAATTAACAGTAAATCTTCATAACATAGATGTTTTGTTAGATAAATCATGTTAATTAAAAACAAAACAAATAATTATAATGCTATTTCCCACTGATGTGGAAACAACGCGTTAAACTTTGGCTATTAATTTAATTTTCAAACATTTTGTGGCTATTATTTTAAAACAGCCAGCGTGAGCACTGATAAGTTCCAATAATTTATCCTTAATTGTTAATCATTTTTACCCACTGTAAATCTTACTCTGACTTAATTGTTGATTGTTTTAACACCATTTAAACATCGAAAAACACATTCTTAACATTCACTAACATCTAAACATTTCTTAATAACATCAACTAAAAATATCTAAAAAAAACCTGTTTTTCTTATGTAAAAATATGTGTGGCCTATTTGACTTTTTGTGGCCTATTTGACTTTTTTGTGGCCTATTTGACTTTTTTGTGGCCTATTTGACTTGGAAAATAAAATGTGTGGCCTATTTGACTTTTTTCTGTGGCCCATTTGACTTTTTTGTGGCCTTTTTGACTTGTGGCCTATATGACTTGTGGCCTATTTGACTTGATACCAATTATTATGGTGGAAGTTGAAACCCAAAAGTGTTTATATTCTAACAAAGCAGGGCATATTGCCTTTGGAAGTAGTTGGTATTTTAATGATGCTGACAGAAAGAAAAACTTGTTACAGGTTGATGACAATACCACCCTATTTGAAAAAAAGGTTAGAGCTGCGGACTTGCTCTGCATACTCCAAGCTGGTGAAGCAGTGTCCTTTGAAAGATGCATCATTACATGCCTAGCAGACAACCATGAAGGTCATCCAGTAACTCCTGAACAAGTATGTTGTTTTTTTTACTTGTTTGCATTACAAAAACCTGCTTGAAAGTCGCCACTTCCCAGTTTGTTGGCAGAATAATTTGAAGAAAAATGTATTCTAGCTTCCTCAGTTTTCGCTTTACCATTCAGTAAATTGCACAGTCTATAATGTCTGTGAAAAGAAGATATGTAGGTCTATATCTGTATAGTGTTACACTGTATGACTTGGCTAGAAGTTTTTTGAAGTTGTAATTATTGTTTAAATTTTTGACAGGAGTGTGAAAAGGAGCCTTCAAAAGTATACTTAAGTTTGAAAATTTGTTAATAGAAAATGGGGAATGTAATAAAGTAAATGAATAGAGATTGTTTTTAGCTCACCTGTCACAGTGACAAGGTGAGAATTTGTGATCGCAATTAGTCCGGCGTCCTTGGAAAATTGGAAAATCCTGCTCCCAAAAATGTTATTACCATTGATTTTACCACAAATATGACTGGTGTGTTTTGTGTCAGTTATTTCTCTGCAACTACCGGATGGATTTCAATGAATCTTTCTGAGAACCATCAACACCAAGAGGAGATGCGCATATCATCGTCTTGTTCGTTCAGACTGTTGAACACAGAGTTATGGCCCTTTGATACCTTATGCATTATGCATATATAGCAGTATTGGTTTCAGGGCTATTTCTCTGCAACTAATGAATGGAATTCAATGAAACTTTCTGGAAACCATCTATACCAAGAGGGGATGTGCATATCATCGTCTTGTTAACAGTTTTGGTCAGGCCGTTTAACACAGAGTTATTGCCCTTTGAAAATTTATGCATTATGCATAGAGAGCAGTATTCGTTTCCGTGCTTTTTCTTTGCAACTATTGGATGGATTTTAATGAAACTTTCTGGTAACCATCTATACCAAAAGGAAATGCGCATATCATAGTCTTGTTCCCGTCAGACTATTTAACACAGAGTAATGGCCCTTTGATAACTTATGCATTATGCATAATGAGCAGTATTCGTTTCTGCTATTTCTCTGCAACTACCCGATGGATTTCAATCAATCTTTCTGAGAACCATCAATATTAAGAAGAGATGCACATATTGTGGTCTTGTTCCTGTCGGACTGTTTAACACAGAGTTATGGCCCTTTGATAACTTATGCCTTATGCACATAGAGCAGTTTTTTGTTTCTGGGCTATTTCTCTGAAACAACTGAATGGAATTCAATGAAACTTTCTTGAAACCATCAATACCAAGAGGAGATATGAATATTGTCAACTTGTTCCTGTCAGACAGTTTAACACAGAGTTATGCCCTTTGATAACTTATGCATTATGCATATACAGCAGTTTTTGTTTCGACACTTTCTCTGCATCTACTAGATGGATTTCAATGATTTTTTTCAGGAAGCCTTTAATACAAGCAGGAGATGTGCATATTGTCATCTTGTTTCAGTCAGACCTTTTAACACAGAGTTATGGCCCTTTGATAACTTATGCATTTTGCATGTAGAGCAAGTATTTGTTTCCTTGCTATTTCTTAGCAGGAAACTATGAAAAACCATTAATACCAAGACAAGATGCCCATATTGTTGTCTTGTTCTGGTGTGACCGATTAACACAGATTTATGGCCCTTTGATAAGTTATGCACTATGCATATAGAGTAGTATTCGATTCCGTGCTACTTCTATGCAATTTCTGCATGGATTTCAATCAAATACCGCGCTATATTTTTACTACAGTGCCCAAGGTTATAAAACTGAGAATGGAAACCAGTCTCAAATCTCAAGCATCTGATTGGCTAAAATGGCTACGCAGCTGAACGACGCCCCGTGAATTATCCTGCGATAATTCACCGGAAGCTATTGATTATTTCAATTCTAACACGACACATCTGACTGAATAAGCAAAATAATCGTAACTCAATTTTAGCACGTTGTAATAAACGCAAATGGGTTATAAGGTCGGCAGTTAGTGTTTACTCCCGAAAAATCTACATAATTCAAAAACTGATAATAATTAAAAGATTGAATAACAAACTTAAATACATGTCCATCCAACCGCGCATCCAGCACTCTCCAGTTGTCGTTTGAACCGTATTTGTCATTTCAACAGTTTAATACTGCACCAGGAAATAACATGTACACAACGGAAATGACGTGACGTCGTTAAAATGGCGTGTTAACGTCACTTTAATGTTGCCGCAAAAAAGCGGAAAATAATTATAGTATTTTATCTAAATATATAAATTTAACATTATTCTGTTACTGTGGTATCATCATATTACCCGCGGGTAAAAAGTTCGCGTATTATGTGCTTTCCTAAATGCGCGAAAATTTATAGATTATTAAATCTACTAAAAATTGCCTCACAAATATAATCAAGTTCACCTTAAATGACCAGCCAATGAGATACTGTTTTCCTTTTATGAAATGTTTTGTTCAAATTTCACATTAAGTGAAACAAATTGGGATAAATATTATTTGTTTGCACATTATGGTGATAGCAATGACTTGTCATACTAAAGCTGTTAATAATTGGTAATTTAATTTCAAGCGCCATACTCCTTGATGGGAACTGTGCGAGCTCAAGAGTACTTCCAGGTGGCGCCATCTACAGGTGTGATCTCCCTTATCAAACCAGTCTATTAGAACACTGTGAACACAACCTACACTGTAAGCACCATTTTGAACTTTCTTTATTGGCACCTTTTTAAGTGTTCTTCAATGTCTGTTACCACATAACTACATGTATATGTATTTATGGTTGGGGCAAACAGTGTAGTTTTTGCTTTTAGATTCATTATGTAATTCTGACTATATGCAAACAGTGCAGATCCAGATCAAACTACATGCATTAGACAGCTGATATGGATCTATACTGATGGCATATGCATTAAAATATAAATATATATATTAATGTACAGAGTAAAGTTTATTTGATATAACCTTTGTCAGTGTTATAGTAAGTGTGTTAAAATATTTTCCTGAATAGTAATGTTAATTTATATCAACAAATAAAAATCATTTTTGGATATTTATGAAAAGTTTGTTGGGGCTGTTACATGTATTTGAAGTGTAGATGTGAAGTTTTGACATTAAATCAGAGTCCACTTGTAAACAATATAGATTTGTTAATACATTTGCAGATGACCATTCAAGTACATGAACTTGTGACTCCATCTCTGGCAGGTACCAACACGGCAACAGTGACTGTAAGCATGTTTGGGAACTGGTTCCCACCAGTCTACCTCTACGCTCCATACTAGTCAACAATCAACAAGACCTTGTGACTTCATCTCGAGCAGGTACCAACACGGCAACAGTGACTTTAAGCATGTATGGGAACTGGTTCCCACCAGTCTACCTCTACACTCCATACTAGTCAACAATTAACAAGACCTTGTGACTCCATCTCTGGCAGGTACCAACAGGGCAACAGTGACTGTAAGCATGTATGGGAACTGGTTCCCACCAGTCTACCTCTACACTCCATACCAGTTAACAATTAACAAGACCTTGTGACTTCATCTCTGGCAGGTGCCAACAGGGCAACAGTGACTGTAAGCATGTATGGGAACTGGTTCCCACCAGTATACCTCTACACTCCATACCAGTCAACAATCAACAAGACCTTGTGACTCCATCTCTGGCAGGTACCAACAGGGCATCAGTGACTGTAAGCATGTATGGGAACTGGTTCCCACCAGTCTACCTCTACACTCCATACCAGTCGACAATCAACAAAAATGTTGGCAATGATGCTTCTATTTATAGATTCACTGTCTGGGATGCTGATACACAGGTATGTATTGAACTTTTCCTCCATGATAGGTGTATTTAATATAGAAAATAATACCAACATTGTCTGGATTTAACTGCAAACCTTTCACTGACTCTGCTAGTAGTCTGAATCGCCAAGCCCAAACACTGACTTGGAAACAAATTAGACAAGACATATATAAATTGACCTTTCATGTTTCCCTGTGTTGGTTCTACACCTGAAGACCTCTATGCCCAAGATTATAAAAGTAAATGTGGAGATCAGATGCTAGAGAATTGAGACTGGTCTCCTAATCAGATGTTTGAGATTTAGACTGGTCTCAAATCTTAGATCAGGCTCCAAGATAGTAAAACTAACTCCAGGTTTACAAATCTACTTGACATTGCTTTTGTCAGCTGAAAATACATGCATGAAATAAAGTTAATCAAAATTGAGTGAATATACCTGTATTTATAATGTTTATTTAAAATAACTTGTATGTCTGTTGGTACTTGCTAGAAATCCATGTGTAGTATTTCTGATACTTAATCTTGAAATTGGCAGATTTTGTTGTGAAAGCAGTGTGGGAATGTGGTGTTGGAGCCAATAACACTGAAGTTCTTTTCTTTGTTACAAAAATGTTTATATCTTTTGCAGAGCTCATTCAACCTTGTATCCGTGTCAACTATTGGAGACGACCTTGCCCCATCATTCTCTGAAGTGCGTGACAACCAATATATATACAATGTTCGTGTGCAGGTGACTTGGCCAATGACACTCAATCTCAATATCAGGTAATATTATACACTAGTGTAGAACACTTATTGATAAGCTAATCTGGGGTTTAAGGTCAGAAGCCACTAAATGCTGAAAGCGCAGCTGTGATTTGCTAATTACACCCCCGCAAAGTTGATACCATTCAAACTTGCACAGATGTTCTAGCAGGATGTGTAGATGATGGTAATGAAAAGATTTTTTCCTCTGATCATTTTTACCAGTTGTATGGCCCTTTGTTACAAATGTTATTATAGCAGAGGGGGCATCATTGTCCGAGGACACATTCTGTCTAGTTTTTTTTGTCTAGGGATAATACATAGTATCAGTTTGATTATACAAGCTGTTTCTGATTGGTAGATATTATAAACTCTTAAAATTTCACTTTAAAATGCAGGAATATGTTTGAATTTTAAAAGCCTTTTCTGCCTGAAATTTTTGGTATAATCAAAGGTTGGCCTTTCCTAATAGTTTCACTTTTGGTTTAGCCATCAGTGCCCAAGGTTATAAAACTGAGCATGGAAACCAGTCTCAATCTCAAGCATCAGATTGGCTGAAATGGCGACCAGTCTGAGGTAACATGATTCAGTGGCTGCTGGCAAAAAAGAGATATGGAACACATGGTTTGACTACTGCCACAGAATGCATCTTGGATTGCTCTTTGCAGATAAACAATTCTCTCAAAAGGCCATTAAAACTAATTCACAAATGGATTAGACCTAACATTGTAGTCTTTAAGAAATAAGTGATCTCTAACCTGAACGATTCATTTTTATTCCGGAAAGTTTTAGCTCAGCTTTTTCACACATTGAGATATCTATTAGTAGCATAGTTACCATGAAGCTGTTGCTCAGTTTTTGAGGCTTCCAAATGTTGTATTTAACCCTTTACTACATGGATACACCTTTTATCACATTGGTGACCAGATAAGATGCAGATCAGCTGGCACATCTTTGCCTTTAGATCAAGATCTACATTGTTTGGTTTAGATTCATTTATTTGTGACAAAAGTGTACAATTTTTACCCAGAACAGATGGAATAGATGGCTGCTCCACTGTGCACATTTGGATAAAAAACATCCATAGAAAAAAGAGTTAAAATTACTTGATTATACAGAGTATAATTTGGCAGAATATAGATATATAAGGACATGTCCTGAGGGATGGATTGTTGTTTGGGTTAGCAAATTAGATCTTTATTGGTCTTATTCATTATTTTCAGTTGAGACTTCATGCCATCGACGGTGGAAACCTAGCCGATCTAAGCTATGCAAGTGGTACAGCCACACAGGTCCTCTACATTATTGTGAACCATAATATGTTCCTGTCAGATTTTACAAACATTAACAACATACAGACAAGTATCTCGGAGTCTGCCTTCCCAGGGACCTTCATTGTGCAGCTGAATGTAACTGATGGTGATGTAACTGTAAGTGATTGTACTTAACTTAATAGATGCCATAATAGATAACTTGATTGGTGAACAGCCTTGATCAGCAATAACATCCATGTTGTCTGATCAGGATCTACTGTTAGCTTTATATTAGCTTTAGATTCATTTGGTTATTGGTTATTTCTCATTAAATGTAAATGGCAGATCAGATGGCGTGGATGTGTCAGCTGATCTGGATCTACACTGGTGACACGTGTGTTAAAAGTTTTTATTTAATTACAGGACTAAACCTTCAGTAACAGATTTCAACACTTATTTATCAAGAGAATTTCAGCCGTTGTGATTTGGTTACATTTCAAAACATGTCATAAACTGACATGATTTAGGAAACTGTGCATAGGGAACATAATGACAAGATAACAGTATTCATATTTTATTTGCATTTAATAGGAATTAAAGAAAAAATCATTTTGACATTTAACACAAGCAAGGACAATCATACAAACCTGTTTTCAGTTGTTTTACACACACATAGCAAAATAAGTATAATATAAATCATATGTATACTAAGCACTGTTTTAAAATCAATTCAGTAAATTTTCTTGTAAAACAATTATCAAACAGTTTGAAACTACCAGAATGGACCATACTTGTAGTAACACAGGAGTAGCATGACTTGCTTGTTTTCAGCAACCAGAGAATGTTGTGAGATACGAAATTGTTGGTGATGAGATACTCCAGTCTACTTCTATGATAACCCTGTGACAGCAAGAATTTCACTCCTTGCTTCTGTATGTAACAGAGTCAAAATCGTTGACCTGTGGATTAGACTGACTTACTGTCTTTTCTGTTACTTGTGCATTTCTTTTCTTTGGGTTCTTATACTCTAATTATGTCCCTTTGTTAATCTCTTTGGTGGAAAAATTCATTGCGCCATGTTTGAAGGAGAAATGCTGAATTCGCTGATGCATATTACATGCCTAGGTTGAAAATAAACTTGAAACTTGAAGCTGACAGCATTTCATGAATTTTAATATTGTCAATCACTTCATTTAGGATATTTAGCTATAAGATATTATACAGTTAATCAGGTAATTTGATGCAATGGCTGAGATTTGTTATTTACTTGCATTTAGTAAGAATCGGCAAGTTGAACTGTTTGTTCGATTGGATCCAATATGGCTGATACATTTCCTACACTTTCATTTCCTACACTTTTCTGTGCATGTTTTATCAGTGAATACTAGCATAAGGACTATGTTATTTATGAATTCTCATCATGGCTTCAAGATAAGTCTGGTTATAAAAAAATGAAAATTACCAGTTATTTATAGTAATTTGAGCTTTTCCTTATGTCAAAATAAAAGAAAAGAGTAAGTACTACAAAAAAATGAGAAAAAAGATGAACAAAATCTATTTATTTTATGGAAAAAAGGACTTTAGTCAGTGTTATTTTCCATGCAAGTTTTCATATATTCTACAGAAAAGCAATTAAAAATAAATATGAAAGTAAGATAGTGCAGACCTCCTTACAGATGCACTAAGAGTTAAAATTTAAATTTAATTCTTATCTTGACTGAAATCCTCCCATTAAAATATCCATGTTTACTAAAATTCAGAAATCCACCATTTACAACTTTACACAAGAAAGTAGTGTAAACAGTAAGCAATATGAAGTATGGTGTAAATACTGGACACAGGTAATGGAAAGTAAACTAAACATTCAAGATAGTAATTTAAATGTAAAGTTTATACTGAAAGTGTGTGATAACTGATAATGTTCTGTCTCAATTTTATATTATGAGTTGCCTAAATAAGATACAATAATCCAAATAAAAAACATATTCAAGCTGTAGCATGTGGTTATGCTCATATAATAAAACCAAAAGGTAGTAACTGTGCTACAAATACCATTAATTTTATTGCCCGAATAGTGAAAACGTATTTCTGTAGAATTATATGTTGTAAACTGGTAACAATATAACATGTCATTGATTTTGTTTTTGATATGCTGCGATAAGCAAAACAATATGCAACTTAACTGCAAGTTTTTGGATTACAAGTGTTATGAAGTTGCAGTTATTTCATAACATTAAAAGCTTATTGCAACCATGGGATAGGATTCTTAATTCAGTTTTGTCAAATATTTTCCACTTCATATGAACAGTACTCTCCTTCGTAAAGCACATGGTAAACTTCATTTGGTGAATGGTCTTGTCCCTTTTTTTTATATCATGAATAGTGCCTACAAAGATGTTTTTGTAGGTCAAATACTTTAATGAATAACAATTACTAACATCATATTTTTAAATGTGTAATCTTCAAGACATAATTTAATTAAGTATACATAATCACAAGCGTATGTGATCATTGCATGAAATTGAAACACAGAGCTCAATCGAAGTATAATTATATTAAACGTGGTCCTTTCACAGACACCATACTTTCATATCACGAGAAAATCGTGGGTAATTTTTGTGTACACTAAGAATGTAAACAACGGTGACCCTCACTAGAAAATGGTAATAAACTATGTTGACGTACACGATCGCACAATATTTGTGAAGAAATGTGCATTTATTACATAAACAAACTTTCATTGCAACAATAAACTCACCTAAAGTTTAAAAAACAGCATTTTTTCCTACTTTCACTTTACTTCCACGACCGGACGTTCAAAAAACGGAAGTCAAAGGGCAAAGGGGAATAACACTGAAGAAAATAGTTCGCACGTGGCAACAAAATATTTCACACTTACATAAATAAAATATAAACAATCAAAATGACTGACAGAAAAAATATAGTTAATATTAGAAATTCATAAGTTATCAGTAAGTTCGCCAAAAAAATGCGATATTTTAAATGAAGTTCGTTTCGCGCATTAACACAAATATTGGTGATTAGTCCCTTACTTCCGCAAAGCTGTGTTGATGAAAATGTTTTATTTACACATCTGAAATATAAGGCAGATTATGAATGACCGACGAAAGATCAAGACGATCGATTGGTAGGCAACAAAATTTTAACCTTTGTTCTTTATGATGGATTATGTTTTTGGGGATGTCATGTTGTATTAACAACCAAGAATGCGATTATTTTCGTCGGTGTCAAAACAAAGATGGGCGCCCTAGTTTTTCTTGCAGTTTAGTGGGTTCGTTTAATTATGGGATATAAGATATTTCAAATATATATTGAAATATAAGTCTCAGTGCATCTACAGTAATATCGTGGCATTCCAAGTATGCTTTTACTTTCAGAAAATATTGGTCAGAGTAAAAGAAAACTTGCACAGAAAATTGCATATTTATTTCTGTATTCACATGTCATGTGCTACACCAATGCTAATATGCCTATGCTTAAAGGTTACTGGCAGTCAGATTTATAAAATATTATAACATTTTTCAACAATGCCCTTTTATATCTAAAGATTTTATGCATTGGTGCCAACAGTACCATTTTCTTATTTCAACAATTACATAGTCCATAAACTAATCCCATGTTGTTATTCACAGTTTACAGTCACGGGGAGTGTCATTTGAAGATAGAGGTACCTGGCCAGACCAGTTTATGACCAGTTTGTTGTTGTTGTTTGTAAGGGCTGAAGATCAAATTGATCTGTAAGTATGAATGATGCTTGTAATTGTAAATAACATTATTTTGTATTGTTCACACCTTTTTTCAGTGAATATTAAGATGCCAAAGACTTCATCATTTAAATTAAGTATCGGACCACTTTACCTTTTATTGTATTAACTCTGTAAGAAAATATAGAAGATTAACACAGTGCTCCAGCTAGGATTTCGAAAAGGCAGGGAAGTGGATCTCAAAACAGGGCACATTGCGCGCGGCGGGCTAAAAATTGGGCACTTCTTTTGCAAATCTTGGGGCAGGGGCAGTTTATTTATTAACATTGCCTTTGAATAAATAATTAATAATGTTAACAACAGATACTTTTATTTCACTATTCTGTCTTAATAAAAAATTCAGATAAAGAAAAAAAACTTTTAAATTTAACTATCCTCAACATTAAGAACTTTAAAAATAATACATTCAGTATCAAGTTTCTTTCACAATAAACTATATTGTCCTCCATTTGCTTAGAACTTTGAAGATGTGCAGACTTGGGCACTTCTAGCTATTTTCATTTTTTTGTTGATGTTTTGCTGCTTAATTGTCCTGCATGTTATGATGAGCATTCAGCCTCATTGTCTGAAAGTAATAAATACCCCATTCATTTTTAACTATTACTTATTATTTCACATTAATAAGAAAGCATTTTCTGCCAGTGCAGACCCTGACCATTCTTCGCATCTGACAGTCTGATCTGGATCTACACTTTATCAGGGTCTACACTATTTGATATTCAGTTTATATTGATAATGAAAACTACTCGCAATGCATTTTGAAAGCTGACAAAATTTAATTACCCAAAGAAATCAGTCAACTTTCTCTAATCTCTCTGCCTGTTTTGGCATTTGTTTATTTGCAGGCTTTTTTACTAAATGATAACTAGACAAAAAACATCTAAAATCAGCATAAAATGAAAGAAGATGGTCTCCAAATTCATTTTTTTAAAATAGTTACTCTTTAGAATCAGACACAAACTGTTACAAATATTGTCATTACGTAATAATCATAATTAGCGCCAATTTTTCATCAAATACTTTACCTTGATCTAAATGTTGCTCATTCATTAATCTCCTGTATATCATTTGCAATTGTTATAAAAACACTGCTGCAATCAAATATTGATCGATGTCAAATTGCAGTTCCCAGAACACTATAACACCTGTTGAGTGTAGTAAAGTCAATGAGTGTGACGTCTGGTTTGTAGGTCAAAGTTGTAAAATTCAGTGGCTGCTTAATATCGGCTAAAAGGTAGTGTATACCCACTTAAAAGATGCACTTAAATATGGGCATGGCGCTATGATTTTAGGGCAGGGCGCACAGAATTTCGGGCAGGGCGCGGCGCCCTTTTGTTTAAGCCTAGCTGGAGCACTGTAACAACACCAGATTTTCTAATGATGTTTTAATCTAGTTTTATAT
This sequence comes from Corbicula japonica, assembly GCA_038501625.1. Lineage (NCBI taxonomy): Eukaryota > Metazoa > Mollusca > Bivalvia > Venerida > Cyrenidae > Corbicula > Corbicula japonica. Next base: position 9,534,828 of record JAZAYU010000013.1, on the reverse strand, counting down.
GTGATCATATTATAGTGATTTATTACAGCTATTTACTATTGTTTGAATTGACATATTTGTTATTGTTAATTATGTATTTTCAGTGCCTTTCTTAACAAGCCTACAGTAACAGATGAAAGACGACTTGTTAAGACTTGTAGCACATCATCTTGTAAAGCTTGTGACCAAATAAACATCAATAAGAGTTCGAACTGAAGTTGAGTTTAACATGTACATAACACTTCCGCCAGTTTGTACAGGGTTAGTTGATGTTAGAAGTACAAACCTGTAGTAATTCTTGAAATAATTGGGATGTTACAGTAGGAATATATTCTTGATTACGCTGTCTGGATTGCATTATAATAGCATCCCTGATAAGCCAATACTTTATCTACCAATGACCTGGAAATTCTATAATTTCTGACACCCAGTGTGGAAAAATTTCTATAAATTCAATAATTGTAAGCACACTGTAAAATAATTAATACCATTTAAAAGCTAAATAAATTATCTATAAAGTGATATAACTTTCATACAGCTTGGTAAAAATTACGATCATTTGAGATCATTAAAGTAATTGGAAAACATAAACTTTTACAACCCGCTGTTAGTTCGCCACTATGTACATTCGCGGGCGGTGGGTACCTGATTGTACAACAGTACAACAGAAAGTGGTTCAAAACTGATAAAATAAACTGAAGGTTTTGTTTTAAAAGACAATGAGAACCATCGTCTTACAATATTGTGCATTTTGGTTTACTCTGAAAGCCACAAATATATTTTACAAATGTTAGTCAAAATAATCAGAAATACTGTGTAATTTAAAAATATACTTTAACTTTTATTCTTTTGTTACTTTCCAACAACCAGTCAAAGGAAGACACATGTGAGCTACCATACATGGATTAACAAAGCTTAGTAATGGAATTTTTCAGCAAAAATTGTCAACCTGTGCCCAAGGTTATAAAGCTGGGCATGGAAACCAGTCTCAATTCTCAAGCATCTGATTGGCTGAAATGGCAACCAGTTGCCATTTCAGCCAATCAGATGCTTGAGAATTGAGTCTGGTTTCCAATCTCAGCTTTATAACCTTTAGGCCTGTATTTCAGGGACAGTTTTCTGGATAGTACATTGCTGCAGCCTTTTACTTAATGATTAATTCCACCACTGGAGATATGATCCATCACTGCTAACAACTGCAGTCTGTCACACAATGTAAGTACTTGTCATAAAGGAAAGCTTTATTCTTTTTTACCATTTTAATTGGGGACTTGATTTACAGGTCTGCCGGAGATAATGATGAAATAACATGTTAAATAAGGTGATGTTTTTCGGTATTTTAATATTTATTTAATTTTCCATCCTTATTTAAGTAGAGAATATTGTATGTTGTGGATTTTAAAATTTCATGTGAACCCCCACAAATGACTGCATCGTGGCAGAAATTACTCCTACATGAAATGGTGTGGGATAGTTAACTTGCACTTACAATGGAGCAAATAAAGCCTGGAAAAAAAGTTATTTGAGCTAAATCAGCAGAATATATGTTTTTATAATGTGAGGTTCAGGTTAATGGACTTTGTCTTTAATTAATTTCTTCAGTTTCTGACAGGTCAGACAGGCTGGAAGGGTCTGTAATTGTGTATGTAGATAGTCTTTTTAAGATTTACTTGATTGTAAAGAGCTGATTTTTTAAGAACCCCTGGAAACAGGTGAAGACGGTAACACAGAAAGTTATAAGGAAGTGAATAGGCATCCGATGTGACTTGGGGGGGGGATCACTGATAAATTTCTATTTATTGCAGATCCTGAGAATTAACCACTAATATAAAGTGATAATTTATACCTTCAGTGTCTGTACAATAATATTACATGTAATATAATTATTTGTAGAATGCGGCACTGTGGTATGTTCTGTTTGGAGATGATTCTACTCCCACTTACTTTAATTCGACCACAGGCAGAATCAGTGTTGCTGGATCACTATTGGAAGAAATACGGGACTTGTACATCGGCAGACTTGTCGCCTTTGATAACGGTTCCCCACTAAGAAGTGCAACAGTGACGGCAGTGATTAACATCAGCCGAAACTTGAACCCTCCTGTTGATGAAGCTACCATTCTTGAGACTGAATGAAGCCAGCTACCAATAATTGCAATATTAAGGGTCACAGCTACTGATGCCGACAGAATTGTGAGCATTCATATATTTTTTATCAGATTTTTTATTTCTAGAAAGATGACTCCTTCAAGAACAGGCACTTGAGACATAAATATGTCAAAAATTTGATTAATAAATTAACTGTGCATAAGTCATGATTATGAAAATAAAGCAGTTGAAAAATAAGGTGAAAGAATACAGTATCTGATGTTCAAACATTAACAGTCTTAATACCAATGTATGAAATTGAAAACAGGATACATGTATAAGAGGTCTAACAACTACAAGGTAACTATTAACACTAGCTTCCCTATGCTGATATTATCTAATTGTTCGGATTTTAAATATATTTACACCATACAACTTCTCAGAACCCCTACTTTTGTTGTTGTTGTTTTCAGGCACCATGGAATACTATCACCTACTCTGTAACAAACTTCGACACAAACCAAATTAGCACATTAGAACATTGTAACTGGTGATGTCAGTGTTCAAATTCCACTCTACAGTGACCTTACACATTAGAACATTAGAGATTGTGGTAGCAGGACATCAATCCAGAATGCCAATGTCAGAATTATGAGCTGAAACTTGCAGTCACCTGTTTTCACAAACACTCCATGTTTGGTGGTTATTCCATTCACTGTATGGAGTGGATTCCTAGTGTGTGACGTTAACGCCACTGATGCAGATACCACTGTAAGTCTTAACTCGACATGTTTAATCTGGTGCCTAGGTTATAAAGCTGAGATTGGAAACCAGTCTCAAATCTCAAGCATCTGATTGGCTGAAATGGCGACTGGTCGCCATTTCAGCCAATCAGATGCTTGAGATTTGAGACTGGTTTCCTTGCTCAGTTTTATAACCTCGGGCACTGTTAAATTTCTACATTTCTGTTGGGAAAGGCCCTTAATGATTTGGTGCCAGGGCCAAAGATCATAATTAAGATTGGAGACCAGTCTCAAATCAGAAAGCATCTGATCACCATTTCAGCAAATCATATGCTTGAGATTTGAGACTGGTCTCCAGATATAGTAATATGATCTTTAAGTCAGTCCAGTCCTTGATTATGGTTTTTTTTAAGAAATAATATACTTGAGGGATAAAGGAGCACAGGGTAAACATTGAAATTTATTCCAATTGTTCCCTTTTAGTGCTTTCCATGAGACATATTACTGCTATCTTACTATGTGACATTCTACTCAGTACCACTTGCACTGTAACTTGCACTGTAACTTAGCTTCTTGAAAGTGGTTTTATCCACCTATGTAAAACCCAGTGATAAGTTTTGTCCATCACTTACATAAACTTTGAAGGCTAGCATTTAAAACAGTTCTAACATTTTTATCTACAGGAAATGGGTTTTACATGTCCAGGAGACAAGTTAAACACCGTTTCTCTGACGTGTTTAACTTTCTGGTGCCATATGTATTTTACCAACATCAACAGTCGTAACATTAAGCTGTCACAGAATGGAACACTGAGAGTCACAGCCTGGACCAGTTATGGGAACCAGGGTAACCAATGGCAACAAGGAAGCTTAATGATATTTCGTAGAAGTTCATCATCCCTGGTGACAAAATTTAGGTAAGTGACCTGGATTGCTTATCTGTGTCAAAAATAATAGTTATCTCAAAATGAGTTTAAGGTCACATAAAACATTTTATGTATTAAGTTACCGACATGAGTTTTCATGTTATACAGTGAAATATTAACCAAGTTGAGAACAATTATTACTAACAATTTCTCTATATATACGCCTTTATAACATGGGTGACCAGTGTAGATCCAGATCAGCCAGCACATCCATGCCATCTGTTCTGGATCTACACTTTTTACATCTTATCCAGAAATAACCTGCTGAATTTAATGCAAACAGTTTAGATCCTGATCATACTGCACAGATGTTCCTGCTGATCTGGATTAAAACTGTTCACCGAGCGGATAAAAGCCATATCCATGAAGTAACTGCTTAATCAACGGGCTGAAATATTTTTGTACCGAACAAAGTGTGATGCATTCATGTGTAAAAGTGATTAAATACATTATTGTTTGTGCAGGGTGTAAGAAGTGCTTCCCCTCTAAACAGTCTACAAATGTGAGCATTGTAAGTGCTGATGACATGGATGGTCTGGATGAAAAAGATGAGAGAGTTGTCTCCCATAGAACATGTAAAGCAGGCTGAAGTCATTAGGTATTGATCATCTCCCTTCATTTCTGACACTGGATTTGTAAACAATGGAAGAAAACAAGAATAGTTGACAAGGAATTAAAAAAAAAGAAAAACCACACTTGCAGTTCATGTATAGAAATACTCCATGAATTCTGATAAATGAGCCAAACCAGTATATTAACAGGATTTTAATTCATGGTCAGTGTAGATCCAGATCAGCTGGCACATTTTTGCCCTCTGATCAGGATCTACAATGTTCACTGAAGATTCTTTGGGTTATTTTGAACCAGTGTAGATCTAGATCAGATGGTATAAGTGTGCCAGCTGATCAGGATCTATACTGGTGGCATATGCAATAAAACTCGTGTATATGGAGTAGAGTACTGAAACAAAAATTCAACAAAACATTAAATTAAATTACCTTATTGTTGTTTTATATTGAAAGTAGGGTAACATTTTGCTTTACAGACTGACCTATGAGCAAGACAGATTGTTGAATCAAATAAATGAGCTTCTGAGGAACTGCGATGCCGAGCTGTGACTCTACTACGTGATAAGTTCAGACTGGACACCATTATGAAGCACTCTGATCTCAGGTATCATTAAGAGAAAACATTTTTTTTCAGACTTGTGTTTTGTTCATGTTTTATATTCAATTTTTGGCAAAAGTCTTTTTATTCCTGAAATTCTTTCTGAAAAGAAAATTTTAATTTATGTTTTTTTTGTGTGGCCTGCAATAGCATGTAGACACATAGGGATCCTTTTGTCTGGCGAGGTTGTCGGTGGTGGCAGCGTCCATTAGTTCCCAAGATTTGACATGAAACTTAATGTTGTCTATAACTTGTCCTATTCACTTGATACTTGGAATATATCATCTGCATGGAACATTGCCATTGGTGTACAAAAAGAATGAAATCTCCTGTTTGACTATTTTATGAGTTATGCCCCTTTCAAATTAAACTTTAACATGAAACTAAATGTTGCAAATAACTTTTTGTTGTGTGTTCTGTGGTGTAGTGTTGCAATCAATCTGAAATAAATTTTTTATGCCCCCGCCATGAAATGGCGACGAACATTAAGAGTTGCTCCTGTCCGTCCGTCCTTCCGTCCGTCCGTCCGTCCGTCCGATATTCTCGTGAACGCAACTCCTCCTAAACTACTGGTGGGAATTTAATGAAACTTTACCACAATGCTTGGCTTGGTATGTAGTTGTGCATGAAGGTGGGGTTTCGCTCTTACATGTTCCGTTCAGAAGTTATGGCCCTTTGATACTTCCATTTACATTAGTTTTAATAGGAATATATCTTTTGAACGCAACTTCTCCTAAACTACTGGTGGGAATTTAATGAAACTTTACCACAATGCTTGGCTTGATATGTAGTTGTGCATGAAGGTGGGGTTTCGCTCTTACATGTTCCGTTCAGAACTTATGGCCCTTTGATACTTCCATTTACATTAGTTTTAATAGGAATATATCTCGTGAACGCAACTCCTCCTACACTACTGGTGGGAATTTAATGAAACTTTACCACAATGCTTGGCTTGATATGTAGTTGTGCATGAAGGTGGGGTTTTGCTCTTACATATTCCGTTCAGAAGTTATGGCCCTTTGATACTTCCATTTAGATTAGTTTTAATAGGAATATATCTTGTGAACGCAACTCCTCCTACACTACTGGTGGGAATTTAATGAAACTTTACCACAATGCTTGGCCTGATATGTTGTTGTGCATAAAGGTGGGGTTTTGCTCTTACATGTTCTGTTCAAAAGTTATGGCCCTTTGATAATTTCATTTACATTAGTTTTATTCTTATATTTTGTGTTAAGCAAAATATGCATTTTGCCCATAACTTTAAAACTACTTGAGATATTGCCTTGAAACTTGAAATATATTTTCACCATCAAAATCTACATCATAACCAACAAGACCCATAACCCTGCTTCCAATATTTTTTCAAATTATGCCCCTTCTTCACTTACATTTTGTGTTAAGCAAAATATACACTTGGCCCTTAACTTTGTTATGAATGGAGAGATTTCAAAATAACTTGGCACAATTGTTCACCAAGACAAGGTGGTGTGTCGCATACAACACCCATGCCTGTAGGTCCAAGGTCAAGGTCACTGTTACAAAAAATAGAAATTTCTTGCAAAATTGTGTCGGCTCTGTAACTTTGTTATTTGTTATTGGATTTTTAAATAACTTGGTTTAATTGATCACCATATTAAGACTGTGTGTCACATACATTCCCAAGCCTGTAGGTCCAAGGTCAAGGTCAATGTTACTAAAAATAGAATTTTCTTCTCCAGGCTGTAACTTTGTTATGAATGGAGGGATTTCAAAATAACTTGGCACACATGTTCACCATGACAGGGTGGTGTGTCCGCACAAAACCCATGCCTGTAGATCCAAGGTCAAGGTCACTGTTACTAAAAATAGAATTTTCTTGTAATAGGAATATATCTCGTGAACACAACTTGTCCTACACTACTGCTTGGAGCTTTATGAAAAACCCATAGCGGGGGCATCCGTGTCCTTTGGACACATTTCTAGTTTATCAATTATGATTAAACATAGGCCCACATTTCAACTTTTGCAAGCAGGCGACACATGTTCAGCGGAACACCAAATTCTAGTCTCGATACATTTTGACCACCCCAATATAATAAGACCAATGTCAATGCACTGTTTTACAGTTCACACCATTTGTTTGGGATTATTGCAGCTCTCTTGAACACTTCTATAACAATTTATAATGCATTCAGCAAAATTAGAAAACCTATTTATTCAATAAAATTCAAAGCAAAACAAAATTTGTTATCATTGCAGAAGAATAAAATCCCTGTTGACAAACCACATATTAACTCTAAAGTCCTAACAAAGTATTTATGACCATCTGTGACAATGGGTTTACACTGTTAACAATATTGTCTGCAAGTTTTATAATATTATATTTATAACAACAAGAATGATAACTTCCATTTGTCTACATTTAGCTCGACTATTTGAAGAAGCACCGGTGTTGGTGTTTGTTAAACAAAATATGCACTAAGCAGAACTCAAGCTTAAAATTAATTATATCATTTATTAACCAGGTTTTCTTTAGAAAAATCCTGGTTATTAGATTGGAGTATGTCGTTGGGCAGGCGGGCATCACCATTTTGTTAAGTTTTTTGTGAAAGTTGCGTTTTTCTCGGTAACCATTCAAGGTACGACTTTGAAACTTAACATAGTTGTCTGACATCACACTACCAATAGCAAGCACAGCGAGAGTCTATTTTTCATTGGCCATCCCACAAGGTTTTTATCTGACTTAGACCACACCACTGCAAAACCCTGAAGTTCTTGTGCACAAACAATTTTTCTCCTTAACTTTTCAAGCATTACACAAACTTCTGTCATTTACAATTTGTGCATAAAAGGAGTCACATTATTATTCTGTTTAGTGAGTAAATTTTTGTAATTTTAGTCAGTCATTAAATCATATTAAAAAAACTTGAGTAGCTTTAAAGATGTAGTAACTTATAAAAAAAATACAAATTTTTGTGTCTTTTAATGAATTATTTTGCCCTTACAACAGTCAATTTGAAATTTTGTAAGCTAACAACAACATCTTCATCATCAACAACAATAACAACAACAACAACATCAACAATATTAATTATAAAAATAATAATATCTGTAAGTTTATAAAATTCTGAAGACAGGAACTGCTTAATATTTATCGGTGCATAGAATCACCGAAAACAACCGAAAAACCGAAAAAGACCGAATAAGACCAAAAAAGACCGAATAAGACCGAAAAAAGGACCGAAAACCACTTTATAAATCAAATTAAATGTTTAATTTATGTATAAATGAATATTATAATTGTTAAAATGAATGATTTTTTAAGATTTTATGAAAATTAGGGACCGAATAAGGCCAAATCAGGGACCGAAAACAATATAGGTCGACCGAAAACTACTTCTAATTAAGATATAAATTCCAAATTTAATCATTTAAATTCATAATTTTAAAAGGGTCTTATGAAAATAAATGATTAAATATCGATCATTAAGACCAAATAAGACCAAAAGATGGACCGAAAACAACTTCTTTATCAAAAGTCAATGACAAGAACAGGGACCGAAAACCACTATTTGTCGACCGAAAAGCACTTCTTAAACAAAACTCAGTGTTAAATTAGTTATATATCCCAAACTAATCAATAAAATGAAAGGTTCTTATAAAACAAATGGTCAAATACCGTCCATTAAGACCAAATTAGACCAAAAGATGGACCGAAAACAACTTCTTAATCAAAAGTCAATGACGAGAACAGGGACCGAAAACCACTATTTGTCGACCGAAAAGCACTTCTTAAACAAAACTCAATGTATAAAGAGTATAAAGAAGATATAAATCCCAAACTAATCATTAAAATGAATTATTTTATAAGAATGTTTTGAAGTTAAATGGTTAAATACCGATCATTAAGACCGAATAAGACCAAAAGAGGGACCGAAAACAACTTCTTAATCAAAAGTCAATGACCAGAACAATGACCGAAAACCACATCTTAAATAATGTCAATGTATAAAATAGATATGAATTTTAATTTTAAATTTAATTTTAAATATTGTTTTTAATTTCAGAATGAACCTTAAAGGGAAGACCAATCATGCCAAAGAAGACCTGACTGAGATTAAACTGTTTAATATTTTATTTGTCATATTTATATTTTATGTACTAATAAATATTTTATTTTATTAATTTATTTCATTTAAGGTATATCGTTATATAGTTTAGAAATTATAGTAACTAGTTACATTGCAATATACAATTTTGGAAAAATAAAGATGAAATTTTGTTTTTGTTGAAAATGATTGTATTGCGAGATCATTTAATTAAAGCAAAACATTTGCAAATAGAAAGAAAAAAAAACAATCAATGCAACTGATAATCTTGCATTGTTCGATAATCAGAATGAATGAACAGATGCTTTTTCGTTGTCTACTCACCTCTAACAACAATTGAAAAGAATAGCAAGTTCTAAAAAAATCGCTTGTCTTTGATTTGTTTTTCACCTCCAATTATAATTAAAAGAATTACACGATCTAAAGAATCCGCGTGTCTTTGATAGCCTTTGTTTTACCGGCAATGTCTTTAATCATCGGCACATCGGCACATTTCAATTGTTGACTCGATAAAATTTATCATCACCATTTTATAATTAGTATCTTACATATTATTTAAGCCGAGAATTGCCATATCATCTTCACTCTAAATACAGAGGATCATGGAGTTTCCTCAGTACGATTTTCCTTGTGCGATATGCACCAAAAATGCGCTCAAAATGTGATTGAATGTAATAAATGTAGGAATTGGGTACACGCCAAATGTGCAAATTTAAGTTCTAATGAATTAAAATCATGGTCTGGAAAATCGCTTAAATATCTGTGCAAGTGTTGTTCTTTTAAAGGAGAGGATTATGATGCTGAAGGTGCCCTATCAATATATCAATTAAAAAAATCATGCATAGTTATGCGATTTTCTAAATAAGAAATTACAATATATTTTGATCTATTTATATAAGGTATAAAATTAATAAAAATTTTGTGCCAACATCTTAAATATGTAGTCATTACATAATTAATGTCTAATCATGGCAGTGCCGTCACCAGTCGCTATTTAATGATAAGCTGTTTATTGTCACCCAGTTACTGTTTATTGGGGATTAGTGGTCCTTATCGGTAAGCGTGTCATTTAATTGTCGCATACTTAACCTTAATAAACAGCATTGAAATTTGTTTTATCTTGATTTTAAAATTTTATTATGTTGACAAAATGGCATTTATTTGATCTGAAATAGAAAATGATAATGAATTATTATTATAGTTTGTCACAGCTTATTTTTAATAATAAATATTGCTGTTTTTTTTTCTCCGGAAGATCTTCTGATTTGAAATAGAAAATGATAATGAATTATTATTATAGTTATAGTTTGTCACAGCTTATTTTTAATTTATTAATAATATTAACAGTCAAAACTGTCTTAAGAAGCCACCTAAGGGGGTGACAAAAAGTGGATGTTTAAGACAAAAGGCTGGTTAATACATTTTTGTGCATTTTTGTAACATATGCATATTTTATTGCAGTCATGCCTGAAATGGGAATCTTACTGCAAAGATTTTTTTAATAATACTATTTTTTGATGTTTCCATTATATCAATGTAATTAAAATTAAACAAAATAGGCAAATGCACCATCTTCGGGTCCCAATCCCCGAGTGTAAAAGCAGGAGGGACTATTTTGTATTTCATTTATATTCACTTTTTTCCATATAGATGTGATTAAAACTCAATTTTATTCATAATTGTCTCATTAAATTTTCATAAACTCTAAAAAATCGTCCATTTTAATAATTATAATTTACATTTGTACATAAATTGTATGTTTAATTTGATTTATAAAGTGGTTTTCGGTCCCTGTTCTGGTCATTGACTTTTGATTAAGAAGTTGTTTTCGGTCCCTCTTTTGATCTTATTCGGTCTTAATGATCGGTATTTAACCATTTAATTTCAAAACATTCTTATAAAATAATTCATTTTAATTTATGATTAGTTTGGGATTTATATCTTAATTATACATTGAGTTTTGTTTAAGAAGTGCCTTTCGATCGGCAAATAGTGGTTTTCGGACCCTGTTCTTGTCATTGACTTTTGATTAAGAAGTTGTTTTCGGTTCCTCTTTTGGTCTTATTCGGTCGTAATGATCGGTATTTAACCATTTAATTTCAAAGCATTCTTATAAAATAATTCATTTTAATGATTAGTTTGGGATTTATATCTTAATTATACATTGAGTTTTGTTTAAGAAGTGCCTTTCGGTCGCCAAATAGTGGTTTTCGGTCCCTGTTCTGGTCATTGACTTTTGATTAAGAAGTTGTTTTTGGTCCATCTTTTGGTCTTTTTTGGTCGTAATGATCGGCATTTTACCATTTATTTTCATAAGATCCTTTTAAAATTATGAATTTAAATGATTAAATTTGGAATTTATATCTTAATTAGAAGTAGTTTTCGGTCGACCTATAATGTTTTCGGTCCCTGATTTGGCCTTATTCGGTCTAATTTTCATATTATCTTAAAAAATCATTCATTTCAACAATTATAATTTACATTTGAACATAAATTATATGTTTAATTTGATTTATAAAGTGGTTTTCGGTCCCTTTTTCGGTCTTATTCGGTCTTTTTCGGTCTTATTCGGTGTTTTTTGGTCGTTTTCGGTGATTCTATGCACCCAATATTTATTGACTGTTAATTTCTTTTGAAATAGTGAAAGATTATGAAAATTGATTGTTTACACATGTTACAGTAAATATTTCCTTTTTTGCATTATTAAAACTTGTTAATATTAAATACTTAAATACAATCTTGATACCATGTATTAACAATGAAACCAAATACTCATTGTATGTTTATTTAGTTTCTATGCTTAAATGGCAATGACAATTGTAATCCTGGTCATTGATTGGCCAGTGGTCTAACTATTCATCTATGATATTATGATTTGCATAACTCCTATTTCTATTGAAAAAGCCTCTTGCATTAACCTGTTGATTGCTCAAATTCAAAATAGTAAGGATTAACATTCATTGTTATATTAATATAAGTGATTCATGAAGAAAGCATGGAAATAATTACTTCCTTGAATCAAGTTTATTAAACAGTTGACTACACACCTTTGTTAGCTAGTCAAGCTTGAGGGGGTTTTTGTTATGAGCTCACTAGAACAGGTTTTCACTGAAAAAGGCCACTGTGTTACATAAAGTTATACAAGTCAGTTGTGTTTTGACTTGGAGTTACTGGATTCTTTTTTGAAAAAATGTAAGTTATTTGATATTTTTAAGAAATTAAACATGCAAGTTAATACAATTTTACTACTACTACTGCTACTGCTGCTGCAACTGCTACTACTATTGAGTAACTGAGGGTGAATTAGGCTCTGCAGAGTTTCCGCCAAAACTGTTCACTGTAACCTGTTGAATTTTTTTTAATACTGCAGAACTTGGCCGCCAATTTGCAATGATAGACATTTTGTATTGGCCTTTTTAATTACAGATGGATATGACAAGAACTTGCTGAAGTGGCAAAACAGTGTAGACTGTTGTGGCAGACATGTAGACCCTCATCAGATTACCCCATATGAAGGATTGATCTGCACCATATTTGTCCAGAGCCAACATGGGAAGCCTCTACTGATCGCAGCCCCACACTTTGTTCAGGTAGGTTGTGTTTAACAAATTTGTTTCATTATCTTTCATTATCTTTCAATGTAGAAAGTGAAGAAAATTAGTCTTTTCTTAATTAAAATAGATGATGGTTATCTTTCATGAGTGTGAGGTTAAGTAACTGAGGGTGAATGAGGCTCTGCAGGATTCGTGCCACTGTTGTGTTGAATATTTAATTTTTAAATACTGCGGAACTCAGCCAAGTTGGAATGATAGACATTTTGTATTGGCATCTTAATTACAGTGGTTATGACAAGAACTTGCTGAAGTGGCAAAACAGTGTAGACCCTTATCAGATTACCCAATATGAAGGATTGATCTGCACCATAATTGTCCAGAGCTAACATCGGAAGCTTCGCCTGATCCGAAGTCCCACACTACAGGTAGGTTGTTTTTACACATTTTATTTGTTATATTTTCAGTATATAATTCTTTGCATAATGCTGTTAAGTCAAAACAATCATGAGGTGATTGGGCTTGACGTGGTTCGTTGGGTAATGTATCGTGTGACATTCAAAATCAGTGGGTTTTTTTGTTTCTTTTTGGTTGTATTTTTTTTATCTATGTGTTGGTTCTTTTCACACTTTCCAAATGATTTTTTTTCACACTTACTCTTTTTGTAAATGTCATTACTATATACATTTATGAATTTGTAACTTTGAAACAGGCTGTCTCTAATGTTGGCTTAACTTATTGCGCAACCTATTTGCTGTTTTAATTTATTTATTTGAAAGTAAATTTACACAAGTGTTTTATATTTAAAAAGAGCAATAAAAGATGTTTAAACTAAACTTAAACAACCATCAGTATTAACTTAAATCAACATTTTTTCCAGGTTTGTCATGTTATTCATTGTTGAGAGGACATAATCTGAGAGGACTGGTCATGTTTCTGATTATCTATGTGGACGTTCATTCCGGGAGGACATATATCTGGCCGGGCTTTATACAAGATAAGCAAGACCAATAGAAGTCATGTGAGTACAACTTGTTGAATAGAATATATACTTATTGAAAAAAGAATGGCAATAATTAAATAATTAATAAAACTATTGAAAGATGAAATAGCACCTGAATAATGTTTGAAATATTTTGTAATCCAAAATTAAGTCTCGTTTTCTTTAATAATAAAACAGGATTTAATAAAAAAAAACAACTTTATTTTAGAAGAAACGATCTTCAAATGTACATGCAATTTTTAAGATTTGCCTTTCTTTTTCCTAACAGTATATAATGGATACGAAGTTATATTGATATCACTTCACTTTTTACATATAACAACTTTTCGTATTGATTTCATTCCATTTACTATACTTAGAGATATTTTATATGAAAACATTTCCTTATAGTTTTCCAAACAAAATACCATAGTCAAACCTTTGACAAAAGCTGAAAACAAAAGCAAAACAATAAATTAAAAAAAACAGCAATGGCACCGGAACATGTTAGGAAGTGGACAATCTCTAACTATTGGAGAATTAAGCAGTCTTTGTCTGTAATTAGTTAACTCACTTATGAGCCGCAACTTGACCTGTTTGGAAACAAAGGTTTTGAGACATGGCCTTTATTTAATATTAAAAATTAGCCCAACAATAATAAAAAGGGTCAGTTAATTCACTTATGAGCTCAAAACTGTGTTTCCTGCCATTAGTTCTTTGATAAATTTGGGAAGTCTTTACAGAGATACTTTATCAAAATTTGCTAAAATAATGTTTGTAAAAAAGCAAGCATTGAACTAGGTCCAGAGGTAGACAAAAGTTGTTGTTTGACACAAATTAAGAGCCTCATTTGGTTCAATCCCTATCTCTTTGGAAATCTTTTGAAGAAGTTATTGTGAGGCACTATCCTTGCAGTAAATACAAAAAATAATAAGTAAGGCACAGAAACAGGTTAGGAGGCGGACATTTCATTATTTCTGAAGTCATGTTTCTGACCTACATGATTGCATCTTATGAGCCACTACTTAACATGTTCGGAAACAAGGGTTTGAGACAACTAAATACTTTACTATCTAAAGTCAGTCAACCTATGAGCTCAGACCTGCGTTTCAAGCCATTGTATTTGACCATTTCTGTCCTTTGTGTTAATAATGCATAGAACTATTTCGTTTTGGTTTTTAGCTCACCTGAGCCTTAGGCTCATGGTGAGCTATTGTGACTGGTCTTTGTCCAGCGTTTGTCGTCCGTCAACAATTTCTTTAAACAACATCTCCTCTGAAACCACTGGATGAATTTTAACCAAATTTGCCTTGAAGCAATCTGGCACTGATGTCTACAAAAGCTTTTCAAATCATGAACATAGGGTCAAGGTCACAGCTTTTAAAAATAGAAATTCAGTCTCTTCTCAATTTGTTGAGTTTGCTTTGGCCTATTTACTCCAAACTTGGTGTATGGGTAGCTTATATCAAAAGGCGGCTTGGGTTTGCTACCCAGGTTTCTGTGATCAAGGTCAAGGTCACTGTTGCTAAAAATAGAAATTCTGTTTCTGCTTAATAGCTTGAGTTTGCTTTGGCCTATTGACTCCAAACTTGGTGTATGAGTTGCTCATATCAAAAGGCAGCTCGGATTAGCTACCCAGGTTTCTGTGATCAAGGTCAAGGTCACTGTTACTAAAAAAATAGAAATTCTGTTTCTGCTTAATAGCTTGAGTTTGCTTTGGCCTATTGACTCCAAACTTGGTGTATGGGTTGCTTATATCAAAAACCAGTTTGGTATTGTTACCCAGGTGCCGTAATCAAGGTCAAGGTTACTATTGCCAAAAATAGAAATTCAGTTTCCACTTAATTACTTGAGTTTGCTTTGGCCTATTGACTCCAAACTTGGTGTATTGGTAGCTTATATCAAGATGCAGTTTAGGATTACTACCAGGCAGGTGTATGAAATAAAGGACAAGGTCACTGTTGCTAAAAATAGAAATTCAGTTTCCGCTCTAAACTTTGTGTATGGGTTGCTTATATAAGCTTGGGGTTGCTACTCAGGTGTCTGTGATGAAGGTCTGTGATAAATGTCACTGTTGCTAAAAATAGAAATTCAGTTTCTGTTAATTAACTTGAGTTTGCTTTGGCTTATTGACTCCAAACTTGGAATATTGGTAACCTATATCATGATGCAGCTTTGGATTGATACCCAGGTGTCTCTGATCTAGGTCAAGGTTACAGTTGCTAAAAATAGAAATTCAGTTTCTACTTAATAACTTTAGTATAGTACAGTATGGTTTGGTACTGTACGGTACCGTACCATACCATACTGTACAATACTTCAATGCATTCTGCTTTACCTTTCATTTCATAAGAATCAGGTGCGCGATTTACGGCCAAATGACCCTCTCGTTTAAATTTTTTATTTCATTCACTAATTTTTGTTGATTACAATTATATCCATAAATTTATGACTAATTTCTCACCGCTCTAACAAGTATTGCTACTTTAATGTTGCAAACTACATGTATACACAGGAAGTTTTTGTGTCGCCCTTTCGATACATAGAGACCGCTTTGTCCGTCGGCCTATACGAAAACTTAACGTTGGCTATAACTTTGCCATTTCTTAATATTTTTTAATCAAAATTTCAAATTATATTGCTTTTGACAACACGCTCGAGATGATGCCAAATTCTCAAGGTCACAGTCGCATTTGATGGCATTATGCCCCTTTTTGTACTTATATTTAGACACGAAAACTTAACGTTGCCAATAACTTTGCCATTTCTTAAAATTTCTCCATCAAACTTTCAAATTATATTCCTTATGACAACACACTTGTGAGGATACCACATTCTTTAGGTCAATGTCCCATTTGATGGAGTTATTTCCTTTTTTACGAAAACTTAACATTGGCTATAACTTTGCCATTAATTAATATTTCTTCATCAAACTTTCAAATTATATTCCTTTTCACAACACACTCCTGGTAATACCACATTCTTTAGTTCAAGGTCACACTTGACGGAGTTATTTCCCTTTATATGAAAACTTAATATTGTCTATAACTTTGCCATTTATTAATATTTCTTCACCAAACTTTCAAATTATATTCCTTATGACAATACGCTCGTGACGATACTGTATTCTTAAGGTCAAGGTCACATTTGAGGTCAAGGTCACATTTGATGGACTTATGTTCAATCAAGATTAGATTTTTGTGTTGCCTGTGATAGGAGGTAGACACATAGGGATCCTAATGTCAGATAGTTCTCCAGCTTTAACATGAAACTTAATGTTGCCTATAACTTTGAAAGTAAGGGTTAGGGTAAGGGTTTGCTCAGGTCAGTAGGTGTGGAAGATTATGTTCATGAACAATTTTAAACTTAAAAGCAACTGAGATTAATTAATAAAACACCTTTTAAAGTGTTCATAATTAAATGAAAATATGTGGATAAGAATAAAAGCATAAAAAGTGGGTACTTTCTATTTTTGCTGTATTTAATTTGACGAATGAACTCCAGAAACTAATATGTGCATGAGCGGTGTAGCCTTGAGTAAAAAAAAACAGTTTCTGGAGTTCACAAGTGAAATAAACCACCGTGACTGCACACAAAGGCTATGCTGTTGACAATACCCAGGTGTTTCTCTTACGAATCACGGAGATGTGATGTAAGATTTGTGAATCCTGAGAGTCCTTAGTTGTTTTGCAGATAGCTTTGTGTGTGCATCACGTCTGCCTAACAAAAAAATGATCCATCGTATGCACTAACTGCAGGGTTTTCATTAAGATTTATTTTAAGAGGCAAAAATAAAAAGTACCCACTTTTCTACCTGTAATTTTGTAAAACTAGAACAATAAAAAAGAAAATATCTTCTTAGAACAGATCTGCATTTCTGTAATCGTTACAAAGAAATAAAATGTTCTTGAAAAATGTACTAAGAAAAATGGTTAACCTGTTTCTGCATGTTGGATATTTCGCAATATCCACAAGGGGAATTGGCATAAAAGTTTACACACTTACTTAACAGTGCACAGATGATTGCCCTTACAAGTTACATAACTCAGACTACCTTTTTTCTGGGATTATCTCCTGATTTTGTACTTGGAGATAAATGGTTAACCTGTTTCTGCATGTTGAATAGTTTTGCAAAGAACAGTAGCATTGAAGTTTCCTTTCTAATTTAACAGTGCACAAGTCATGACCCCAGACAAGTAACATAACTCTGGCTACCTTATTTCTGGGGTTATCTCCCCATTTTGTACTTATAGAAATGGTTAACCTGTTTCAGCAAGTTGGATTTTTCTCAATTTCAATAATGCGTCTAATATTAATGCCCACCTTCCCAATACTTGCATCATCAGTGTTTGTACTAAATTTCTAGGCATTTATTACATTAGATACTTTAAATGTTCCAGTTTTGTCTTGAATAATATGTACTCCCTTTGAATTGAATATATAGGGTTTTTTAATCCATTAGTCGCTGGGTAGTTGCGGTCTGAGATTGACATTAAAACAGACATGCAGTAGTCATCTGTGGTCCTTTCAAATACCTTTTAATAGGGTCAGGTTGGTCAGAGATCAGCATAATGCATAAAAACGTTTGATTATTATCATTGAATGGAAAAAATAGATATTTTTATAGTGCAGCGCATAATATTTAAATTTTCTCTTTTACCCATTTTATACGTTTGCGAGGTATGTGTTTAACATCGTTATGTTCGACCCCTTCGGTTATACAGAGTAAAAATACACATTTCTTATGCTCAAAAATGGCAGATTTGAGGGAAAGAAAAGTAAGAAACCGTTAACGAAAAAAGGTAGACTAGTACAATTTATAACCCATGATGTAAAATAAAGTTTGACTTCCGCCAATGAAACGCCCGTTCACTTTTAGTCATGTTCTATTATGTCCATGCAACATTTTTGGCCAGGAATTTAATACTCTAAGATTATTTTAATAACTGAACCTTTTCCTACAAATTAAATTCACACCATTCGGTTCATAGATTTGTCCAAAATAAGGGTTTACGCTCTCTAAGTCAAAGAGTTTTCATCCGGTCTTTATCAAACTTGGTGAATATGTTGGTGGGCATAATATCTGGACCAAGTTCTATAACCAGCCAAATCCCCCCAGGCACTCCTCAGTTATGGCCCTTGAATTGTCCAAAATTACTGTTTCCGCTCTCTAAGTCAAAGAGTTTTCATCCGGTCTTTATCAAACTTGGTGAATATGTTGTTGGGCATAATATCTCGACCAAGTTCTATAACCTTCCTAATGCCCCCAGGCACTCCTGAATTATGGCCCTTGAATTTTCCAAAAATTGAATTAGCGGTATCTGCTCTCCAAGTCGAAAAATTTTCTTCGGATCGTTACGCAACTTTGATGATCAGCATTTTGATGGGCGTATTTTGTGTCAGTTTGACACTCTTGTTTTTGTTAATTTGACAATGCATATTAACTTCAAAAGCACTTTGAAACTTTTTATCTACACTTTTAACGCTACACTTTATTACCGCTTCTAAACCGGAACTACATAATCAGCAAGGGAAGCTACTCTCAATGGGAGGTAACTCTGGATATCGGTAGGCCCCCATTAAATGAAAATGTGTGGATAAGAATATAAGCATAAAAAGTGGGTACTTTCTATTTTTGCTGTATTTAATTTGACGAGAAACTAGTATGTGCATGAGCGGCGTAGCCTTGAGTAAATAAAACAGTTTCTGGAGTTCACAAGTGAAATAAACCACCGTGACTGCACACAAAGGCTATGCTGTTGACAATACTCAGGTGTTTCTCTTACGAATCACGGAGATGTGATGTAAGATTTGTGAATCCTGAGAGTCCTTAGTTGTTTTGCAGATAGCTTTGTGTGTGCATCACGTCTGCCTAACAAAAAAATGATCCATCGTATGCACTAACTGCAGGGTTTTCATTAAGATTTATTTTAAGAGGCAAAAATAAAAAGTACCCACTTTTCTACCTGTAATTTTGTAAAACTAGAACAATAAAAAAGAAAATATCTTCTTAGAACAGATCTGCATTTCTGTAATCGTTACAAAGAAATAAAATGTTCTTGAAAATCTGCAGTCACGACTAAGACAAGTTACATAACTCTGGGTACCTTATTTCTGGGGTTATCTCCCCTTTTTTGTACTAAGAAAAAAGGTTAACCTGTTTCTGCATGTTGGATATTTCGCAATATCCACAAAGGGAATTGGCATAAAAGTTTACACACTTACTTAACAGTGCACAGATGATTGCCCTTACAAGTTACATAACTCAGACTACCTTTTTTCTGGGATTATCTCCTGATTTTGTACTTTGAGATAAATGGTTAACCTGTTTCTGCATGTTGGATAGTTTTGCAAAGAACAGTAGCATTGAAGTTTACTTTCTAATTTAACAGTGCACAAGTCATGACCCCAGACAAGTAACATAACTCTGGCTACCTTATTTCTGGGGTTATCTCCCCATTTTGTACTTATAGAAATGGTTAACCTGTTTCAGCAAGTTGGATTTTTCTCAATTTCAATAATTCGTCTAATATTAATGCCCACCTTCCCAATACTTGCATCATCAGTGTTTGTACTAAATTTCTAGGCATTTATTACATTAAATACTTTAAATGTTCCAGTTTTGTCTTGAATAATATGTACTCCCTTTGAATTGAATATATAGGGTTTTTTAATCCATTAGTCACTGGGTAGTTGCGGTCTGAGATTGACATTAAAACAGACATGCAGTAGTCATCTGTGGTCCTTTCAAATACGTTTTAATAGGGTCAGGTTGGTCAGAGATCAGCATAATGCATAAAAACGTTTGATTATTATCATTGAATGGAAAAAAATAGATATTTTTATAGTGCAGCGCATAATATTTAAATTTTCTCTTTTACCCATTTTATACGTTTGCGAGGTATGTGTTTAACATCGTTATGTTCGACCCCTTCGGTTATACAGAGTAAAAATACGCATTTCTTATGCTCAAAAATGGCAGATTTGAGGGAAAGAAAAGTAAGAAACCGTTAACGAAAAAAGGTAGACTAGTACAATTTATAACACATGATGTAAAATAAAGTTTGACTTCCGCCAATGAAACGCCCGTTCACTTTTAGTCATGTTCTTTCATGTCCATGCAACATTTTTGGCCAGGAATTTAATACTCTAAGATTATTTTAATAACTGAACCTTTTCCTACAAATTAAATTCACACCATTCGGTTCATAGATTTGTCCAAAATAAGGGTTTACGCTCTCTAAGTCAAAGAGTTTTCATCCGGTCTTTATCAAACTTGGTGAATATGTTGGTGGGCATAATATCTGGACCAAGTTCTATAACCAGCCAAATCCCCCCAGGCACTCCTCAATTATGGCCCTTGAATTGTCCAAAATTACTGTTTCCGCTCTCTAAGTCAAAGAGTTTTCATCCGGTCTTTATCAAACTTGGTGAATATGTTGTTGGGCATAATATCTCGACCAAGTTCTATAACCTTCCTAATGCCCCCAGGCACTCCTGAATTATGGCCCTTGAATTTTCCAAAAATTGAATTAGCGGTATCTGCTCTCCAAGTCGAAAAATTTTCTTCGGATCGTTACGCAACTTTGATGATCAGCATTTTGATGGGCGTATTTTGTGTCAGTTTGGCACTCTTGTTTTTGTTAATTTGACAATGCATATTAACTTCAAAAGCACTTTGAAACTTTTTATCTACACTTTTAACGCTACACTTTATTACCGCTTCTAAACCGGAACTACATAATCAGCAAGGGAAGCTACTCTCAATGGGAGGTAACTCTGGATATCGGTAGGCCCCCATTAAATGAAAATGTGTGGATAAGAATATAAGCATAAAAAGTGGGTACTTTCTATTTTTGCTGTATTTAATTTGACGAGAAACTAGTATGTGCATGAGCGGCGTAGCCTTGAGTAAAAAAAAACAGTTTCTGGAGTTCACAAGTGAAATAAACCACCGTGACTGCACACAAAGGCTATGCTGTTGACAATACTCAGGTGTTTCTCTTACGAATCACGGAGATGTGATGTAAGATTTGTGAATCCTGAGAGTCCTTAGTTGTTTTGCAGATAGCTTTGTGTGTGCATCACGTCTGCCTAACAAAAAAATGATCCATCATATGCACTAACTGCAGGGTTTTCATTAAGATTTATTTTAAGAGGCAAAAATAAAAAGTACCCACTTTTCTACCTGTAATTTTGTAAAACTAGAACAATAAAAAAGAAAATATCTTCTTAGAACAGATCTGCATTTCTGTAATCGTTACAAAGAAATAAAATGTTCTTGAAAATCTGCAGTCACGACTAAGACAAGTTACATAACTCTGGGTACCTTATTTCTGGGGTTATCTCCCCTTTTTTGTACTAAGAAAAATGGTTAACCTGTTTCTGCATGTTGGATATTTCGCAATATCCACAAAGGGAATTGGCATAAAAGTTTACACACTTACTTAACAGTGCACAGATGATTGCCCTTACAAGTTACATAACTCAGACTACCTTTTTTCTGGGATTATCTCCTGATTTTGTACTTGGAGATAAATGGTTAACCTGTTTCTGCATGTTGGATAGTTTTGCAAAGAACAGTAGCATTGAAGTTTACTTTCTAATTTAACAGTGCACAAGTCATGACCCCAGACAAGTAACATAACTCTGGCTACCTTATTTCTGGGGTTATCTCCCCATTTTGTACTTATAGAAATGGTTAACCTGTTTCAGCAAGTTGGATTTTTCTCAATTTCAATAATGCGTCTAATATTAATGCCCACCTTCCCAATACTTGCATCATCAGTGTTTGTACTAAATTTCTAGGCATTTATTACATTAAATACTTTAAATGTTCCAGTTTTGTCTTGAATAATATGTACTCCCTTTGAATTGAATATATAGGGTTTTTTAATCCATTAGTCACTGGGTAGTTGCGGTCTGAGATTGACATTAAAACAGACATGCAGTAGTCATCTGTGGTCCTTTCAAATACGTTTTAATAGGGTCAGGTTGGTCAGAGATCAGCATAATGCATAAAAACGTTTGATTATTATCATTGAATGGAAAAAAATAGATATTTTTATAGTGCAGCGCATAATATTTTAAATTTTCTCTTTTACCCATTTTATACGTTTGCGAGGTATGTGTTAAACATCGTTATGTTCGACCCCTTCGGTTATACAGAGTAAAAATACGCATTTCTTATGCTCAAAAATGGCAGATTTGAGGGAAAGAAAAGTAAGAAACCGTTAACGAAAAACGGTAGACTAGTACAATTTATAACACATGATGTAAAATAAAGTTTGACTTCTGCCAATGAAACGCCCGTTCACTTTTAGTCATGTTCTTTCATGTCCATGCAACATTTTTGGCCAGGAATTTAATACTCTAAGATTATTTTAATAACTGAACCTTTTCCTACAAATTAAAATTCACACCATTCGGTTCATAGATTTGTCCAAAATAAGGGTTTACGCTCTGTAAGTCAAAGAGTTTTCATCCGGTCTTTATCAAACTTGGTGAATATGTTGGTGGGCATAATATCTGGACCAAGTTCTATAACCAGCCAAATCCCCCCAGGCACTCCTCAATTATGGCCCTTGAATTGTCCAAAAATTACTGTTTCCGCTCTCTTAAGTCAAAGAGTTTTCATCCGGTCTTTATCAAACTTGGTGAATATGTTGTTGGGCATAATATCTCGACCAAGTTCTATAACCTTCCTAATGCCCCCAGGCACTCCTGAATTTTCCAAAAATTGAATTAGCGGTATCTGCTCTTGAAGTCGAAAAATTTTCTTCGGATCGTTACGCAACTTTGATGATCAGCATTTTGATGGGCGTATTTTGTGTCAGTTTGGCACTCTTGTTTTTGTTAATTTGACAATGCATATTAACTTCAAAAGCACTTTGAAACTTTTTATCTACACTTTTAACGCTACACTTTATTACCGCTTCTAAACCAGACTAACTACATAATCAGCAAGGGAAGCTACTCTCAATGGGAGGTAACTCTGGATATCGGTTGGCCCCCATTAAATGAAAATGTGTGGATAAGAATATAAGCATAAAAAGTGGGTACTTTCTATTTTTGCTGTATTTAATTTGACGAGAAACTAGTATGTGCATGAGCGGTGTAGCCTTGAGTAAAAAAAACAGTTTCTGGAGTTCACAAGTGAAATAAACCACCGTGACTGCACACAAAGGCTATGCTGTTGACAATACTCAGGTGTTTCTCTTACGAATCACGGAGATGTGATGTAAGATTTGTGAATCCTGAGAGTCCTTAGTTGTTTTGCAGATAGCTTTGTGTGTGCATCACGTCTGCCTAACAAAAAAAATGATCCATCGTATGCACTAACTGCAGGGTTTTCATTAAGATTTATTTTAAGAGGCAAAAAAATAAAAAGTACCCACTTTTCTACCTGTAATTTTGTAAAACTAGAACAATAAAAAAGAAAATATCCGGTCACACGACTTACCGGAATCCACTAAAATTACCGGGAATCCACGGAATCCACTTTGATTTACCGGAATCCACTTTAAAAATGGGTTTAATTGCATAAATATGCATTAAATTTGATTTAATTTCATTAAGTTTATGTAATATATTCAATTGCTTTTAATTAAAAGATGTTTTTAGCGGAAATGATGTTTATATTTCAAAAATTGTTTACGACGCTTAATTGGCGGGAATTTTTTCGTTGCTATGCGCTTTTAATCGAATAATTTACTAAACCAAATTTATAAAGTTATATTTTTTGGAATTGAGAACAAGACAGTTCTTTAATGGGGTATTAAAACGAATTATGTTAAGATTTGCCGATTAGATATTCACCAATTTCCCGCGCGCTATGAAATTTCGTGCACGTATTAACTTACATTTCATGTGCATAGAGAATACTTAATGGCGTTAAACATAATATCAAAAGAGATTGTAAAACTCAATATTAACAATCTCTGTTAATCACTTTTAATTATTTGTCTTTCAATTTTTAATTTATACAATCATGTTGATCGATCAAAGAAATCAGTGGCTATTGACTATAATATGTTTCACATGGCGGCGTTTTCCAAAACATAAATAATATGACACTAACTACTCAGACCACCTGTACTTCCAATCTTAGGCATCAGTGCTTCCAATTGCAACCTAATTAAAAGTTTTAGATCATGCCGTCTTCATTTGTAACAGTAAGGCGTTTTAAAGAATAAAAGAGATGTCACTTATTACTCGGACACCTGTGTTTCTACTCTCGGCAAAGGTAACGTAATTAAATTTGTTAGATCATGCCGTCTTTAATTGTCTTTAATTGTCACACATCGTTGTCGAGCATATACAGCCACATTATATATACTCTTAATACAGGCCTATTAGGATATTCCTCTCCAAAAACTTGGTTGTTACTAACCTTTCTAATTTACAGACTTTTCTTCAAAACGTTTAATTTTCATTAACAATATACGGATTACAAAGTGTTCATGTTAATTTCTTAGGGTTTTTTGTGTGGATATTGTTTCTGTCATCCGAATTAAGAGTTTTTTTTGTGTGTGACAGGGATTATTCCTGTTAATTTATTCTAACTATGACACGGATTATTTTGTGCTTTTTCTATAGTAATTATATTATATACAATGGCTCAGTGTTCAGTTTATATTACAATTACTTTAATGGGCATAAATATTTTTAGGCTAACTGTTGAAAAACTGACATCTCGGCGAAATGCCATGTACAATCAAGCCAAGTCTGAAATGCTGCTAATAGAGTTACGGTGTAGAAATTCCAGTCAAGGAACAGGCATTGCATAGCACAACAGAAATTGACCATGTATCTCGTACAATAATTGGAATGTTTGATCCCAAAAAAACTTGATGACTCTCTACCTTTAAGTACAGTCGGTGATGGCAACTGCATGTATCGATCAGTATCCAAGTACCTCACATGCACTTGCGTTTATTAACTACTCTAGAATTGTTACTCAGTAGACACTCGTACGACACCCAAAACAATTTGGTATCTGGTGCTATGCAAGAAGGAGAATATGCTGAACTGGCTCACATACACGCACTCAGTGCCGCCCTATGCCAGCCAATTTAACCTACTTCCCGCCTCAGTCAAGTAGTGAACTGTCTTCCGCCTTCAATAGATTAGTTTGTGGCAGAAACGTCGTTAGTAGTGTAGGTGTAGGTGCACCAAAGATTACCCTCATGTGGACAAGCACTACAGTTCCAAGCAAATGCAACTAATTTGCCGCGAATCATTTTGTACCGCTTGTAGACAAATCAAGTTGCATAGATATAGGAGCAGTTAATATGAGTTCATTATCTAACTGTACATTCGGAAGCCTAGAACTTAGTGACAGCGTTCCTGAATTAACAGACATACAGCTTACACTAGGGAGTAGAAAACCTGTAAGTAAAAAAAAAGTACATAATATAACTATAATACATGAATTAAATTGTCCAGAACTAATTGAGACGAGACTAATTTTTATATCAATATCTATATAAGATTATTTAATCAAATAATTATCTAATAACTTACTTTCATATCATATTTCGTAAATCTTCCCAGGCGTTTTACATAACTGTCTCCATAAATTGCTATTCTCATGCCTTTGTCCATCTTGAAATTGTACGTTTCGAAGCTCGAGTCTGAAGTCTGATTTTAAACCACTGATTGTATTTGTAAATATACGTATATATACCTCGCATGTCAATTATTCGGCTTGAGCAATTAGCGCCCGTAACAACAAACGCATTGTTTCACGGCGTGGATTTGCAGTTATTAGCATTCAGTTTTTAATTGTTTGTAAAAGTTGAAGAAAACATAAATTTTCATACATAAGCTGATAATATAAGCTGTTATGATATATTCATCATGAATTGTCAAACTGATGACATGGTATTTTGAGTGAATAATATCGTAAATATCCTTTTGTGTATTCGCAAACAGTAGAAATAAAAATACTGAATGATTAAAATTATTAATATATCTAATTAATACAATGATTAATACTATGAATAACAGGTTAGCCTATTTTAATTCGATTAACTCCGCACAGCAACGAACATATTCCCGTCAATTCAGCGTCGCAAACAATTTTTGAAATATAAACATCATTTCCGCTAAAAACATCTTTTAATTAAAAGCAATTGAATATATTACATATACTTTATGAAATTAAATCAAATTTAATGCATATTTATGCAATTAAACCCATTTTTTAAAGTGGATTCCGGTAAATCAAAGTGGATTCCGTGGAATTCCGGTAATTTTGGTGGATTCCGGTAAGTCGTGTTCTTCTTAGAACAGATCTGCATTTCTGTAATCGTTACAAAGAAATAAAATGTTCTTGAAAATCTGCAGTCACGACTAAGACAAGTTACATAACTCTGGGTACCTTATTTCTGGGGTTATCTCCCCTTTTTTGTACTAAGAAAAATGGTTAACCTGTTTCTGCATGTTGGATATTTCGCAATATCCACAAAGGGAATTGGCATAAAAGTTTACACACTTACTTAACAGTGCACAGATGATTGCCCTTACAAGTTACATAACTCAGACTACCTTTTTTCTGGGATTATCTCCTGATTTTGTACTTGGAGATAAATGGTTAACCTGTTTCTCTGCATGTTGGATAGTTTTGCAAAGAACAGTAGCATTGAAGTTTACTTTCTAATTTAACAGTGCACAAGTAATGACCCCAGACAAGTAACATAACTCTGGCTACCTTATTTCTGGGGTTATCTCCCCATTTTGTACTTACAGAAATGGTTAACCTGTTTCAGCAAGTTGGATTTTTCTCAATTTCAATAATGCGTCTAATATTAATGCCCACCTTCCCAATACTTGCATCATCAGTGTTTGTACTAAATTTCTAGGCATTTATTACATTAAATACTTTAAATGTTCCAGTTTTGTCTTGAATAATATGTACTCCCTTTGAATTGAATATATAGGTTTTTTTAATCCATTAGTCACTGGGTAGTTGCGGTCTGAGATTGACATTAAAACAGACATGCAGTAGTCATCCGGGTCCTTTCAAATACGTTTTAATAGGGTCAGGTTGGTCAGAGATCAGCATAATGCATAAAAACGTTTGATTATTATTATTGAATGGAAAAAAATAGATATTTTTATAGTGCAGCGCATAATATTTAAATTTTCTCTTTTACCCATTTTATACGTTTGCGAGGTATGTGTTTAACATCGTTATGTTCGACCCCTTCGGTTATACAGAGTAAAAATACGCATTTCTTATGCTCAAAAATGGCAGATTTGAGGGAAAGAAAAGTAAGAAACCGTTAACGAAAAAAGGTAGACTAGTACAATTTATAACACATGATGTAAAATAAAGTTTGACTTCCACCAATGAAACGCCCGTTCACTTCACGTCATGTTCTTTCATGTCCATGCAACATTTTTGGCCAGGAATTTAATACTCTAAGATTATTTTAATAACTGAACCTTTTCCTACAAATTAAATTCACACCATTCGGTTCATAGATTTGTCCAAAATAAGGGTTTACGCTCTCTAAGTCAAAGAGTTTTCATCCGGTCTTTATCAAACTTGGTGAATATGTTGTTGGGCATAATATCTCGACCAAGTTCTATAACCTTCCTAATGCCCCCAGGCACTCCTGAATTATGGCCCTTGAATTTTCCAAAAATTGAATTAGCGGTATCTGCTCTCCAAGTCGAAAAATTTTCTTCGGATCGTTACGCAACTTTGATGATCAGCATTTTGATGGGCGTATTTTGTGTCAGTTTGGCACTCTTGTTTTTGTTAATTTGACAATGCATATTAACTTCAAAAGCACTTTGAAACTTTTTATCTACACTTTTAACGCTACACTTTATTACCGCTTCTAAACCGGAACTACATAATCAGCAAGGGAAGCTACTCTCAATGGGAGGTAACTCTGGATATCGGTAGGCCCCCATTAAATGAAAATGTGTGGATAAGAATATAAGCATAAAAAGTGGGTACTTTCTATTTTTGCTGTATTTAATTTGACGAGAAACTAGTATGTGCATGAGCGGCGTAGCCTTGAGTAAATAAAACAGTTTCTGGAGTTCACAAGTGAAATAAACCACCGTGACTGCACACAAAGGCTATGCTGTTGACAATACTCAGGTGTTTCTCTT
Source organism: Corbicula japonica (assembly GCA_038501625.1). Classification (NCBI taxonomy): domain Eukaryota; kingdom Metazoa; phylum Mollusca; class Bivalvia; order Venerida; family Cyrenidae; genus Corbicula; species Corbicula japonica. The sequence goes on along the minus strand of JAZAYU010000013.1, from coordinate 9,506,170 downwards.
ACGAATCACGGAGATGTGATGTAAGATTTGTGAATCCTGAGAGTCCTTAGTTGTTTTGCAGATAGCTTTGTGTGTGCATCACGTCTGCCTAACAAAAAAATGATCCATCGTATGCACTAACTGCAGGGTTTTCATTAAGATTTATTTTAAGAGGCAAAAATAAAAAGTACCCACTTTTCTACCTGTAATTTTGTAAAACTAGAACAATAAAAAAGAAAATATCTTCTTAGAACAGATCTGCATTTCTGTAATCGTTACAAAGAAATAAAATGTTCTTGAAAATCTGCAGTCACGACTAAGACAAGTTACATAACTCTGGGTACCTTATTTCTGGGGTTATCTCCCCTTTTTTGTACTAAGAAAAATGGTTAACCTGTTTCTGCATGTTGGATATTTCGCAATATCCACAAAGGGAATTGGCATAAAAGTTTACACACTTACTTAACAGTGCACAGATGATTGCCCTTACAAGTTACATAACTCAGACTACCTTTTTTCTGGGATTATCTCCTGATTTTGTACTTGGAGATAAATGGTTAACCTGTTTCTGCATGTTGGATAGTTTTGCAAAGAACAGTAGCATTGAAGTTTACTTTCTAATTTAACAGTGCACAAGTCATGACCCCAGACAAGTAACATAACTCTGGCTACCTTATTTCTGGGGTTATCTCCCCATTTTGTACTTATAGAAATGGTTAACCTGTTTCAGCAAGTTGGATTTTTCTCAATTTCAATAATGCGTCTAATATTAATGCCCACCTTCCCAATACTTGCATCATCAGTGTTTGTACTAAATTTCTAGGCATTTATTACATTAAATACTTTAAATGTTCCAGTTTTGTCTTGAATAATATGTACTCCCTTTGAATTGAATATATAGGGTTTTTTAATCCATTAGTCACTGGGTAGTTGCGGTCTGAGATTGACATTAAAACAGACATGCAGTAGTCATCTGTGGTCCTTTCAAATACGTTTTAATAGGGTCAGGTTGGTCAGAGATCAGCATAATGCATAAAAACGTTTGATTATTATCATTGAATGGAAAAAATAGATATTTTTATAGTGCAGCGCATAATATTTAAATTTTCTCTTTTACCCATTTTATACGTTTGCGAGGTATGTGTTTAACATCGTTATGTTCGACCCCTTCGGTTATACAGAGTAAAAATACGCATTTCTTATGCTCAAAAATGGCAGATTTGAGGGAAAGAAAAGTAAGAAACCGTTAACGAAAAAAGGTAGACTAGTACAATTTATAACACATGATGTAAAATAAAGTTTGACTTCCGCCAATGAAACGCCCGTTCACTTTTAGTCATGTTCTTTCATGTCCATGCAACATTTTTGGCCAGGAATTTAATACTCTAAGATTATTTTAATAACTGAACCTTTTCCTACAAATTAAATTCACACCATTCGGTTCATAGATTTGTCCAAAATAAGGGTTTACGCTCTCTAAGTCAAAGAGTTTTCATCCGGTCTTTATCAAACTTGGTGAATATGTTGGTGGGCATAATATCTGGACCAAGTTCTATAACCAGCCAAATCCCCCCAGGCACTCCTCAATTATGGCCCTTGAATTGTCCAAAATTACTGTTTCCGCTCTCTAAGTCAAAGAGTTTTCATCCGGTCTTTATCAAACTTGGTGAATATGTTGTTGGGCATAATATCTCGACCAAGTTCTATAACCTTCCTAATGCCCCCAGGCACTCCTGAATTATGGCCCTTGAATTTTCCAAAAACTGAATTAGCGGTATCTGCTCTCCAAGTCGAAAAATTTTCTTCGGATCGTTACGCAACTTTGATGATCAGCATTTTGATGGGCGTATTTTGTGTCAGTTTGGCACTCTTGTTTTTGTTAATTTGACAATGCATATTAACTTCAAAAGCACTTTGAAACTTTTTATCTACACTTTTAACGCTACACTTTATTACCGCTTCTAAACCGGAACTACATAATCAGCAAGGGAAGCTACTCTCAATGGGAGGTAACTCTGGATATCGGTAGGCCCCCATTAAATGAAAATGTGTGGATAAGAATATAAGCATAAAAAGTGGGTACTTTCTATTTTTGCTGTATTTAATTTGACGAGAAACTAGTATGTGCATGAGCGGCGTAGCCTTGAGTAAAAAAAACAGTTTCTGGAGTTCACAAGTGAAATAAACCACCGTGACTGCACACAAAGGCTATGCTGTTGACAATACTCAGGTGTTTCTCTTACGAATCACGGAGATGTGATGTAAGATTTGTGAATCCTGAGAGTCCTTAGTTGTTTTGCAGATAGCTTTGTGTGTGCATCACGTCTGCCTAACAAAAAAATGATCCATCGTATGCACTAACTGCAGGGTTTTCATTAAGATTTATTTTAAGAGGCAAAAATAAAAAGTACCCACTTTTCTACCTGTAATTTTGTAAAACTAGAACAATAAAAAAGAAAATATCTTCTTAGAACAGATCTGCATTTCTGTAATCGTTACAAAGAAATAAAATGTTCTTGAAAATCTGCAGTCACGACTAAGACAAGTTACATAACTCTGGGTACCTTATTTCTGGGGTTATCTCCCCTTTTTGTACTAAGAAAAATGGTTAACCTGTTTCTGCATGTTGGATATTTCGCAATATCCACAAAGGGAATTGGCATAAAAGTTTACACACTTACTTAACAGTGCACAGATGATTGCCCTTACAAGTTACATAACTCAGACTACCTTTTTTCTGGGATTATCTCCTGATTTTGTACTTGGAGATAAATGGTTAACCTGTTTCTGCATGTTGGATAGTTTTGCAAAGAACAGTAGCATTGAAGTTTACTTTCTAATTTAACAGTGCACAAGTCATGACCCCAGACAAGTAACATAACTCTGGCTACCTTATTTCTGGGGTTATCTCCCCATTTTGTACTTATAGAAATGGTTAACCTGTTTCAGCAAGTTGGATTTTTCTCAATTTCAATAATGCGTCTAATATTAATGCCCACCTTCCCAATACTTGCATCATCAGTGTTTGTACTAAATTTCTAGGCATTTATTACATTAAATACTTTAAATGTTCCAGTTTTGTCTTGAATAATATGTACTCCCTTTGAATTGAATATATAGGGTTTTTTAATCCATTAGTCACTGGGTAGTTGCGGTCTGAGATTGACATTAAAACAGACATGCAGTAGTCATCTGTGGTCCTTTCAAATACGTTTTAATAGGGTCAGGTTGGTCAGAGATCAGCATAATGCATAAAAACGTTTGATTATTATCATTGAATGGAAAAAAATAGATATTTTTATAGTGCAGCGCATAATATTTAAATTTTCTCTTTTACCCATTTTATACGTTTGCGAGGTATGTGTTTAACATCGTTATGTTCGACCCCTTCGGTTATACAGAGTAAAAATACGCATTTCTTATGCTCAAAAATGGCAGATTTGAGGGAAAGAAAAGTAAGAAACCGTTAACGAAAAAAGGTAGACTAGTACAATTTATAACACATGATGTAAAATAAAGTTTGACTTCCGCCAATGAAACGCCCGTTCACTTTTAGTCATGTTCTTTCATGTCCATGCAACATTTTTGGCCAGGAATTTAATACTCTAAGATTATTTTAATAACTGAACCTTTTCCTACAAATTAAATTCACACCATTCGGTTCATAGATTTGTCCAAAATAAGGGTTTACGCTCTCTAAGTCAAAGAGTTTTCATCCGGTCTTTATCAAACTTGGTGAATATGTTGGTGGGCATAATATCTGGACCAAGTTCTATAACCAGCCAAATCCCCCCAGGCACTCCTCAATTATGGCCCTTGAATTGTCCAAAATTACTGTTTCCGCTCTCTAAGTCAAAGAGTTTTCATCCGGTCTTTATCAAACTTGGTGAATATGTTGTTGGGCATAATATCTCGACCAAGTTCTATAACCTTCCTAATGCCCCCAGGCACTCCTGAATTATGGCCCTTGAATTTTCCAAAAATTGAATTAGCGGTATCTGCTCTCCAAGTCGAAAAATTTTCTTCGGATCGTTACGCAACTTTGATGATCAGCATTTTGATGGGCGTATTTTGTGTCAGTTTGGCACTCTTGTTTTTGTTAATTTGACAATGCATATTAACTTCAAAAGCACTTTGAAACTTTTTATCTACACTTTTAACGCTACACTTTATTACCGCTTCTAAACCGGAACTACATAATCAGCAAGGGAAGCTACTCTCAATGGGAGGTAACTCTGGATATCGGTAGGCCCCCATTAAATGAAAATGTGTGGATAAGAATATAAGCATAAAAAGTGGGTACTTTCTATTTTTGCTGTATTTAATTTGACGAGAAACTAGTATGTGCATGAGCGGCGTAGCCTTGAGTAAAAAAAACAGTTTCTGGAGTTCACAAGTGAAATAAACCACCGTGACTGCACACAAAGGCTATGCTGTTGACAATACTCAGGTGTTTCTCTTACGAATCACGGAGATGTGATGTAAGATTTGTGAATCCTGAGAGTCCTTAGTTGTTTTGCAGATAGCTTTGTGTGTGCATCACGTCTGCCTAACAAAAAAATGATCCATCGTATGCACTAACTGCAGGGTTTTCATTAAGATTTATTTTAAGAGGCAAAAATAAAAAGTACCCACTTTTCTACCTGTAATTTTGTAAAACTAGAACAATAAAAAAGAAAATATCTTCTTAGAACAGATCTGCATTTCTGTAATCGTTACAAAGAAATAAAATGTTCTTGAAAATCTGCAGTCACGACTAAGACAAGTTACATAACTCTGGGTACCTTATTTCTGGGGTTATCTCCCCTTTTTTGTACTAAGAAAAATGGTTAACCTGTTTCTGCATGTTGGATATTTCGCAATATCCACAAAGGGAATTGGCATAAAAGTTTACACACTTACTTAACAGTGCACAGATGATTGCCCTTACAAGTTACATAACTCAGACTACCTTTTTTCTGGGATTATCTCCTGATTTTGTACTTGGAGATAAATGGTTAACCTGTTTCTGCATGTTGGATAGTTTTGCAAAGAACAGTAGCATTGAAGTTTACTTTCTAATTTAACAGTGCACAAGTCATGACCCCAGACAAGTAACATAACTCTGGCTACCTTATTTCTGGGGTTATCTCCCCATTTTGTACTTATAGAAATGGTTAACCTGTTTCAGCAAGTTGGATTTTTCTCAATTTCAATAATGCGTCTAATATTAATGCCCACCTTCCCAATACTTGCATCATCAGTGTTTGTACTAAATTTCTAGGCATTTATTACATTAAATACTTTAAATGTTCCAGTTTTGTCTTGAATAATATGTACTCCCTTTGAATTGAATATATAGGGTTTTTTAATCCATTAGTCACTGGGTAGTTGCGGTCTGAGATTGACATTAAAACAGACATGCAGTAGTCATCTGTGGTCCTTTCAAATACGTTTTAATAGGGTCAGGTTGGTCAGAGATCAGCATAATGCATAAAAACGTTTGATTATTATCATTGAATGGAAAAAAATAGATATTTTTATAGTGCAGCGCATAATATTTAAATTTTCTCTTTTACCCATTTTATACGTTTGCGAGGTATGTGTTTAACATCGTTATGTTCGACCCCTTCGGTTATACAGAGTAAAAATACGCATTTCTTATGCTCAAAAATGGCAGATTTGAGGGAAAGAAAAGTAAGAAACCGTTAACGAAAAAAGGTAGACTAGTACAATTTATAACACATGATGTAAAATAAAGTTTGACTTCCGCCAATGAAACGCCCGTTCACTTTTAGTCATGTTCTTTCATGTCCATGCAACATTTTTGGCCAGGAATTTAATACTCTAAGATTATTTTAATAACTGAACCTTTTCCTACAAATTAAATTCACACCATTCGGTTCATAGATTTGTCCAAAATAAGGGTTTACGCTCTCTAAGTCAAAGAGTTTTCATCCGGTCTTTATCAAACTTGGTGAATATGTTGTTGGGCATAATATCTCGACCAAGTTCTATAACCTTCCTAATGCCCCCAGGCACTCCTGAATTATGGCCCTTGAATTTTCCAAAAACTGAATTAGCGGTATCTGCTCTCCAAGTCGAAAAATTTTCTTCGGATCGTTACGCAACTTTGATGATCAGCATTTTGATGGGCGTATTTTGTGTCAGTTTGGCACTCTTGTTTTTGTTAATTTGACAATGCATATTAACTTCAAAAGCACTTTGAAACTTTTTATCTACACTTTTAACGCTACACTTTATTACCGCTTCTAAACCGGAACTACATAATCAGCAAGGGAAGCTACTCTCAATGGGAGGTAACTCTGGATATCGGTAGGCCCCCATTAAATGAAAATGTGTGGATAAGAATATAAGCATAAAAAGTGGGTACTTTCTATTTTTGCTGTATTTAATTTGACGAGAAACTAGTATGTGCATGAGCGGCGTAGCCTTGAGTAAAAAAAAACAGTTTCTGGAGTTCACAAGTGAAATAAACCACCGTGACTGCACACAAAGGCTATGCTGTTGACAATACTCAGGTGTTTCTCTTACGAATCACGGAGATGTGATGTAAGATTTGTGAATCCTGAGAGTCCTTAGTTGTTTTGCAGATAGCTTTGTGTGTGCATCACGTCTGCCTAACAAAAAAATGATCCATCGTATGCACTAACTGCAGGGTTTTCATTAAGATTTATTTTAAGAGGCAAAAATAAAAAGTACCCACTTTTCTACCTGTAATTTTGTAAAACTAGAACAATAAAAAAGAAAATATCTTCTTAGAACAGATCTGCATTTCTGTAATCGTTACAAAGAAATAAAATGTTCTTGAAAATCTGCAGTCACGACTAAGACAAGTTACATAACTCTGGGTACCTTATTTCTGGGGTTATCTCCCCTTTTTTGTACTAAGAAAAATGGTTAACCTGTTTCTGCATGTTGGATATTTCGCAATATCCACAAAGGGAATTGGCATAAAAGTTTACACACTTACTTAACAGTGCACAGATGATTGCCCTTACAAGTTACATAACTCAGACTACCTTTTTTCTGGGATTATCTCCTGATTTTGTACTTGGAGATAAATGGTTAACCTGTTTCTGCATGTTGGATAGTTTTGCAAAGAACAGTAGCATTGAAGTTTACTTTCTAATTTAACAGTGCACAAGTCATGACCCCAGACAAGTAACATAACTCTGGCTACCTTATTTCTGGGGTTATCTCCCCATTTTGTACTTATAGAAATGGTTAACCTGTTTCAGCAAGTTGGATTTTTCTCAATTTCAATAATGCGTCTAATATTAATGCCCACCTTCCCAATACTTGCATCATCAGTGTTTGTACTAAATTTCTAGGCATTTATTACATTAAATACTTTAAATGTTCCAGTTTTGTCTTGAATAATATGTACTCCCTTTGAATTGAATATATAGGGTTTTTTAATCCATTAGTCACTGGGTAGTTGCGGTCTGAGATTGACATTAAAACAGACATGCAGTAGTCATCTGTGGTCCTTTCAAATACGTTTTAATAGGGTCAGGTTGGTCAGAGATCAGCATAATGCATAAAAACGTTTGATTATTATCATTGAATGGAAAAAATAGATATTTTTATAGTGCAGCGCATAATATTTAAATTTTCTCTTTTACCCATTTTATACGTTTGCGAGGTATGTGTTTAACATCGTTATGTTCGACCCCTTCGGTTATAAAGAGTAAAAATACGCATTTCTTATGCTCAAAAATGGCAGATTTGAGGGAAAGAAAAGTAAGAAACCGTTAACGAAAAAAGGTAGACTAGTACAATTTATAACACATGATGTAAAATAAAGTTTGACTTCCGCCAATGAAACGCCCGTTCACTTTTAGTCATGTTCTTTCATGTCCATGCAACATTTTTGGCCAGGAATTTAATACTCTAAGATTATTTTAATAACTGAACCTTTTCCTACAAATTAAATTCACACCATTCGGTTCATAGATTTGTCCAAAATTACTGTTTCCGCTCTCTAAGTCAAAGAGTTTTCATCCGGTCTTTATCAAACTTGGTGAATATGTTGTTGGGCATAATATCTCGACCAAGTTCTATAACCTTCCTAATGCCCCCAGGCACTCCTGAATTATGGCCCTTGAATTTTCCAAAAACTGAATTAGCGGTATCTGCTCTCCAAGTCGAAAAATTTTCTTCGGATCGTTACGCAACTTTGATGATCAGCATTTTGATGGGCGTATTTTGTGTCAGTTTGGCACTCTTGTTTTTGTTAATTTGACAATGCATATTAACTTCAAAAGCACTTTGAAACTTTTTATCTACACTTTTAACGCTACACTTTATTACCGCTTCTAAACCGGAACTACATAATCAGCAAGGGAAGCTACTCTCAATGGGAGGTAACTCTGGATATCGGTAGGCCCCCATTAAATGAAAATGTGTGGATAAGAATATAAGCATAAAAAGTGGGTACTTTCTATTTTTGCTGTATTTAATTTGACGAGAAACTAGTATGTGCATGAGCGGCGTAGCCTTGAGTAAAAAAACAACAGTTTCTGGAGTTCACAAGTGAAATAAACCACCGTGACTGCACACAAAGGCTATGCTGTTGACAATACTCAGGTGTTTCTCTTACGAATCACGGAGATGTGATGTAAGATTTGTGAATCCTGAGAGTCCTTAGTTGTTTTGCAGATAGCTTTGTGTGTGCATCACGTCTGCCTAACAAAAAAATGATCCATCGTATGCACTAACTGCAGGGTTTTCATTAAGATTTATTTTAAGAGGCAAAAATAAAAAGTACCCACTTTTCTACCTGTAATTTTGTAAAACTAGAACAATAAAAAAGAAAATATCTTCTTAGAACAGATCTGCATTTCTGTAATCGTTACAAAGAAATAAAATGTTCTTGAAAATCTGCAGTCACGACTAAGACAAGTTACATAACTCTGGGTACCTTATTTCTGGGGTTATCTCCCCTTTTTTGTACTAAGAAAAATGGTTAACCTGTTTCTGCATGTTGGATATTTCGCAATATCCACAAAGGGAATTGGCATAAAAGTTTACACACTTACTTAACAGTGCACAGATGATTGCCCTTACAAGTTACATAACTCAGACTACCTTTTTTCTGGGATTATCTCCTGATTTTGTACTTGGAGATAAATGGTTAACCTGTTTCTGCATGTTGGATAGTTTTGCAAAGAACAGTAGCATTGAAGTTTACTTTCTAATTTAACAGTGCACAAGTCATGACCCCAGACAAGTAACATAACTCTGGCTACCTTATTTCTGGGGTTATCTCCCCATTTTGTACTTATAGAAATGGTTAACCTGTTTCAGCAAGTTGGATTTTTCTCAATTTCAATAATGCGTCTAATATTAATGCCCACCTTCCCAATACTTGCATCATCAGTGTTTGTACTAAATTTCTAGGCATTTATTACATTAAATACTTTAAATGTTCCAGTTTTGTCTTGAATAATATGTACTCCCTTTGAATTGAATATATAGGGTTTTTTAATCCATTAGTCACTGGGTAGTTGCGGTCTGAGATTGACATTAAAACAGACATGCAGTAGTCATCTGTGGTCCTTTCAAATACGTTTTAATAGGGTCAGGTTGGTCAGAGATCAGCATAATGCATAAAAACGTTTGATTATTATCATTGAATGGAAAAAATAGATATTTTTATAGTGCAGCGCATAATATTTAAATTTTCTCTTTTACCCATTTTATACGTTTGCGAGGTATGTGTTTAACATCGTTATGTTCGACCCCTTCGGTTATACAGAGTAAAAATACGCATTTCTTATGCTCAAAAATGGCAGATTTGAGGGAAAGAAAAGTAAGAAACCGTTAACGAAAAAAGGTAGACTAGTACAATTTATAACACATGATGTAAAATAAAGTTTGACTTCCGCCAATGAAACGCCCGTTCACTTTTAGTCATGTTCTTTCATGTCCATGCAACATTTTTGGCCAGGAATTTAATACTCTAAGATTATTTTAATAACTGAACCTTTTCCTACAAATTAAATTCACACCATTCGGTTCATAGATTTGTGCCATTTGTGTTCGTATTAACGTATTTTTCAATATACTGCTATTTGTTCTCCAAAAGTGTCTTTCAGCCAAATCCCCCCAGGCACTCCTGAATTATGGCCCTTGAATTGTCCAAAAGTACTTTTTCCGCTCTCTAAGTCAGAGTTTTCATCCGGTCTTTATCAAACTTGGTGAATATGTTGGTGGGCATAATATCTGGACCAAGTTCTATAACCAGCCAAATCCCCCCATGCACTCCTCAATTATGGCCCTTGAATCGTCCAAAATAAGGGTTTACGCTCTCTAAGTCAAAGAGTTTTCATCCGGTCTTTATCAAACTTGGTGAATATGTTGTTGGGCATAATATCTCGACCAAGTTCTATAACCTTCCTAATGCCCCCAGGCACTCCTGAATTATGGCCCTTGAATTTTCCAAAAACTGAATTAGCGGTATCTGCTCTCCAAGTCGAAAAATTTTCTTCGGATCGTTACGCAACTTTGATGATCAGCATTTTGACGGGCGTATTTTGTGTCAGTTTGGCACTCTTGTTTTTGTTAATTTGACAATGCATATTAACTTCAAAAGCACTTTGAAACTTTTTATCTACACTTTATTACCGCTTATAAACCGGAACTACATAATCAGCAAGGGAAGCTACTCTCAATGGGAGGTAACTCTGGATATCGGTAGGCCCCCATTAAATGAAAATGTGTGGATAAGAATATAAGCATAAAAAGTGGGTACTTTCTATTTTTACTGTATTTAATTTGACGAGAAACTAGTATGTGCATGAGCGGCGTAGCCTTGAGTAAAAAAAAACAGTTTCTGGAGTTCACAAGTGAAATAAACCACCGTGACTGCACACAAAGGCTATGCTGTTGACAATACTCAGGTGTTTCTCTTACGAATCACGGAGATGTGATGTAAGATTTGTGAATCCTGAGAGTCCTTAGTTGTTTTGCAGATAGCTTTGTGTGTGCATCACGTCTGCCTAATAAAAAAATGATCCATCGTATGCACTAACTGCAGGGTTTTCATTAAGATTTATTTTAAGAGGCAAAAATAAAAAGTACCCACTTTTCTACCTGTAATTTTGTAAAACTAGAACAATAAAAAAGAAAATATCTTCTTAGAACAGATCTGCATTTCCGTAATCGATACAAAGAAATAAAATGTTCTTGAAAATCTGCAGTCACGACTAAGACAAGTTACATAACTCTGGGTACCTTATTTCTGGGGTTATCTCCCCTTTTTGTACTAAGAAAAATGGTTAACCTGTTTCTGCATGTTGGATATTTCGCAATATCCACAAAGGGAATTGGCATAAAAGTTTACACACTTACTTAACAGTGCACAGATGATGGCCCTTACAAGTTACTCTGACTACCTATCTTCTGGGATTATCTCTACTGTTTTAGCCTTGTCCGTCCGTCCGTAACAAATTTTCCGTCGCAGTTTTCTCAGCAACTATAACATGCAGCAGCCTGATACTTTGCATATTGCTTCATACTATAGTCCCATGTGGTGTAAAGCGATTTTATGCCCCTTGCACATCTACTTCCTGTTTGTCGCATATTTTTAGATTTTGAAGCTATATAGATGCATTACATCAACCAAAGGGCATTTTTATTTTCCGTCACTGTTTTCAAAGCAACTATAACATTCAGCAGCCTGATATTTTGCATAATGTTTTATCATATAGTCCCATATGGTGTAAAGCAATTGTTTGCTCCTTGCTCACCTACTTCCTGTTTACCGATTACTTAGATTTTTTCACATAGATGACAAACATGCACAATATCCGTCGCAGTTTTCTAAGCAACTACAACATGCAGCAGCCTGATATTTTGCATAATGCTTTATCCTATAGTCCCATATGGTGTAATGCCATTATATGCTCCTTGCTCATCAACTTCCTGTTTACCGAACACTTAGATTTTTAATAAAATGTTCTTGAAAATCTGCAGTCACGACTAAGGTATCTTTCCCTTTGCTATTATTGGGGTTTTAGGAAGAAGTAAGTGATTCTAAACTGGCTATCTTGTTTCTGGGGTTATCTCCCCATTTTGTATTTAGACATAAGTGATTAACCGGTTTCGGCAAGTTGGATATTTCTGTATTTTTACACAGAGCATTGTCATGAAAGTTTACACACTAACTTAACCGTGCACAGGTCATGACCCTACAAGAAACATAAATCAAGGTACCTTTTCCTTGGATTATCTCCCCATTTTGTACTTGGAGAATATAAAGGACATCAACAAAGTTTTGAAAAACATTTTGAAATGGGAGTGGCTAGAACGGAAAGTGAACGGCGAGCCAGTCAGACGTTTTATCCAAAAATTTAATGTAAGAGGACTGGTGCGTTATGATTTTTTGTTCAATTATTGGGGGAGGGGATCCATGCAAGGATTTAGCTGTTTAATGGAACATCAAAAGTATCCCTTATATCTCCTGGGGTGATTATTTTTAATGAAATGGAATGTCACAATGTTCAATAAATATCTGGGTATGGACATTAGTTAGAAAAACATCTGCTTTAAAAAAGGTGTTGTTTTTTTCAAGAATTTTTGCTGTATTTAATTTAACGAGTGAACTCCAGAAACTGATATGTGTACGAGTGGCGTAGCCTGGAGTAAAAATACCAGTTTCTGGTGTTCAAGTGAAATAAACCAGAGACAAATGCTATGCTGTTGACAACACTCTGTTTTGACCTACTTACTGATCGTATGGAGTTGTGATGTGAGTGATGTTTGTCCTGAGACGTTGTTTTGCAGCTGGCTTTTGTGTGCATCACATCTGCCTAATAAAAAAATGATCCATCATATGCCCTATAGCAGATTTCACTTTTCTACCTGTAATTTTGTTAAACTAGAAAAATAAAAAAGAAAATATCTTCTTTGAACAGATCTGCATTTCTGTAATCATTACAAAGAAATACAATGTTCTTAAAAATCTGCAGTCATGACTAAGTTATCTTTCCCTTTGCTATTATTGGGGTTTTAGGAAGAAGTAAGTGATTCTAAACAATATTCACATTTTCTATTATTGAAGTGATTGAACCGTACGTCTCTCCGTCCGTACATCCGTCTGGTTTACATTTTTCAGCAAGTTCATTATTTCTCAATTTCTACAAAGAGCGTTGGCATGAAAGTTTAACACACTTACTTAACAGTTCGCTGGTCATGACCCCTAACAAGTTACATAACTCTTGGTATCTTATTTCTCGGGTAATCTCCCCTTTTTGTGATACAGGTATACGTCGTTTTAAGAAAGTAGGGGAATTTATAAATGTAATGCAATCTGATTTAAATCATCCTAAAAACTGCTATCAAGATCTGATGACGAGTCACTAAAACATGCTTTTATCAATAACCTCTCAAACCAATCAGATTGTCAGCTACATAATTGCAAAAACACATAATGATAACAAACGCACACTAGAAAGTGTTGACAACCCACGTTAATTTTTTTTTACTGAAAATATGTTTATTTTATATAGCATTGCATACATTACCACTGAAATTGCTACCCTTGCAGATATCCTAATGAATCATGCTTCCTATCTTAAAGTTTCTAAAAATAGTTATAGGGGAAAACCACTATAAATAATTAATATACAGTATTTGTGGGCCATTATTAGATCTAACATTTGGTTATACATAGGTTGTACCTATCTTTAGTGAGAATGGTTGATTTTTATGTGTACTGTTTTTTATTATTATATCTGTTATTTTTAACAACAAGTGTAGTCTGATCAGTATGTACACCATTATTACATTTATTAGTATTTTTTCTGACTACTTAGTTAAAATTGTAGACTAATGTTCAAACTGATCTGGATCTACTCATTGGTTCCCGTTTATCACTCGATATTAGCTGTATTCATGGAGAAAAGGTTTATTTTTTAATAAAGGTAAAACTATAGTCTAGTGCAGATTAATAAATGTTAAGGTAAGAGGGGCCTAAATAGACAATCCTGTCTGAAACGGCGATGTTTTGCGACGTCGAGTTTGGAAATGTCTTCGGCAGTAGCCGAAACGTTCTCCGGCACTTATCGGAATTGATTGTACCAAACATTTTTAATTGTTATTTTTTACATTACTCTAAACTATTGTTATACGTCATTTTCCCGGTAATACCAAAATGGCGGACAGAGCTAGCAACGGTAGATTTGTGAAAAGTAAAACATCAAAACCAACCATTAAACGTAAACAAAATTATCATAATTACTCTTCTTTATTAATTTCCAACAATTTTGTTATAAACACCGACACTCTTCCAAAAACTGCAAGCCATACATTGTGGAAAGATGGACGAAGAATAATTGACCTTGAATTTCTAATGAATCAGTTGGAGTAAAACTGCATTAAAAGATTTAATAATACATATTTAATAGGGATGGCAACGAGTAGTAAACTTGGTACTCGAGTACTCGAACGATCTTCCGATCGAGTACTCGAGTACTCGAACGAATGCCGATTTTAATAGAGATAATTCCGTTCGTGTAATGTCAGCTTCAACCTACTCTGTATTTATATCATATGCAACATATTATTAAAGATACTAACACAACAAAAGTGTGTTAGTATCTTTTATAGTCATGCGAACATGTACATATGCAGTGGTCAGAATAATATTATGTCGTGAAATAATCAAATATCGAACTAAACTAAAACCATGGGGCTCGTCTGTCTGCTTTTTGTGCGTGGTCTCGTATCATGTTTCAACTTAAGATGGTTAAGCATGCTTGTAGTTCCCCCGTTGTAGACCAACTCGGAACTACATTTGACTGTTTTTTCCGTCTGCTGCCCGTTTGAAGTAACTCCACGCAGACGACTTTGCGGGAGGCATTTTGCTGACAGGTATTGATTACGGTGTTTAATTTAAGAATGTGACACTAGACATTACCATATTTTTACCTTATCTTTTTATTTTCATTAATATTCATAGATTAGTTCGCGTCAGTCACCAATAAAAAAAATAGAAATTATTATCACCAATCAATGACTATATTCGGCGGTCCTGATCTTCTGTATGGAGCGCCAATTATCTAATTGTCAAACAATACATGTGTGCGAAATGGGTACCACAGGTGATTGGCAAACAATAGATCTACATTACCGCTATAAAAACATCGACATTATTGACAAGTGCCAGTTGGGACCATTATTTGGCAGTTTGTTATTTCACAACACTGACACTTCAACTTCAAAGCGTAAAATACGTCACCTGTGCATCGCGCATAGTGTCTAATTTGCCACCGTGCCGTATATCGAAACGAATTATAAACAACAGAAACTGACTTCTTTTTTTATATCAACATTTTTATTTTTTTTCGATTACTCGAGTAGTAGATTTAGTACTCGATACTCGGACGTTCGATCGAGTACTCGGGTACTCGAGTAGTCGATGCCATCCCTAATATTTAAGTTATAAAGTCAACAGATACACATTCAGAAGTCAGTTTAAATCGGATCTATAAAAGATTTGTAAAACAAAAAGGCATTACGCAAAATTGTGATGGAAAATGATTTTCACCTGTTTTTGTTTGTAATTTTTTTTTTTTCAGAAAAACATGGAATATGACCATTTAAAAGCTTATATTTAAAAAACTACATGGTGAAAGTCTGTAATAATTTGCAACATGATTGGTATATGTATGTAGCAAATTTTGATATGCACTTTATAAAATTTAATGTAAAGATATTATTAATTTTTTTAGAGACTTTGTGTCAAGGAAATTTTCCGAGGGGGTATAGATGTATTTTCAGAGAAAAATCATCTAAATGTTAGTAATTCAGTAATACAAATGGTTTCTTTTTAATGTTTAGGCGTATGCCTAACAAGTAACACCATTGGTGCTAAAATATATTATAGCTTTGAATCCTAAAATAAGATTTTTTAGCAATAACCACTTGTAAAAAATGGACCTGGGACGAGGCGAGTGGGTACCCTATTCACATGCGATTTTTTTAAATGGGATGGTGGAATTGTTTCATATTTCATTTTTACATTTGATATATGATGTTAATCACTATGGACATGCTTATTTAAGGATTAATAATAACATTTTTAGGCCCCTCTTACCTTAATTAAAAATTTATGCCTATTTTAATGCCAAAATAAGACATTGTTTATAACAGCTGGTGATACAATAATATTCACCCAAAGAAGAGTCAGTCAGATTAACTCAAAACATGTAGTGAAACTTATTCTTTCTTTTCTCATTTATAATTAAAAAGTTATAGGCCTATAGAGGATGATTTTCTCTTGTTTGTTGTCAATGTCATAAACTTTAAGTACCACAAAAACTTGTTGGACCAATGTATATAAATATTTCTGACAACATACTAGGATATATTATCTGCATTAACTTAGTTATGTCTGATATACTTTATAGCTTATGATACACATGTAGTCATTTCTGAAATAGATTTTGATGTAGAAGATATATTCATTAAGAAAAATTGTTCATGTCATTTAAAGGGGCATAACTAAAATGGTTGATCAAGAGCTCCTTTTTCTCTGTATATATGTATATGCATTTTTATTTTGTGTGTGACCAGTGTAGATCCAGATCAGACAACATTAGCGCTTTTTGATCAGGATCTACAATGGTGGCATCTTGTTCAGGGATATCCTATTGAATCTAAAAGTGAACAATGGAGATCTCAGACAGCACAGATGGCACATCTCATCTGATCTGGATCAACACTGTTCAAACATGCCATAAAGGCACATTTATGGAGTAAAGGGTTTAGTTAGACAGGGGCGGATCCAGGATTTCAGCGAGGGGGGTTCAACTCAGCGAATCATATTTTTAACAGCGTTAATTGGTAATTTGTACAGAGCTTGAACATCAGCCCCTCGGACACGTCCATGATTCTCGATAAATAAAATTTGTAAGAGGCCCAAATGAATTTGTAAGATGCCTATCTAATCAAGAGGTCCGGGGGGGCCTGCTCCCTCGGAAAATTTTGAAAATCTGTATGCTAAATCCTGCATTCTGGGGTATTTTATAGCATGATTTGGACTTCTCTTTCATACTTGATTTTAACTATTTCACTGTGAACATTAGTGGTGAAATTAAAAGCACTTGGATCCAATTACTCCATCTCATTTGTTGAATCTAGAATTGCGAAACACAATGTTTCAACTTGCATAAAATAAATTTATGAACGTTAATATTTCGAGTCCAGAGTCAACTTTAGTGATGTCTATAAATAAAGTTAACAGTGTGTATGAAGAAACAAATCCGATTTCCTGTTCCATCCAAAATAATATACACTTTCAACGTCGGTTTTATTCATTGTTGTTGTTGAACATTGAAAATCTTTATTAAAGTAAAGAAAATAGACAGTTACTCGAGTTTTTAATATATTTAAACAGCTTAATTAACTACCATAGAATATTAAGAATCATCCCCTCTAGGTATCAGAAAACTAGGCGAATAATCTGCTCAGCTTCCATCATAGGCAAGTCAAAAATTGTCAGAATTAACTAAATATCTTGTTTTAATAAACGTAAAATATGCAAACAAATGTTGAAATAAGAATAAAATGTCTTGAAATAAAATCATATTGTTTTTAGTTAGAAGTAATTTGGAAAAATGGAGCGCCACCGATAAATCTTCATAGGATATAAAGTCAGGGATTCCATTTGACGTGGGAGATGACTATTTGATTCTTGAAATTTTCAAAATCCCTCATTTTGACCCCCATGATTTTATCTGAAGGGTCATTTTCATTAAATGGGGGGTATTTTGGACATAAATGGTCTGAATCCACTAAAAAGATACTAAAATGACCCTTGAGATTCAGCAGCTAGTGGAACCCCTGAATGTTACGGCTAAGTATATTTCGACTTTTAAATGCTTTATTTTCATGAACAGTATGAAATTCAGTCCACACAGATGCACTTTTATGTAAGAAGCTGATATAAGCAGAAACGATTGTGTAGTTATTTTTGGCGCTAAAATCCTGTAACGACCATGTTTAATATTATACGCGCGTGCTCCTTGGCGCGCCTGGCATATTTTGGGGGATAACTTTTTTATTCAAACTTTACTTATTTGTTTTTTTTCTTATATTGTGAATATTAGCACTTGAAATTCATGATACATTTTATAGCCCAGACTCTCACTTTGAATGTTATTGTTGCAAAAGGTCGCCTTTTCTGTGATTTATCAAAATTTAATGCCCGTGACCAGAGACTGCGAAAACATACAATACCAATTTTTCCATAGATTAACAATTTCCTACTTTCTTGTTTTGATTAAAAGCAGATTGGCAACCTACATTGGCAAGTGTGCAAGGGTGCAAAGTTGTTTATTGGAAATACACAGGTTTAAATTGAGAGTATGCACTATGCGTGAAGTCTAAGATTTGACACCCAAGACTACCATGGAGGTCGCATTTTTCCCGCCATATGAAACAGAAATCAGTCATATTGATCCATACCAACAAACTTCGAACCTCGAACCACCCTGGACCCAAAAATTTACGGAAGTTAAGGGGGTTCGGACACCCCTGGATCCGCCACTGTTAGAAATAGATTATTTGTGCAACACATTAAAAAATATACAATGATTTATGTCTACTTATTCCAAGTTATTAGACATAAATTATTATTTATAAATGCATAACGGTAAGTCATTATAAAGGGGCCTACCTGGATACAGCTTATATTCTATGTGTCACATGGTAAGACCATATCAACATGCACATCAGTGCAGTCTGATCAGAGTCTTAATTGTTCATTTTTAGATCTAGTAATATAAGGGAAACATACTTTCTGACCGAAACTCAAGAGTGTAGATCAGGAATTGTTTCTGATCATTTTTACACTTTGTAAAACATCAAACTATGTGTGTTATTCCCAAAGCGGTACAATGCTGAAAATTTTGAGGGAGGATATTACATGCCGGTATACTGGGTGAAATTTTATAAATGTTCAAGTTATTCATACTAAGTCAGGTGACTAAAATGCTTCATTGAAACTTCCAAGTGTTCTATATTTAATAATTCCAACATGATATAAAATCATAAATGGCTTACTTCCAGTCTGTGATTTTGTCACACAAGTGTTGCTTAAGGTATCGCAAACATTGCAAATGGCGAAAACGGGCTAAAATTTCATAAAACGAATGTTGGGGGAAATACTTATTGCCACCTAGATTTTAGTAAATAAATGTATTTAGCTATGGATGTAGTAAATGTTTGCATGCTCAGTTTAGTCTAATTCATGTTCTAATTACCAAGCACATACTAAAACAAAAGAAAAACCATTTGCATAAGAACTCTGAAATTCATGAACAATATACCAAAGCAACTCATACCTGAAATTAGTGTATGCTGGTCTACAATGTTTAGTGCCAATTCATCAAAATAATGTCAGGGTTTTCAAGAAATTCAAGGAAGTCTTACTTCCTGGTTCAAAGTGAAAGTGATTCTACTTTTTTATTTTCATCCCAATGCAACATTTTCCTCGCTTAACTATCTTCGGATGCATTGCCACGTCCTACCCCCTGCTTAAGCGGCTCGCAAGGGAGATCACTGTATCAAAACCAAAATGGCATTGGATATATGACCTAGATTAGTGCGTTTTTGGTTTTATTTTAAAAAAACAACAACAAACTTTTGAACATTTTCTTCCAATAAGGATTTCAAGAAAGATTCTTGTACCTGTAGCCTACACCCTATGCATGCATCAGATACAGTAACAAATTTCAGTATGAGCAGCCTGTGGGCTAGAAATACAGAATATACAATATAATAACAAATTATTAGAATTTTTGTTGATATCAAAAATAAAATTCTTACTTATAATTTCTTTATTATATCATGATTTTTACTTTGTTATTGTAAATTCTTCAATTATATAATTGATGATTGATAGAAAAGGGTTGTCCGATTTTTCCCATGATTGATTAAGATTTTTGTCGGATTAAAAACCCTACTGTCTTGACTGTTTTTTCATCTCTGGATGAAGTAGCCAACATAAAATAATGAATTATAAATAACAGAAACAAAATTGCTGAAAAGACTTAATAAAAGAAGACTGACAGAATAAAGTACAAATTAAAAAAAGGCACTTTCTAGATGCTAATATCTTACATGCCAAAATGGTCCATTTATGAGTCTTTGAAGTGATCTCATTACATTTGTAGTGATGAAAACTTCAGAAGGCTGAAACTGCATTTGCAAAATGTTGTTCAGTAACATTAAAAGTGAAAATTGTAAAGGAAATATTTCAATATAATCATGTCACTAACATGTGTTTTTGTCCCCACAAAGTTACAGAGTTGCACTCATCCATACGTCTGTATGTCAGTTGAACAATTTGGGGATAAAACATTGATAACAATAATTTTTGTTTAATTTTTATTTTTTTATTTATATAAACTCATAAGAACAGCTTAAGTTCTCGGGGGATTACTCCTCCACCCCCTCTCCAGCAAAACTATTCTCCTGTGCCCAAGGTTATAAAACTGAGCATGGAAACCAGTCTCAAATCTCAAGCATCTGATTGGCTGAAATGCGACCAGTCACCATTTCAGCCAATCAGATGCTTGAGATTTGAGACTGGTTTCCAATCTCTGCTTTATAACCTTCAGCCCAGGCCTTTAAGCCTTACAGGTAAGGGAGGTGTAAAACAAGTGACACCTAAAAATTTTGATTAGAAGTGTTGAGTGGTTCAAGGGTGGGAGAGGGTTCAATGGTCAGTGGTGTTATGATTAGTGTGGGATACCCCTGTGCAATATATATTTTAATTTTATTGATCAACAACTTTTTGTTGTTTATTTGGAGAAGGGTGGGTACCTACCCTGCTTTTAAATAAAAATTTACTCTTTTTTTCATTCAAAACTCACTTCGATAAAATGATTTGTTGATGTTGGTGGGGAAGGAACAGATAGAATTCTTTACTCACTACCAGTTGAAATGATGCTCCATTTAAAATGGGCTTAATATGTCTACTTGCTTTATTTCCATCTGGCTCTTTTAGTCTACATATTATGACTGATTGTGTTTTCTTTCACTTGGATCTAGAGTAATTGACATTTGCCTCAAAAGTATTGTTTTACTATTCATTTGTGATAATTGTGATTTGCATGACTCCTAATCCTATTGAAAAAAACCTCTTCCTTTATCTTTATCATAGTGATTGGTCAAATTCAATTTAGTAAGGATTGACATTCATTGTTGCAGTCATGTGATGTATGGTTCATGAAAAAGGTGTGGAAAACATTAATACCTTGGAGCAGGTTACTGTAATATGTAACAATTGACTATACACCATTGTTAGCATTTCAAGCTTGAGGGGATTTTAGTTATGTGCTCACTAGAACAGGTTTTCACTGAAACAGGCCATTGTGTGACATAAAGTTGTACAGGTCAGTTGTTGTTTTTGTTTGACTTGCAGAGTTACTGGATTCATTTGAAAAAAAAAGTAAGTTATTTCATGTTTTTAAGAAATTAAACAAGTTAATACTTGTATACTACTGTTACTTCTACTACTACTGCTGCTGCTGCTGCTTTTAAAAATAGTGTCGCTGCAACAAATAACTTGAGTAACATGCAAATTTCATTTTGAATGAAACCTGATGAGACCAAAATGTGTAGTGGTCTTCTGTCTTTCATAATGGCTGCTCCATGACCACAGCTGTCAGCAAACAGTAGTGTTTGAACTTAAATTTGGTCATGATTATTTTTCATGAGTATGATGTTAAGTAACTGAGGGTGAATGAGACTCTGCACGATTCCCGCCACTGTTCTGTTGAATATTTTATTTTTTAATAATGTGGAATGATAGACATTTTGTAGTGGCTTACTTAGTTACAGATGGATATGACAAGAATTCGCTGAAGTGGCAAAACAGTGTAGAGTGTCATGGCAGACATGTAGACCCAAATCAGATTACCCAAAATGAAGGATTGATCTGCACCATATATGTCCAGAGCCAACATGGGAAGCCTCTTCTGATACAAAGCCCCACACTTTGTTCAGGTAGGTTCTGTTTAACAAATTATTTGTTTCATTATCTTTCAAAGTAGAACATGTAGAAAGTGAAGGAAAATCGGTCATTTCTTCATGAAAATAGATGATGGTTATCTTTCATATGTGCGAGGTTAAGTAACTGAGGGTGAATGAGGCTCTGCAGGATTCCTGCCACTGTTCTGTTGAATATTTTATTTTTTAATGTTGCGGTACTCAGCCGAGTTGGAATGATAGACATTTTGTATTGGCTTACTTAATTCCAGATGGATATGAAAAGAATTTGCTGAAGTGGCAAAAAATTTTAGAGTGTCATGGCAGACATGTAGACCCTCATCAGATTACCAATTATGAAGGATTGATCTGTACCATAAATGACCAGAGCCAACATGGGAAGCCTCTACTGATCCGCAGCCCCACACTTTGTTCAGGTAGGTTCTGTTTAACAAATTATTTGTTTCGTTATCTTTCAACGTAGAAAGTGAAGAATAATTGGTCTTTTCTTAATTAAAATAGCCAATATTTGGTGTACATTTAGTGCAATTTCTTAGTCTTTAGAGGCAGATGTAGAGGGATTGCTCGAACCCCCATTTTTGGCAGCAATATTTACTTTTCATGGGGATTTTCACTGGAAATCACTTAACTACCCTAAAACTGGTCCAAATGAACCCTCTTTATGGATTTCGTGCATTCAACCCTGGTCTTATATTTCTTTGCATAATGATGTCCATCCAGGGTCTACACTGTTTGCTGTTCAGTGAAAACAACCTTGTGTATTACTTTATGTGGACATTTTTTTCCAGGTGTGTCATTTTATTCATTGTTGGGAGGACATAATCTGAGAGGACTGGTCTTGTTTCTGATTATCTCTGTGGACGTTCATTCCGGGAGGACATGTATCTGGCTGGGCTTTATTCAAGATATGCAAGACCAATAGAAGTCATGTGAGAGAAGTCATGTGAGTACAACTTGTTTAATAAAATATATACTAATTGAAAAAAGAATGGCAATAATTATATAATTAATAAAACTATTGAAAGATGAAAAAGCACCAGAATAGTGTTTGAAATGTTTTATACTCCAAAATTAAGTCTGGTTTTCTTCAAAGCGGCATTACTTCAATTTAACCCGCTCTTGTATGAAATATTACATGTATTTGGAACTATAGGCACAAATTTGCAGCATTAGTTCGGGCTAATAAAATTTTAATTTACTTAAATTTGGTCTGCGCGACGTAAAGCGAAAGTAGGATTTCTGAAACATCACAAAATTCGAGATCGCGCATTAAGTTGGAGCAGCTGGTCAAGCGCCAGTGAATCAGGTGTATTTCTTTCAAACTTGCACGAATGACTAAGCAGGATGTGTAGATGATCATTAAGAAAGGATTTTTTCCTGCCACTATTTTTATCAGAGTTATGACCCTTTGTTATTACAATGTTGTTGCAGCAGGGGTGGCATCAGTGTCCAATGATACATTCTAGTTTTTCCTCTGGCTGTTACCATGTTTGATATGGAAAGATATTTATGAAAACACCAGCTGAAATCTTGTTTGTGTAAATTTTTATGGCAAAACATCTCCTTCTCCTGAATCATGGTTTGATTACGCATGTGTGACCAGTGTAGATCCAGATTAGCTGGCACATCCGTGCTGTCTGATCAGGATCTGCACTGGTCACATTTGGTTAGAAACAACCTAATGAATCAAAAAGTGAACAGTTTAGATCCTGATCAGATGGCACAAATGTGCAGGCTGATCTGGATCTACACTTGTCACACACAAATGTCCTGGCTGATCTGGATCTAAACTGTTCGCCCTAGCAATAAAGGTGTGTTTTTGGAGCAAAGGGCTTACTACGTTTGGCTTTCATCATGTTTAGATAACAAGTCTAGATGTTGTTAAAATTTGGCAAAACTTCTTTGGAATAAATCATGTTTAATAAAGTGTTGGCATTTCTATGGAGAAGAGTGTTAATAATGGATGATAACAAGTGTAGATTCATGACAAACCAGAATAAGAGATTGCTCTCCGGATGAGTTTGTTCTTGGGGTGAGATTGTTCTTGGTGTGAGTTTGTTCTTGGGGTGAGATTGTTCTTGGTGGGAGTTTGTTCTTGGGGTGAGATTGTTCTTGGGGTGAGTTTGTTCTTGGGGTGAGAATGTTCTTGGGGTGAGTTTGTTCTTGGGGTGAGTTTGTTCTTGGGGTGAGTTTGTTCTTGGGGTGATTGTTCTTGGGGTGAGTTGTTCTTGGGGTGAGTTTTGGGGTGAGATTGTTCTTGGGGTGAGTTTGTTCTTGGGGTGAGATTGTTCTTGGGGTGAGTTTGTTCTTGGGGTGAGTTTGTTCTTGGGGTGAGATTGTTCTTGGGGTGAGTTTGTTCTTGGGGTGAGATTGTTCTTGATGTGAGTTAATTCTTTGGGTAAGATTGTTCTTGGGGTGAGATTGTTCTTGGGGTGAGATTGTTCTTGGGGTGAGTTTGTTCATGGGGTGAGATTGTTCTTGGGGTGAGTTTGTTCTTGGGGTGAGTTTGTTCTTGGGGTGAGATTGTTCTTGGGGTTAGATTGTTCTTGGGGTCAGATTGTTCTTGGGGTAAGATTGTTCTTGGGGTGAGTTTGTTCATTGGGTGAGATTGTTCTTGGGGTAAGATTGTTCTTGGGGTGAGATTGTTCTTGGGATGTGTTTGTTCTTTGGATGAGTTTGTTCTTGGGGTTATATTGCTCTTGGAATGAAATAGCTCTGCAATTGAGTTTTGACCAATTTTAAGCAAATTTGAGTCAAAAATCAAAATAACTGTGCTACCTGAGGCAAAATGAGGTTTTAATTAAGTTTGGGGTCAGTTTTAAATGTTTATGCCTTAAAATGTCAAAATCAATACCCTTTTTGGCATATGTCAGCTCAAAAAGTGAGTTAAAGTAGTTGATATGTTTTACTGTTATTCATAACCATTTATTTGAGAAATTTGATATTTTTTTTTTGATTTATATTTGGAAGAAATGAATTCTAAGTTTAGCTGCTTTGACCACAAATGCATACTGGAATAGGTGGTATTGGAAAATTCATCCTTGAGTTCTTTTTTGCAAACTGTAAGCTCAAACTTGGTAGTCTTTAATCAGGGGTTTGGACCTTTTTACTGCAGACTGTTACCTACTGTACATAAATGTACAACTAATTCATATATTTGATTTAATTTGTGAAATACGCGATGAGTGAATGAAATTATGTTATTTATATGCATATCCGACTGAGGATAGAAAACCAAATTGTACACTAGTCTTTAAAAATTATCAGGAAAAAAAATAGTTTGAAGTGTTGGAATTTACTTATCTTGCTGCACAGCAATTTATTTGTAGCATTTTGATTTAATATACATTCCAATCTATAAGTAGTGTGCATTGTAAGTTCCTTAAAAAATACAGAAAAACAGAAGTTTGTCTTAGTAGAACAGGTTATGGAAATTGGCCCCGGGATTTTTGTGTCACCTGACTAGGCATCATATAGGGATTACTTTGTTGGCAGCAGCGGCGGCGTTGGTGGCGGCAGAGTCCGCAGCATCTGTGTTTTCTTGTCCTGAGCCTAATTTTGTCACTGTTAGTGCTGCGGCGAGTATCCAAGTACTCAGATATCCACAAATCTTATCAGAAACTCGGGTACAAATATTCGCCATTGCAAAGATCGATGGATCTTGATCTTTTATTTAAACATTTGTTCAAGCAATTTTTTACGAAATAAAAACCAAAAAATAAACTATAAAATTATTAAGAACAATGTTTTTAAAGGCTAATGAACCGGAAGATAAACAAAATTTAATGTCAATTTTGTTCATTCTATAAATAATGGTCGCGTCATCAAGCTGACAAGAGACACCATGTTCATATGACTGGTGCTGAGTTAGCTTTAGTTAAGATTCAGACAAAAGCCATCAAAACAATTTCTGTATGAATGTTTGAAATATATTATGAAAATAAGAAAGGTTTCAAATATTTCAACAAAGTTGTCCAAGTATTATTGTAGGTAACCCATGCCATTTAAAATATTCAATCATGCTCTAGTAACCGTTGTCACTGATTCATCTGCGTAAAAATGGCAGAGCATGACTTGTATGCTTTAATAATCTGCCACGTAAAATGTATGGAAATTCTTCGGTATTTAAATATAAAATGAAGGAAATTGCATTGATTTGGCATATACTGGTGGCCAAACTTGTCAAATCATATGAAAAGACAAAATGAAATCAACCCTATGCTGAGTGAAAATTATGACCATATGCATAATAATTTTAACTAGGAATTAGTGAATCGATTTGTGAATTGTCAGGCCTGAAACGTGGATCAGATCCGATTGCCACTTGCCGGATGATCTACAGCCCTAGTCACCATAGGTCAAGATGACTCCAAACTTGGTATGCATGTTTCTTGCATGACTCAAAAGTGCAGTGCACAAGAACCATAACTCTACCTTGTTTCCTTTTTGAATTATTCCCCTTTGATTGATTTTTATAGAGCATTTCTTGTCCGGAGCATAACTTTGTCACCATAGGTTCAAATGACACCAAACTTGGTATGCATGTTTCTGGCAATGACTCGAAGTGCAGTGCACAAGAACCATAACTCTACCTTCTTCCGTTTGTTAGTTATTCCCCTTTGATTTTTAGTGCATTTCTTCCCAAGGGCATAACTTGTTGTGCATGTTTCTTGCAATGAGACAATTAAAAGGTTATTTTATATGTGAACTTTGTGCAAATACATTGCTAATAACTGTTAAACAAAAAAATAATTAACATTTTTTATGTCGACTAACAAAAGGTTCTAGTTAATAATAACAAGTATACAAGGTCCATATTAAGATTCAGACAAATGGCAGGATTTCTACCTAGTTTGCTAGGTGTAAAGCTGATCAGCAATATCCTAACATCATATCCTGTCTACATTGTATTTTATTACCATATTTTGAAATGTGTGTATAGATCTTGTTGTAAGTAAAGACCAGACTTGAGGAATGTTGACCTCTCAGTAGGTTTAATGCTATGATTTTTATAAGGATTGGGGAAGAAGTCCTAGCCTGTCAAGAGGGGAAAATTTTCATGTGTTTTTCCAGTTTTTGGGAAAATTATTAATCACTTTTATCAAAATTTAGGGAAATACAGATGTCATAATTATACTTATTAAAACAAGCAAACAAATCTTTTCTTCATAATATTAAAAAATGACATCTCCATTAGGTAACTGTTCAAAAGGCCTTTAGATGAAAAGAAAGCTATCACTTTTATTAGAGTTATGCCCCTTTTAAAAGACTTTTATATGGAACTTGATTTTGCAAATAACTAAGAAATTGATTGTTCTATTAACCTTATACTTGGAATATATCCCCTGAATGAACAAACCCAATGACGACCCGATTGATAACTCCTCTTTCAATACTTGTGAGTTATGCCCCATTTAAATGATTTAAATTTGAATATGCTCTATAACTTGGAAAGTACTTGTCCTATTTACTATTTTGTTTTACCAGGACCACTCATAAGTAGGAAAAACAGAACACTTTATTAATCAGCAGCATTTTTGTTCAAATATATCCCCTTCAAAATACCCAATTTTATAATTACTTCCTTTCAATTAAAGACTGTTCTAATTTTGACCATGAATTGTAAGTAAATTGAATTGAATTCATTTAAGAAAACAATCAATAATGATTAAAAAGACATTTAATAATCGATTACACGACAAAACAGTTGTTTCGTGGATGAGTTTTGATATCCCAACCAAAAAAAAATACAGTTTTATTTCTTTAATTCTTGAACTCAAATTGACAGTCATATCTAAAGGGTTGGGTCGGTCTAGGAGTTAAGTGGGTTGTGGGCAAGGTAAAAAAAACTTCATTTAGTAAGAGGATAGGGTATAGGTACCTGACTTCCACAAATTTCTTCAGAGGTGGGGTTGGGTGGAGTACCCTCTTTAGGGTTGGGTGGGTCTCGGGTATAGGTGGGTAATGGTACCATACCACCCTCCAACTTAATATTTTTTTCTGTTTATTTTTTTAAATTTTCATTTTTTTTATATTTATAATAATTATATATAACAACTTAAGTCTTCAGGGGCTACTCCTTCACCCGTCCACCAGCAAAACTATTCACCTGGCCTTTCAGCCTAACCGGTAGGGGACATGTATTGCATAACAATATGCCATTTGTTTGGGGTTTTTTTTTGTTGTTTTTTATTTTCATTTTAGAGGTACAAAACAAATGACACTCAAGAAATTCAATTGTGTTGATCGGTTGAAGGGGTTATAGAGGATACAGGGTCAGTGGGGGGGGGGGGGGGGGGGTACCCATCCAAAAAATTTATGTTTGATTTTATTTACCAATAAACTGAAAATTGTTTATTTTCTGGGTAGGTGGTGATTTAGGTACCTACTCTTCTCCGATATAAAACTTTTTTTTAAAACTTGCATCAATAAAACGTTTCTGTTCGTGTTGTCAAGTGTGCAGTTGTTTTTGTGTCGCCTGCGATAGCAGGTAGACACATAGGGATCCTATTGTCCGGCGGCGGCGTCGGCGTCGTCCGGTAGTCCCCCAACTTTAACCTGAAACTTAATGTTGCCTATAACTTTGAAAGTACTTGTCCTATTCACTTCATACTTGGAATATATCATCAGCACGAACAATGCCATCTGTGATGACAAGAATGATAACTCCAGTTTCAATATTTTTTGAGTTATGCCCCTTTCAAATGCAACTTTAACCTGAAACTTAATGTTGCCTATAACTTTGAAAGTACTTGTCCTATTCACTTCATACTTGAAATATATCATCAGCACGAACAATGCCATCTGTGACGACAAGAATGATAACTCCAGTTTCAATATTTTTTGAGTTATGCCCCTTTCAAATGCAACTTTAACCTGAAACTTAATGTTGCCTATAACTTTGAAAATACTTCTCCTATTCACTTCATACTTGGAATATATCATCAGCATGAACAGTGCCATCTGTGACAACAAGAATGATAACTCCAGTTTCAATATTTTTTGAGTTATGCCCCTTTCAAATGCAACTTTAACCTGAAACTTAATATTGCCTATATCTTTGAAAGTACTTGTCCTATTCACTTCATACTTGAAATATATTATCAGCACGAACAATGCCATCTGTGACGACAAGAATGATAACTCCAGTTTCAATATTTTTTGAGTTATGCCCCTTTCAAATGCAACTTTAACCTGACACTTAATGTTGCCTATAACTTTGAAAGTACTTGTCCTGTTCACTTCATACTTGGAATATATCATCAGCATGAACAGTGCTATCTGTGACGACAAGAATGATAACTCCAGTTTCAATATTTTTTGAGTTATGCCCCTTTTAAATGCAACTTTAACATGAAACTTAATGTTGCCTATAACTTTGAAAGTACTTGTCCTATTCACTTCGTACTTGGAATATATCATCAGCACTAACAATGCCATCTGTGATGACAAGAATGATAACTCCAGTTTCAATATTTTATGAGTAATATCCCTTTCAAATGCAACTTTAACATGAAACTTAGTGTTGCCTGTAAAATGGAAATTACTTCTTCAATTAATTCACTTAATACTTTGAATAACTCATCTGCATTTACAAAACAATTTTTGAAAATGATAACTCAGGTTTCACCATTATTTTAGTTATTCCCCTTTTAAATGTAATTTAGATGACACATGTGTTCTGTTGTGTAGTATTGAAATCAACTTCAATAAAATATTTTTATTATATATGATTAAACATAGGCCCACATTTCAACGTTTTCCAAGCAGGCGACACATGTGTTCCGCGGAACACAACATTCTAGTTTATCTTAACCCTTTCCTCCATAGATGCACCTTTATTGCATGGGTGAAGAGTGTAGATCCAGATCTGCTGGCACACCCGTGCGGTCTGATCAGGATCTTTACTGTTCGCATTCTTTATTTGTTAGGTTATTTCCGACCAAGATGCAACTAGTACAGATCCTGATCAGACAGCACTGATGTGCCAGCTGATCTGGATCTACACCGTTCACACACACATAAAAATGCATATATATGGATGAAAGGGTTACAGAGATGGTTTCTTCTCACATTTGGGTCTACAGTAATTGACAAGATCACACTTGCCTTGACAGTGATGTTTTACAATTCATTGATGATATAGTGATTTGCATGACTGGGTCATATTGAAAATGCCTCTTCCATTATCCTAATGATTGGTCAGTTTCAATATAGTAATAATATTGTGATATTGAGAGAGAGATGTCATTGTATGAATCAGCTAATCCTATTGATAAATCCTTTTCCAGTCAATCTAATCAAATAGTATTGTACTCTAACAAATGATAAGCTATTACAGTACTAGGATTAACACTCATTGTTAAAATCATGCAAGTGGAAACATTAATACCTGGAAATAGGTTAATAAAACAGTTGACTTCACTCCTTTGTTACCTTTTTCAAGCTTTAGGGGTTTTTTGTTATGAGCTCACTAGAACAGGTTTTCACTTCAAACAGGCCATTATGTGTTACAAAAAGTTGTAAAGGTCAGTTTGTGTTCTGGATTTCTGGATTATTTTGAAAAAATGTAAGTTATTTAATGTTTTTAAGAAATTAAACAAGTTAACATTATTATACTTGTGCTACTGCTACTACTACTACTACCTATGATGATATTGTTGCTGCTACAAATAACTTGTGCAAATTTCATTTTGAAAGAAACCTGATGAGGCCAAAGTGTGTAGTAGTCTGCTGTTTTCCATAATGGCAGTAGATTTTTATGGCAAAACAACAAGTGTAGATTTTATGGCAAATCCTCTAAGGCTTTAATCAAGTTTGATGAAGTGTAGATTTTATGGCAAATCCTCTTCGGCTTTAATCATGGTTGATCAAGTGTAGACTTTTATGGCAAGTCCTCTTCTGATTCAATCATGTTTGATAACAAGTGTAGACTTTTATGGCAAGTCTTCTTCTGATTCAATCATGTTTGATAACAAGTGTAGACTTTTATGGCAAGTCCTCTTCTGATTCAATCATGTTTGATAACAAGTGTAGACTTTTATGGCAAGTCTTCTTCTGCTTCAGTCATGTTTGATAACAAGTGTAGACTTTTATGGCAAGTCCTCTTCTGATTCAATCATGTTTGATAACAAGTGTAGACTTTTATGGCAAGTCCTCTTCTGATTCAATCATGTTTGATAACAAGTGTAGACTTTTATGGCAAGTCTTCTTCTGATTCAATCATGTTTGATAACAAGTGTAGACTTTTATGGCAAGTCCTCTTCTGATTCAGTCATGTTTGATAACAAGTGTAGACTTTTATGGCAAGTCTTCTTCTGATTCAATCATGTTTGATAACAAGTGTAGACTTTTATGGCAAGTCCTCTTCTGATTCAGTCTATGATGTTTGATAACAAGTGTAGACTTTCATGGCAAGTCCTCTACTGATTCAGTCATGTTTGATAACAAGTGTAGACTTTTATTGCAAGTCCTCTTCTGATTCAGTCATGTTTGATAACAAGTGTAGACTTTTATGGCAAGTCCTCTTCTGATTCAGTCATGTTTGATAACAAGTGTAGACTTTTATGGCAAGTCTTCTTCTGCTTCAGTCATGTTTGATAACAAGTGTAGACTTTTATGGCAAGTCCTCTTCTGATTCAGTCATGTTTGATAACAAGTGTAGACTTTTATGGCAAGTCCTCTTCTGATTCAGTCATGTTTGATAACAAGTGTAGACTTTTAAGGCAAAACATTTTCAGCTTTAATTATCGTTGATATTACTTGCATCACCAGCGTTTCTACTGAATGCCCAGGAATTGATTACATTGAATATTGTAAATGTTGCAATTTTCTCTTGAATAATATGGCACCAGAATGTTATTTCTATTATAAATAACTAACTTGTGATTTTAGTTGCTGTTTTAAAACTGCTTTCATTTGATTTTAATTTCTTAGCATAATTGCCTTAGTTTGCCAAACAATTAGGCATGTGGATTATCAGTTCAGGTAAATATAATCTTTTTAATTTTAGCCAAATACTCTTTCCGCCATATTCCGCTTAGACTGGATGAATGCTGGATCCATGGGGAAGACATTCTCAAATGCATTATTATCGAGACATCTTATTAATTTAAACTTGCTTAATAGAAGTAAATATTTAATTCACATTTATTATAATTTAATGGAAAGTCTCGAATAAGACCGCATTTGTTTTAGTGTCTCGGCAAGTAGGTATGACATGGCGGGGCAAACGGCCTGACGGTCAGGTACTGATGGTGTCCCCATTGCACGGATCCTAACAGTCTATCGGGTATTACAAGGAAAGAGTTGGCCCATACTCAACCAATCAGGCACATGGCTAACATCAACATGCTCATCCACACAGACACTTTGCCAACAGCAATATCAATCAGGCACATGGCCAACACCATCATACTCAGGCACACAGCCAACACTAACTTCATCATCCACCCAGGCACACAGCCAACACCAACTTAACCATTCACTCAGGCACACAGTTAACACAGACATATACACTCAGGCGCAGTCAACACCAACATACTCATCCACTCAGGCACACAGTTAACACAGACATATACACTCAGGCGCAGTCAACACCAACATACTCATCCACTCAGGCACACAGTTAACACCATCATAATCATCTATTAAGGCACAGCACCAACACCAACATACACATCCACTCAGGCACATGGCCAACAGGAACATATTTTTTGTGTCACCTGCGAAATCAGGTAGACACATAGGGATCCTATTGTCCAGCGATGTCGTCATTGTCATCATCGTCCGCAGTGCCGTCGTCTTGTAGTCCCCCAACTTTAATATGAAACTTAATGTTGCCTTTAACTTTGAAAGTACTTGTCCTATTCACTTCATACTTTGAATATATCATCAGCATGAACAACAACAGTGGTTACAACAAGAATCATAACTCCAGTTTCAATAATTTTTGAGTTATGCCCCTTTCAAATGCAACTTTAACATGAAACTTAATGTTGCCTATAACTTTGAAAGTACTTGTCCTATTCACTTCATACTTGGAATATATCATCAGCATGAAGAACAACAACAGCGGTTACAACAAGAATCATAAGTCCAGTTTGAATATTTTTTGAGTTATGCCCCTTTCAAATGCGATTATAACATGAAACTTAATGTTGACTTTAACTTTGAAAGTACTTGTCCAATTCACTTAATATTCAAAAGAAATCATCTTCATGAACAACTTCATTATGAAAAACAAAATGATAACTCCTGTTTGACTATTTGATGAGTTGTTTCCCTTTAATATGTAACTTTAACATGAAACTTAACTTTTAAAGTACTTGTCCTATTCACTCTTTGAATATATCATCTTCATGAACAACAACGACATCGGTTACAACAAGACTCATAACTCCTGTTTGACTATTTTTTGAGTTATGCCCCTTTCAATGCAAATTTCACAAGACACTTAATTTTGTGTATAATTTGAAAGTACTTTTCCTATTCATTCAATACTTGGATTGTATCATCAAAATGAACAGTGCCTTTGTAGACAACAAAAATTATAACTCCTGTTTCAATATTGTTTGAGTTATGCCCCTTTCAAATGCAACTTTAACATGAAACTTGAAAGTGAACTTTAACTTTGAAATTACTTATTCTATTCTCTTAATACTCAGAATATATCATGAACATGAACAACGTCATCTGTGACAAGAAAGATTACTTCTGTTTCAATATTTGATGTGTTATACCCTGTTCAAATGCAACGCCATGGTGACAAAAAGAATGAAAACTCGGGTTAGACTATTTTATGAGTTAAGCCCCTTTCAGATGCAACTTTAATATGAAAATGCTGGCTGTAACATTGAAGTACTTGTCCAATTCACTTAATACTTGGAATATATCATCTGCATGCACATAGCTATTGGTGAAGAATGATAACTCAGGTTTCACCATTTTTGTTTTAGTTAAGCCCATTTCAAATGCAATAAAGGTGACATGGTTAGGTATTGCAATAAACATTAATTAATTTTTTTAGCATATATGATTAAACATAGGCACATGTTTAAACTTTTTGCAAGCA
Source organism: Corbicula japonica (assembly GCA_038501625.1). Classification (NCBI taxonomy): domain Eukaryota; kingdom Metazoa; phylum Mollusca; class Bivalvia; order Venerida; family Cyrenidae; genus Corbicula; species Corbicula japonica. Next base: position 9,472,092 of record JAZAYU010000013.1, on the reverse strand, counting down.
GGACACACGTGTTCCGTGGAGCACCAAATTCTAGTTCACTCAAGCACACAGCCAACACCAACATGCTCATCCACTCAGGCACACAGTAAACAGACATATACTCATACACTCGGGCAATGTCAACACCAACATACTCATCCACTCAGGCGCACATTTAACAGACATATACTCGTACACTTGGGCACAGTCAACACCAACATACTCATCCACTCAGATACACAGTTACCAGACATATACTCGTACACTTGGGCACAGTCAACACCAACATACTCGTCCACTCAGGCGCACATTTAACAGACATATACTCATACACTTGGGCACAGTCATCACCAACATACTCATCCACTCAGGCACACAGTTAACAGACATATACTCATACACTTGGGCACAGTCAACACCAACATACTAATCCACTCAGATACACAGTTACCAGACATATACTCATACACTTGGGCACAGTCAACATCAACACACTCATCCACTCAGGCACACAGTTAACAGACATATACTCATACATTTGGGCACAGTCAACAGCAACATACTCATCCACTCAGGCACACAGTTAACAGACATATACTCATACACTTGGGCACAGTCAACACCAACATTCTCATCAACCCTGGCACACAGTTACCAGACATATACTCATACACTTGAGCAATGTCAACACCAACATACTCATCCACTCAGGCACACAGTAAACAGACATATACTCATACACTTTGGCACAGTCAACACCAACATTCTCATCCACGCAGGCACACATTGAACAGACTTGTACTTATACACTTAGTCACAGTCAACACCAACATAAGAATCATTTCAGGCACACAGCCATCAGAAACTTAATCTTCTTTTTGTCCACAGTCCATTACAACATAGTCATCCATTCAGTCACACAGTCAACAACAACATTCTCAGCCATTAAGACATGAATGAAACACAAAACATACTCATCCACCCAGCCAACACCAAAAATACTAATTCTGGCCACCACCAACATCAACTTATCCATATTGGCATAGAGAAAACACAACACCTCAATCATTTGAGCACACAGTCACTTCCCACAGTCTTATCAAAATAGGCACAGAGCCAATGCCCACATTCATCCATTTAAGCTTACGGCCAACACCCAACATACTCATTCACTAAGGCTCATGGCAAACAGCCGCATACTCTTCCACTCAGCCACATGGCCAACACCATCATACTTTGCCACTCCTACACACGACCAACACAAACATACTCTTCCACTTGGGCACATAGCCAACACCGACATACTCATTCACTCTGGCACACGGCCACTACAGACATACTCATTCACTCAAGCATAGGCCACAACTAACTTACTCATCCACTCAAACACAAAGCCAACACAAACATACTAATCCACTTAGGCACATGGCCACAATCAACATAATTATCCACTCATGCAAATGGCCAACACCAACATGCTTATCCATTCAAGCATATGGCCAGCACCATCATACTTATACACTCAGGCACAGGGCCATCAGAACATACTCATCTACTCAGGCACACTGCTAACACCAACATAGTTATTCCACTCAGGCACTCAGCCAATAATAACAGTCATCCACTCAGGCAACAAGCTAACACCAACATACTCATCCACTCAGGCGCACAGTTAACAGACATATACTCATACACTTGGGCACAGTCAACACCAACATACTCATCCACTCAGATACACAGTTACCAGACATATACTCATACACTTGGGCACAGTCAACATCAACACACTCATCCACTCAGGCACACAGTTAACAGACATATACTCATACACTTGGGCACAGTCAACAGCAACATACTCATCCACTCAGGCACACAGTTAACAGACATATACTCATACATTTGGGCACAGTCAACACCAACATACTCATCCACTCAGGCGCACAGTTAACAGACATATACTCATACACTTGGGCACAGTCAACACCAACATTCTCATCAACCCTGGCACACAGTTACCAGACATATACTCATACACTTGAGCAATGTCAACACCAACATACTCATCCACTCAGGCACACAGTAAACAGACATATACTCATACACTTTGGCACAGTCAACACCAACATTCTCATCCACGCAGGCACACATTGAACAGACTTGTACTTATACACTTAGTCACAGTCAACACCAACATAAGAATCATTTCAGGCACACAGCCATCAGAAACTTAATCTTCTTTTTGTCCACAGTCCATTACAACATAGTCATCCATTCAGTCACACAGTCAACAACAACATTCTCAGCCATTATGACATGAATGAAACACAAAACATACTCATCCACCCAGCCAACACCAAAAATACTAATTCTGGCCACCACCAACATCAACTTATCCATATTGGCATAGAGAAAACACAACACCTCAATCATTTGAGCACACAGTCACTTCCCACAGTCTTATCAAAATAGGCACAGAGCCAATGCCCACATTCATCCATTTAAGCTTACGGCCAACACCCAACATACTCATTCACTAAGGCTCATGGCAAACAGCCGCATACTCTTCCACTCAGCCACATGGCCAACACCATCATACTTTGCCACTCATACACACGACCAACACAAACATACTCTTCCACTTGGGCACATAGCCAACACCGACATACTCATTCACTCTGGCACACGGCAACTACAGACATACTCATTCACTCAAGCATAGGCCACAACTAACTTACTCATCCACTCAAACACAAAGCCAACACAAACATACTAATCCACTTAGGCACATGGCCACAATCAACATACTTATCCACTCATGCAAATGGCCAACACCAACATGCTTATCCATTCAAGCATATGGCCAGCACCATCATACTTATACACTCAGGCACAGGGCCATCAGAACATACTCATCTACTCAGGCACACTGCTAACACCAACATAGTTATTCCACTCAGGCACTCGGCCAATAATAACAGTCATCCACTCAGGCAACAAGCTAACATCAACATACTCATCCTATCAGCACGCGGCAAATATAAACATACTCATACACTGACAGAGGGCCAACATCAACATACTAATCCACTCAGGCACATGGAAACATGCACAACAGCACCAATAACGTCACTCACTCAAGCACACAGCCAACACTGACATACTTATCCACTCAGGCACACAACCAAACCAAACATACTCATCCAGTCCGGTATATAGCCAACACCAACATACTCAATCAGTCAAGCACACTGTCAATGTTCTCGTCATCTCATAGTGCATGACCAATATCAACATACTCATCCACTCGGGCATATAACCAATATCAACTTACTCAAACACAGGCAAACTGCCAACATCAACATACTCCCACACAGGCACACAGCCAACACAAACATACCCATCCAATCGGGCATACAGCCAATATCAACATACTTCTCCACTCAGGCACAAAGCCAACATCAACATACTCATCTGTTCAGGCACACAACCAACATCAACATACTTATCCACTCAGGCACAAAGCCAACATCAACATGATCATCCACACAGGAACACAACCAATATCAACATACTCATCCTATCAGGCACACACGCAACAGCTACATACTTATCCACTCCACACAGCCAACATTAACATACTCATCCACTCAGGCACACAGCAAACACCAACATACTCATCCACTCAAGCACACAGCCAACATCAACACCATCATCCTATCAGGCACACAGCCAACATCATTATACTCATCCTATCAGGCACACAGCCAACATCAACATACTCACCCACTTAGGCCTACAGCCAACATCAACATACTCATTCACTCAGGCACACAGCCAACATTGACATACTCAATCCTTACATCAATACTCGGTCATCATACACAGTCAACATACTCATATTAAGACACACAACTCAACACCAACATGCTCATCCACTCAAACACAATCAATACCAACATTTTGATAATGTTTTCACGGATAATTATCATATGGAAAATTATCCGTGCCGATAATTATCCTATGGAATATTATCAGTGCGGATAATTGTCATATGAAAAATTATCCGTGCGGATTATTATCCTATGAAAATTATCCGTGCCGATTTTTTTTCATATGGAAAATTATCCGTGCAGATTATCGGATGGAGAATTTTTCGTGCAGATAAAATTATCCGTGCCGATAATTATCGGAGGTACAATTATCTGTGCGGATAATTATCGGATGGAAAATTATCCGCACGGATAATTATCGGATGGAAAATTATCCGTGTGGATAATTATCGGATGGAAAATTATCAGTGGGGATAATTATCGGATGGAAAATTATCCGTGCGGATTATTATCATATGGACAATTATCCCTGTGGATTATTTTCATATGGAAAATTATCCGTGCAGATTATCAGATGGAGAATTATCCGTGCTAATAAAATTATCCATGCGGATAAAATTATTCATGCGGATAATTATCAGAGGGACAATTTTCCGTGCGGATAATTATCGGATGGAAAATTATCTGTGCCGATAATCATCGGATGGAAAATTATCTGTGCGGAAAAATTTTCCATATGGAAAATTATCTGTGCGGAAAATTATCACATGAAAAATTATCAGTGTAAAATTATCACATGGAAAATTACACGTGAACAATTACCATATGAAAAAATATCCGTGAAACATTATCTCAAGAATCATCCGTGAAAAATTAAATTATCAGTTGAAATTATCAAAAGAAAAATTTATCTGAAGAAAACTTATCTAAAGAAAAAAATCTGAAGATAAATTATCTGAGGAAAATAATCCAATAAAAAATATCAAAAGAAGAAATATCTGTGAAAAAATATCTGTGAAAAATAATCGGATGAAGAATGGCAAAAAATATGATTGTGTTGTGTGGAAGAATGCAAAAATGTGTTATGCTGTGGGAAAGAAGAGTGCAAAAATGTATGTGTTTTGTGGTATGGGTTATGGGGTGAGAATGAAAATAATATGTGTTCTGCGGAAGAAGAATGCCAAGAAAAAAGAGAGTGTTATGCGGATTTTTTCATTCCTCTTCTGCACTACGCATTTATGGAGAATCCCATAACACAATTTTTGCTATGGGAATATGAATAAAAAATTGTTATGGGAATACAAATGGGAAAAAAAATTGTCATGGGGAATTAGAATTTAAATAAAAAAGAAAAAAAGTGTTATGTAGAATAATAATATAAAGCGGCATTACTTCAATTAAACCCGCTCTTGAATGAAATATTACATGAATTTGGAACTATAGGCATAAATTTGCAGCGTTAGTTCGGGCTAATAAAATTTTAATTTACTAAAATAAATTTGGTCCGCGCGACTTAAAGCGAAAGTAGGATTTCCGAAACGTCACAGAAATTGAGATCGCGCATGAAGTGGTCGCTTCGTTAAACATAGGTGCTAAATATAGCTCCATTATATTTAGCTTCTTAAAAGTTCGTTAACTATAATTTAACATTATCACTGAAAATCCCGTCTATAAGAAAGAATTCGATCAGACATTTTGTCTTCTGTTAGAGTGCTTATATATTGGAGTCTATAGGGACAAATATGATTTTGTCATAGTGTATTCATACTTAAGTTTAGGGCTGGGGCTTTAAAAAAAGTGTTATTGGAATAAGAATGGGGAAAATGTGTTATGGAGAATAGGAATGGGTAAAATGTATTATGGGAAATCAGAATGGGAAAAGAATGTGTAATGGGGAATAAGAATGGGAAAATAATATGTTATGGGGAATTAGAATGGGAAATTAATGTGTTATGGGGAATGAGAATGGAAAGAATTCTTTTAGAGTTTTGGTGTATGCTCTCTTCAAGAGAGTTTGGCGTATGCTCTTTTCAAGAGAATTCTTCAAGAGTTTGGTGTATACTCTTCAAAAGATTTCTTCAAAAGAGTTAAGTATATGCTCTCATCAAAAGCGTTTGGTGTATGCTCTCTTCAAAAGAGTTCTTCAAAAGAGTTTGGTGTATGCTCTCTTTAAGAGAATTTCTTAAGAGTTTGGTTTACTCGTCAAAATAGTTCTTCAATAGAGTATAGTTTATGCTGTCTTCAAAAGAGTTCCTATCATTTGGGATGGATCGAAATGGTGTAATTTCTGAGTTGCGCTCAACCCGGGGCTAGGCGGCGTGGGCAATAATATGCAATCCCATCACTGCCCATGAACAGGCTCAATCAAACAGAGCCTGCAGTATTTTCATATTTGTTGTGTTTGGTGGCTTTCAGAGTTCTTTTTTCATCTATTTCAAAGCGTTTGGTGTAAGCTATCTTCAAAAGAGTTCTTCATAAGAATTTGCTGAATGCTCTCTTCAGAAGAGTTCTTTGAAAGAGTTTGGTGTATACTATCTTCAAAAGAGTTCTTCGAAAGAGTTTGGTGTATACTATCTTCAAAAGAGTTCTTCGAAAGAGTTTGGTGTATACTATCTTCAAAAGAGTTCTTCGAAAGAGTTTGGTGTATACTATCTTCAAAAGAGTTCTTGGAAAGTGTTTGGTGTATACTATCTTCAAAAGAGTTCTTCATAGAATTTAGTAAATGCTCTCTTCAAAAGAGTTCTGTAAAATAGTATAGTATATTTTCTCACCAAAAGAGTTCCTCAAGAGTTTGGTGTATACCCTTTTTAAAAGAGTTCTTCAAAAGAGTAAAGTATATATGCTCTCTTCAAAAGAGTTCTTCAAAAGAGTATAGTATATTATGCTCTCTTCAAAAGAATTCTTCAAGTGTTTGCTGTATACTATTTTCAAAAGAGTTTTTCAAAAGAGTTTGGTGTATGCTGTTATGAAAAGAGTTCTGTGTATGCACTCTACATAAGAATTCTTTAAAAGAGTTCTTTAAAGAGTTCGTCAAATGAGTTGGCCTATGCTCTGTTCATCTTTTGTTATACACTGATTGCATTCATGTTAAAAGTTGTGAGGCGCGCCACGGGAAAAGGTACCTTCGGTCATTTTTTGTGTCATGTTTGTTGTTACTATATTTAGAAAGAACTTTCAAATTTCTATTATTTTCTCATAACAAAACAGTGATTTTGTTACACATTTTGACAATTAAATGGTATTTTTACCACGAATTGCATAATAATTAATGTCGTCTGCTCAACTTTATGACGTTGTTTCAAGGATTGACGTCAACTGCTCTAAGGTACCTTTCCCGTGGCGTGCCTCTTGTATATATGGAGTAAAGGGTTAATAAGGCATTAAAATGTAACGTTTTTCAGACAACCTTTAATTTAAGCTCTTTGATTGTTTAGACAACCCTCAATAATGTTTACCTGCAAATAATCTAATTAGCATATTAATAGTGTCAAGTGAAACTTAGGGTAAAGATGATTTTGATTTGAGAGAAAAATTGGTAAAGTGAAAGGCAGCCAGTTAATAGCTGTACTCAACACAAAAAGAAACAAGTGTTTCAGCCATTTTTTTATGAGAGGGTGCAAACTGAAATTCCAATTCAAATAATGTTTTATGATGTTTTAATATTCGTAATTTTTTTTGGGTTCTTCCTTTGAAGATTGTTGTTGATCACCTCTAGCATTTAATGAGTGCCTGTGTACGTCTTCTCATGGCATTTGACAAGCTGGATCAGATGATTTATTCAAAATCTTTCATGTCAGCAGTTAATATTGCTGTCAGTCGTCTGTGAAACTGAGATTGAACCTTGTTTCGCCCATAAACTGTGTGGTGTTCCACTCTAGGCGACACCAGAGATGATTCTAACATGCCAGGAAGAAAAGTGTCTGGCAATGGCGTCATTACACTTCCTGTTAAAGGGCAACATGCTCTATCCTGATGACTCTGAGTGAGCAACCTATTGCATATTGCTTTTGTAATGACATTAAAAACACGTGCTGTTAATGTTGCCAGTCTAAACCTGTTAGGAAATGAAATATGATAATGGCTTTATTACTGTATAAGTACTAATATTGGCGGGGGTTTAATTTTGGCGATATTGGTGGTCAGGGTCAGTTGCGCCAATAAAAAACATCGCCAATAAAAATCCCCGTCAATTTAAAACACCGCCAATTTCAAATCTGGAAGGTAGATAACTATGATACTTCGCAGTTTCAACCCTTGATGAAGAAAGATTGTGGCATGTTTATAAATTATGTATATTCTTTGAAACCTGAATAAAAACTTAAACAACACGAAACAAGAGTACATGAATGTGTTATTTTTTTTCTTTAGATATAGCCAGAAATAGTGTTATTTGGCGCGTTTCGTCCATTCCTTTCAGCGGCACTTGTTTTGAACTTGAAATAAAGCATTATAGAATTATAGCTTTTGTACATGTAGTAAATTAAATTGAGTTTTTTACAATATCTCATAGGAACCCACTTTAGAATTATTAAATAATATTAAATCGAACAAGTAGGTAAACTTAAGATGCGTCAACAAAAGAAATATAATTGGAATATCAAACAAAGCAAATCAAGTACTGTATTAGGTAGCTGCAATAATGTTTTCACACTTAAAATTTAATAATAACAATTTAATTATGAATCCTTTTTTGTATCTATATGTATAATAATATGATCATTATGAATCCTATTTTGTATCTATATGTATAATAATATGATCATTATGAATCCATTGAAGACAGGATATGTTCTGGGAACACCCATAGCGGGCAACATATATAGTGATGTCGACTGTATAACTGAAATAGTTTTTGTCCGATCTTCTTGAAACTTGTGAAAAAGTTTATGGGCATAATATCTTGGCCAATTTTGATAACCAGCCAAATGGTTTCATCCACATCAGGGTAATGGCCCTTTATTTATACAAAAAATGGCAAATTCACCTTGTCCACTCTATTAACTCTTTCCTGTGTAGATACACCTTTATTGCTAGGGCAAAAAGTTTAGATCCTGATCAGCTGGCTCATCCTTGCTGTCTGATCAGGATCTAAACTGTTCGCTTTTTGATTCATTAGGTTATATCTGACCAAAATGCGACCAGTGCAGATCCTGCTGGCTGATCTGGATCTACACTGGTCACACGTGTAAAAATGGGTATATATCTAGGAAAGGGTTAATCAAACAGTTGTTGCCCGATCTGATCATGATCTATACAGTTGGCTTTTAGATTCATTAGGTCATTTCTGACCAAGATGCAACAGGTGTAGATCCAGATCAGCAGGCATGCTGGCTAATACAGATTCAAACTGGTCAGACATGCTTTATAGAGTTATATAAAATCTATATTTTACTGTTTTCTCTCTGTGTAATAGTCTGAAATTTTATGTACATTTTACTCAAAGGTGGTGTGATAGAGCTATACTGCTAGATGAAGAGTTGGTCACCAGTGGCAACAGAGACCCCGAGTCGGTGAAGGTACAGTAGGAAGTGAAATAAACACTCTGTCAGGTGATGGAACAATATCATCCCAAGGTGGATCCCTTCGAACCTGTACACATGCTGCGACTACAACTACCACTATGCGACACACTATGACCCTAGCAACAGCAATGACCACCATAACAACAGCAACTGCCACATTTGCTAAAACTACACTGGCTCCAACCAGGGGTGAGGAAAACTTGAATTATTTGATAAAAATGTATGTTGACTTTAATTAACCCTGTACTCCATGGCGTACTGCTGTTATCCTGTGGGAAACAGTGTAGATATCCATGCCCTCTGGGTTAGAGGTTATAAAGCTGAGATTGGAAACCAGTCTCAAATCTCAAGCATCTGATTGGCTGAAATGGCGACCAGTCGCCATTTCAGCCAATCAGATGCTTGAGATTCGAGACTGGTTTCCATGCTCAGTTTTATAACCTTGGGATCAGATCAGGATCTGCTGATGTTTACCTTTTGATTTATTATGTAATTTCTAACCAGGATTGAACGGTGTATATTCTGTCCAGATGACATAGATGTGCCAGCTCGTATGGATCTACACTGTTCACACATGCAATTAAATCCATATTATACTGACTGTTAATAAAAAATTTCCACGTTACCATAGCTTTCACAATGATAAAATCGAAACCATTCTGTATGGCAAAATAGCATTATTTACACTCCTGCAATGTTGGGTTACTTACTGTCTTATCAGGCTTTTTCTGCTCTCAAAATTTAAAAGCCTAATATTCAATATAACCAATAAAATCAACAAAACAAAATTGCATTACAGCCTACGTAAAAACAAGTCAAAGGCTGTCTTACTTTCTTGTCGCATCACAGAAAATTTAATTTACTAAGAAAAAGTTTTAATGATTTCTATGAAGACACACTCTACTGTTGAGTTGGTCAATGTTTATGTTTTAGCAGTTGGCAGTCAGGAAATTTGCAGAAAACTGAAAATGGTCTTGAATTAAAGTAGATATTAGCTGGTTATTGATCATTGGACTGTTAAGATGTTTTCTGCTTAATATTTCGATTGTAAAACACAAGCTCTGGTGTAGCTTGCATCTGTAACCTTATGTAGCTTGCTCTGGTGTAGCTTGCAACTGTAACCTTTTGTAGCTTGCTCTAGTGTAGCTTGCAACTGTAACCTTATGTAGCTTGCTCTAGTGTAGCTTGCAACTGTAACCTTTTGTAGCTTGCTCTGGTGTAGCTTGCAACTGTAACCTTTTGTAGCTTGCTCTGGTGTAGCTTGCAACTGTAAACTTTTTTTAGCTTGCTCTGGTGTAGCTTGCAACTGTAACCTTTTGTAGCTTGGTCTAGTGTAGCTTGCAACTGTAACCTTTTGTAGCTTGCTCTAGTGTAGCTTGCAACTGTAACCTTTTGTAGCTTGCTCTAGTGTAGCTTGCAACTGTAACCTTTTGTAGCTTGCTCTGGTGTAGCTTGCAACGGTAACCTTATGTAGCTTGCTTTAGTGTGACTTGCAACTGTAACCTTATGTAGCTTGCTTTAGTGTAGCTTGCAGCTGTAACCTTTTGTAGCTTGCTCTAGTGTAGCTTGCAACTGTAACCTTATGTAGCTTGCTCTGGTGTGACTTGCAACTGTAACCTTATGTAGCTTGCTTTAGTGTAGCTTGCAGCTGTAACCTTTTGTAGCTTGCTCTGGTGTAGTTTGCAACTGTAACCTTATGTAGCTTGCTCTGGTGTAGCTTGCATCTGTAAACTTTTGTAGCTTACTCTCGTGTAGCTTGCATCTGTAACCTTTTGCTCTAATGGACTAACCATGCTACTTCTACTTTAAGACACTCAGATCCAAACTGCCAGGGAGGTGAAGGTTCTGGTGGCTGTGTATTGCTGAAGTTCAACCATGCTACCTTCTCTGGCAAGATATATGCCTATGGTGGATCAGGACACAAATGTGGTGGTGCTGGCACAGTGTTACGACATGAGGACAACAGCACTAACAAATTGACAGTAAATAATGAGAAGGTATGCAAACCACACATCTCTAGGTGACAGCTTACATTAATGTACACTGAAAGTGTATCATCACAAATCATATCAAACATTACTTTACAAGTTAGTTTAGTAAATAATTTAAAAACAGCTTTTCTGAATAACAGAAAACACAAACTTTTTACCTTCATAAACAAAGGAACATGCCAGTTGATTTCTCTAATTGTAAACACCGTTGGGCTTTGTTTGGTAGAGTAATATGATTAATAGTTACGGTAACTTCAAGTGAAAGAGTGTACGTGATTATTATGTTGAATCAATGATATTTTCAGGAAGTTCACCCCTGAGTTGTAAACCCATCTTGCGTTGTAAATGGTGGATGGACAGACGTTCACAAAGACTACAGAGGTCAGCAAGATGGCGGGAGACAAGTCTGGAATGTGGCATAGTGGTTTGTACTGCTACCGGCTGTTTAAGCATATTTTACATCACACTTGGTATTTAAATCTTAAAGGCAGATTTAACACGATGGCTATAACTCATAAGATTCAACTTTTATCATGTTACTTATAAGATGTTACATTTTATAGAAGATTACTCTTAAATACATTTACCCATAAGAGTAAACATTTCAACAGTTTCTAAAAAAAAATTTAATCAGGTTTTCAATGAAAACTGGTTATTGTCTACATTTGAGATGGGTCTTCACAGGGGGTCAACCAACATATGTATTTCAAAGTGGGCTCCGTCTAAAATAATATGTTGTACTTCCAGGATTCCATATGTTAGTCGAAAATCAACAAAAAACGGTAGGTGACTTTGTTTTTTCGATCAAAGTTAATATTTTAATGCAGGATTTTGAAAAAATCTCAATGCTATTCGCCGTGGTATACATTTCGGAGTCTGGAGATGAAAAGTTTAGTTTTATACCTGGAATATTCGTATAGAAATCGTTTTTCTAGTGCTGACCTAAATCTGTCAACATTGTCTCCATCTGTCTTTTATCGCTAGATTTTGGTTATACCAATAAGATACTGGTACAATGTTGTCATATAATGATAATTTACAATTAGGAGGACCCTAACGGACAGTTTGTTTTGGTCACAAAGAGGAGAAATCAACAGATATAAACAAATTCAAATTGGGCTCCATATGTTGTTGTGGATTCCATATGTTGTATTTTTTCATGAAATCTTTTGGAGATATTGTTGACGCGAAGTCGTCTCTTATTTAATAATAAATGGATATTCATGAGTACTATAAAGTAGCTGAATGTATTTAAGACGGAGCTGTTCGATAATAATGAATATCTTGCCATGGTTTATTATTTACTAAGGACAATCGTGGGTGTAAGTAGTCATAGATCCTACTCCTATTTATATGTTAAATTATTCACAAAATGGTTGCATGTCACTTTAAAGAGAGAGAGGTTGCGGGAGAATGATAGCTGTTATCCCATGGGCAAATGGTGTAGATCCAGACCATGCAGCACGTGCATGCCATCTGATCAGGATCTACACTGATGGCTTAATGATTTATAGGTTATTTCTTATCAAAAAGTGACCAATGTAGATCCAGATCAGACTACATGAATGTGCTGGCTCATCTTGATCTACACTGTTTGAATTACAACAAGGGTTGAAGGTTATAAAGCTGAGCATGGAAACCAGTCTCAAATCTCAAGCATCTGATTGGCTGAAATGGCGACTGGTCGCCATTTCAGCCAATCAGATGCTTGAGATTTGAGACTGGTTTCCATGCTCAGTTTTATAACCTTGGGCACTTATCCCATGAAGTAAAGCATTAAGTTGAAATTGAAGGAAAACCTGTGCCCAAGATCATAAAACTAAGTTTTGAGATCAGTCTCAAATCTCAAGGATCTGATTGGCTGAAATGGCGACTTTTATGAATGATTGAATTCCTTTACAGGCCAGATGCCAGTGTCATCATACAAAAATGATCACATTTACCTGTACATAGTTGTACACAGGTAATAGAGACTGAGAGTCATTGTGTAACCCGGGTAGAGCGTCGGACTGTCATGCGAGGGGTTCCGGGTTCAGTCCTTGGTTCAGGCGTGGATTTTTCAGAACCCTTGTTACAATGGTATGAAACTTGTGGGAACCCACTTCACAGTGCAGAGCGGTGGCACAGTGGAAGCCAATCTACATGTCGAAGCAGACACTGTAACTGTGGAAGATTCTGCCTACATTAAAGCTGACAGACAGCACAGGTGAGTTTGAATAAATATCCTTTAACCCTTTTCTCCATTATCCATATAGTCACCTTTATTGCATGCGTGAACAGTTAAGATCCAGATCAGCCAGCTTATCCATGCTATCTGATCAGGAACTAAACTGTTCGCTATTTTGTTTATCAGGTTATTTCTGACCAAAATGTGACCAGTGCAGATCCTGATCAGACGTCACAGATGTGCCAGATGATCTGGATCTACACTGGTTGCACATGTGTAAAAATGCATATTTATGGAGGAAAGGGTTAAGTGTAATGTAAATGTAGCGTTACAGCTTCTTGGGTGGATAAATGGGGAAAGCCAAAGATCATATAACTGAGATTGGGGAACTGAGCATAAATATGATTGGCTCAATAAACTGTTCCCAAGGTTATAAAACTGAGCATGGAAACCAGTCTCAAATCTCAAGCATCTGATTGGCTGAAATGGCAACCAGTCGCCATTTCAGCCAATCAGATGCTTGAGATTTGAGACTGGTTCCCAATCTCAGCTTTATAACCTTCAGCCCAGGCCAGTCAAAAGAAAACTACTCAAGACTGATCTCAGATATCTGCTTAACCTTTACTCAAGAAATATAGGTTTTATCGCACATCAGTGTAGATCCTAACCAGACAGCATGGATGTGCAGAATGATCCAGATCTGCACTGTTCATTCATGCCATATAATCTATAATAAGGGTCAATGAACTTCAGCCAAGATGATAGGACCTTGGACAATTGACCAGAGCAACACAAGACATTTTTTGGCAATATTGAGTGTTTGGTACATTGTACCACTTGTTTAGTTTTTATAAGCTCTAAATGACTAAGAGTTATATCTGTTTAGAACTATTTTAAACAGACAAAAAATTTCAATTCCACAAAGATGTATTTCATGCTTAATTTTTAATGTCTTAATATTTGAATGCTTTTTTCTTGAATCTATTAAAATGTTTCATATGTCAGTTTGGAATAATTATGACATTTGATCTTAATTAAGCTAGCAGGTCTTACTATGGCTGAAAATGTTTGATGTTCTGAAACAACTAAAATAATATTCAGGTGTTAAAATAAATTGTTGTATTAGGATTTTGTGGAAAGAAATGGCTAAAATTTTGCTATTGTAAAGCAGTGATCTTTTGGACTTTTGATGTTCTCATTCATTGCTATGTTTATTTGTATTTGATTACTATCTTTTTAAGGCTGTTCATACTATGAAGAGTCAGGTAAAGGACAGAATGGCTGAGGGGCTATTCGTGGTGGTCAGTGACATAAAGCTACCAGTGCGGTCTCTGGCTCTAACTCCACATTGCCCTATGGCAGTGGTATGTACTATGGAGATGTTGTGGCGCCCTCTGATGCCCATAGTATCGGATGACCTTCAAGGACTTTGTGAATAATGTGGTTATTAGTGCTGGAGTCTTGAAATTCGACATTGCTTCAACTGTCCATATTGATGGTAGGTGGATTGTTGCATTAAAATCGAAAATGCTGCTCAGGGCTATATATCTGGCACCTCTTATAAGTGGACTGACCAATGTACCACTTGGGATTTAACACTCAAACAACGCTACCGACCAGACAGGGTTAATATTGCATCAAGATCAAAAACACTGCTCAAGATCAAAATAAATGCTCAAGATTGAAAAAGATACTGCTTACATCTTAGAAGTGTACCCAAGTGAACAGTTCATGAAGCTTAGTTTATGGATGTAACAAACTTTTTTTCTTAAACTATTTGGGATTCATTGTTTAGTATGTTGGTTTTTTTTCTTATTTTCGACTGTTCATTTGTAGACTTTGCTAATAAACATTTTATATGATCGTGTCCTAGCAAGTTTTTACAAGGCTGATTTGTTAATTGCTGATCTGTTTGCAAACTATATTCACATGGCTAAAAATAATCTTATTCAAACTTGAAATTAATAAATGTTAATATATCAGAAGTCTTAAAGATAAAGCTTGATTCTTTTGCTTAGGAAAAAAATGTTTGTTTCAGTAATTTACACTTCAGAAACCTACAAGAATAAGCATGGCTCACAGCATGCAACATCTTCTTTACACCACTGGTCACAAGTTTTATTCCATGGGCAGCCAGTGTAGATCCAGGTCAGCTTGTACATTTGTTTAGTCTGATCAGGATCTACACTTTTAGATTTAATAGATTATTTCTGACTGCACTATTAGTCTAGATCAGTGATCAGGTCCCAAGGTTATAAAGCTGAGCATGGAAACCAGTCTCAAATCTCAAGCATCTGATTGGCTGAAATGGCGACCAGTCATTTCAGTTATACCAAATTTTGTTGGTTTTTTTTAACATTATTTTATATATTTAGTAGATTTTACGGATGTATTCCGTAAACGCTATTTCCCAAAACTTGATCTGTGAGTTCATGTAATAAACTTACTAAACTATTGACAGTCACCATTTCATTTTAACACCGTTGAGAATTACCAGTGCATGACATCCTTGTCAGTCAATATATTCAAATGTAGAAATGAGGGAGGTGTTAAGTCATCAGCTGATCAGGTCAAGTGACTTCCTTTGTAGCAGACAAACATAATCATGTAATATCATTGTCCTAGATGTTCCAGCCTGTTCTAATCTAGCAGTTATATAATGAATTATGATGTTTAAACCAAATCCATTAATGAAAGTAGTTCAATCAGAGACTAAATAAATAAAATTTTTGTGGCCTATTTGACTTTTTGTGGCCTATTTGACTTGGAAAAAAAAAGTGTGGCCTATTTGACTTTTTTTCTGTGACCCATTTGACTTTTTTGTGGACTATTTGACTTGTGGCCTATATGACTTGTGGCCTATTTGACTTGATACGTTTCAAATTATGTTTATTTTGTAAAATCTGACAATTGTTATGAGATGAAACTGATAGAGCCTTTTTAGAAACAGACACTTGTTTAGGGGTCCTTTGCTGGCCCTATATGCCAGAAGAGCTATATAGGCCTATATATGGCTTACAGGTCTCTAGATCCAAAAGTGGGCAATTTTTAGGTGGCATAAAAATTTAAACCATGTGTTTTATCATTTTTAAAGTTTATGGTGATCTCTCGAAATCAAAGGAGTTTAAAAAATGTTTAAAAAATTTAAATAGTTGAACATACCTAAAATCTTATTTTTCTATTACTGTGAAGTGCACTTCCTCTTTTTTTTTAATCTTGTGAAATTATAGATTAGTATAAATAATAACATTAAATGAAAGTCCAAGCTGTTCAATGATGTAGAAATACGTAATCACAGTTTATTTATTTGTTTTTACATGTTTCAGTAACATCACTCATGATTCTGCGAATGTTATATTAAAACTTAGTTAAATTGCTTGTCGTTAAGAAAATTGTCAGTTTGAAAAAGTGAAATGCTAAATTAGTTATGAAAGAGTTATGTCCCCGACATGTTTACTAAGCTGGGCCAAATCAAATATGAGATTGGAGACCAGTCCCATATCTTAATCATCTGATTGGCTAAAATGAAAAGTAGACTCCATTTTCGCCACTCTGTCCAGTGATTATAATTTTGTTTTGTGTTCACATCTCAGTTCTCTGCTCAAACTTAAAATATATGGAACAGCCTTCAAAAATAGGAAAAAAATATCTGTTCTGCAATCATTGTTACTGAGATCAATTATGTCTTATTTCAGTTTAAAAATGTTTTATATAATGAGAAGAAATAAAGCCATCAAAATTTCATGCTCAAATTGAGTTGAGCACAAAACCATTTGTCAAATCATGGTGCAAAGACTAGTCTCCTGTTTCTGTTTTATGATCTTCGGCCCAAAGCTATATCTTAATTTTAACAATTTGATTTCAGGGTCATCAAAAACAGTTCAGACACAGAAAATCAAAACATGTCGATATTCAGCAAGTATTTTGGAAAGATAAGATCACCCTGTGCTGGAGAGAAAGTGTACAGGGAGGAATGTGCTTTCTCATTTGATAATCCTCTACTAAACAAGATATCAACTTTGTGAAAATATTATAAATGCAGCCTGCATTCATTCAGAGTCTGATTCCGAGGAAGAACTTTACCCAAGGAAATCCTAGAAAAACCAGCCTCCATTCATTCAGAGTCTGATTCGGAGGAAGAACTTTACCCAAGGAAATCCTAGAAAAACCAGCCTCCATTCATTCAGAGTCTGATTCCGAGGAAGAACTTTACCCAAGGAAATCCTAGAAAAATCAGCCTCCCTTCATTCAGAGTCTGATTCCGAAGAAGAACCAGAATCGAAGGAAATCCTAGAAAAACCAGCCTCCATTCATTCAGAGTCTGATTCCGTGGAAGAACCAGAGGAATCTCCCAGCAAGGTAATTATTCTAGTGGTTGACGACATTAGGGAATGCCAGTTCAAAAGTATACATGTAGAATGAAATGATGATACAAAGTGATGGCGGAGAGAAAAAAACCTTAATGCCGGAAATATTGGTTTGTATTAAGTGTCTGCAGGAACTTCAAAAATAGGATCAGTGTAACTCTATTTACAACTATTTGCACAAATAGTTCCATTGACAAGCTCTGACTTCAAATGATGATACAAAGTGACAGGGGGACAGAATAACCTTGCTGATTGTCACAATGTAACTGATCATAAGACAGGAATTCTGTTTGCCCTTGACATGAAATTTTCAAAAATTAGATCTCTATAATTTTAGTTTAAGAGTCTTTATTTCCTTATAATTTTGGGTATTTTGGCATATTGTTGACCGAATCTCCTAAAAGATTGTTAAAATGTACCTTAAGATTCAACAGCTAGTGGAACCCCTGCAAGATGAAACATTTCTGCTGGAAATATTACTTTAGAATAACAATGTCTGCATCTGTGTAACGCTATTTACTGCAAAGGGTTCATTTGACAAGTTCAATGTTGTGTTTAAAATGCTGCTGTATGGTTGCAGGATGAGGATGGAGCTGACTGTTGTAGCTGCCCAAAACTGCCAGTCTAAACCCAAGAGATACACTTTCAGATTACTGAGGTAAGATATATGTATGTTGCACATTTGAAAAGCTAGTAAAATCCCTCTGCTGGTAAATCAGAAAAGCATCTTTAAATGATTGAAAGTGTTTTGACACTGATGAGGCTTTCGGTAACCTTGTATGTGGCACATGTTTGCCATGGTACAATAACAGCCTCATAGAGAGATCACTGATATATTGCTCTGGCCATCTCTTTGTTGTGAGGTGTTCAGATCTCGAGTCAGTGACATGTGTACAGTCAAACCTGTCTTTAGCAGCCACCGAAGGGAGTGACAAAAAGTGGCTGCTGAAGACAGGTGGCAGCTAAAAAAAGTAAAAAATAAGAACAAAATGTCAGTTTAAGTCATATTCAAACTGGCTGTTTAAGACAGGTGGATGCTATTCACAGGTGGCTGCTAAGCCAGGTTTCACTGTATATTGTATGAAGTATTTTGTTAGTTTTATCGGAGACAATTGAGATTTAAACTTTGTTTGGAGTCCACCATTATTCAACTGGAAGATATTTGAAAAAAGAAAAAAAACATCTTTAAATTAGTTATTACATGTAGGAGAGCTTGTTAAACATCATTTCTATTTACTTGTGTTGTATTTTCTCAGAGACTGGTTAAAGGATTGTTTTAATTGTCACTGTATACAGTACATCCACTGTGTTGTTTTATGTTGCAGTAAGCAGAGTATTGTAATTTGCAGTATAATACTTCATGATCTATGGTCCCACAACTTTTGAGTATTGAATGTGGATGTTATAAGCAGGTGCTTGTTGTTCACACATTTACATTGTTGAATAGATGTTCAATTTGATGGTGGTCTGACTGTATGTGTTATTCGTTCAGGTGAAAACTAGCGTGCCATTCATGTTGAAGCACAGTTTGAGAGAGTACCAGCATGTGAAATTGGACTGGCTGGCTACCATGTATGAGAAACGCCTCAATGGAATACTTGCTGATGAAATGGGGCTCGGCAAAACAATTCAGACCATGGCCCTTATAGCCCATCAAGCTTGTGAGAAAGGTAAGCTGTCACTACTGGTATTAGAGATCCAATGTTAAGATTAGATTGCAACTGACATAAATGGTACGAGATATTTGACGAAGTCAGTAATGGTATCTCTTTATTGTCAGATAAGTTAAAGAGATAAAAAGTGCTTCTGTTTATAAAAAAATAATATTTTGGTCTCAAGATTATAAAACTAGTAAAAGAAGCCAGTCTCAAATCTCAAGGATCTGATTGGCTGAAATGGGTAAAACTTGAATCACATGGCCATCCAAGTCTTTTGATATCTGATCTGATCTACACTTCTTGGACAGAAAGAAACCCAATGAATCTGAAAGTGAACAGTGTAGATAAAAATAAGCAGTGTCCAAGGTTATAAAACTGAGCATGGAAACCAGTCTCAAATCTCAAGCATCTGATTGGCTGAAATGGCGACCAGTCGCCATTTCAGCCAATCAGATGCTTGAGATTTGAGACTGGTTTCCAATCTCAGCTTTATAACCTTCAGACCAGGTCAAACTGGATCTACACTTGGAGTCACTGCAATTCAAGTATGTCACTGGAGTAAATATTTGAACAGTTTATTTAAAAAAAGAAGCTCCAAGAATGGTTGAATTCATGTTTCCTTTTATAAAGAAGTTTGTTATTAAGTTGTAGACAGAAAAAAGCAGAACTGAAGTTTTACCGCTGGTGTTTTCAGATTTTAGGTATTCAATTGTTGTTCTGTATTGCAGTCTGCAGTATATAAGATTGCTCATGGTTGGTTCAGCTGCTGTTTTGTTAAATAAATGCATAATAAACTGTAGTCATTATACATGTTTGTATTAACCCTTTCCTTCATAGATACACCTTTATTGCCTGGGCGAACAGTGTAGATCCAGATCAGCCAGCACATCCTTGACGATTGATCAGGATCTGCACTGTTCGCTATTTGATTTATTAGGTTATTTCTGACAAAAAAGCGACCAGTGCATATCCTGATCAGACGGCAAGGATGGGCCAGCTGATCTGGATCTACACAGGGCACACATGCTTAAAAATGCATCTATATGGAGGAAAGGGTTAATATCTGTGGAAGTGTTGTGCTTCAAGCTTGGCATATACCTGTATTCAAAGCTTCGTTACTTTTCAGGGTTGGACCAAAACCACTGCCTTTCATATACAAACTTGTGATAAGACCATAATGACTTTAGATGAAAGAAGTGGAAATATTTGATATTAGATGAGGTAAGAGGGGTATTTTTCTGCAAATACCTAAAAATGGAAAACATTTCAGTGTGGATATGCTAAGCCTGGAGAAAATGTTGCCTTCATTGCTAACAGAAGTTATATCATATTTATGTAATTAAAGCAAAGAATAAGAATGAAATGGGAATCAATTTCTTGAAAGGGAATAAAAATCAGTATTAAAAAAGCATTTTCTTAATGTAAACCAGTTTGGTTTTTTTTTGCAAAGGTGAAAGAGGTTGAACTGTTCAGTATTGCAACCAATTCCTTACATTCTTCAGTGATGTTCTCGTAAAAGAGAAAATGCAATACGGTTATTAAAATATAAACCACATGGTTGCAGAACTGAAACTTTAGCTGAGTGTAAGTTACAGATGTTACTTGTGTTATGTAAATATCTGTTTGTTCTTGCATGTCTATTTCTTAATAAACAGAAAAGCTGAATCAAGATTTTGGGGAAAATGTATTCCACAAAGTTTGCAGGCTCAGAATATAAAAAACTTCAAGTTTTAACGCTGGCAGTGTCTGCTGAACTTAACAGTGTGCGCTGTCTATTGCTTTCCTGTACCTACAGAAAAGTCTGATGGAGTTATGGTCCCTAATGCATTTTGTTACGCCACATGTGTTCCAGTCTCACAAGGATTGAGGGACGTCAAGAGTATAATGAGAATCTCATTAGAAGGTTAAATATGGTGAGATTTACTGAAAGACGGGTAGCAAGTTGTTGCGCCTTGTTACAGCTTGTTAAAATAATAAAGGATTAACTTGAAAGAAAGATGTTCTCTCAAATCCATTTTCTTAAATTACATGTTTTTGTAAGAGTTTTTTTTATGTAATTCAATAAAAAAATGCAT
Source organism: Corbicula japonica (assembly GCA_038501625.1). Classification (NCBI taxonomy): domain Eukaryota; kingdom Metazoa; phylum Mollusca; class Bivalvia; order Venerida; family Cyrenidae; genus Corbicula; species Corbicula japonica. The sequence continues at coordinate 9,450,503 of JAZAYU010000013.1, read as the reverse complement.
TCCAGAAAAGTGTAGATCCAGATCAGCTGGTACATCCGTACCATCTGATAAGGATCTGCTCTGTTCGCCTTTTGATATATTAGGTTATTACTGACCAGAAAAGCAAACAGTGCAGATCCTGATCAGACGGCAGGGTTATGAGAAATGGCTGTTCATGAAATAAAATTTTAGGAAAACATATCAAGTTTTTATAGAGATTTAGAGTAGCAAGATTAAAGAAGGAAGAAACATGTATTGTCAGTACTAATGGAAGATGTGCAGAGGCTGGCAAATTTCTGGCATTTCATCCTGATTATACAAAAATAACTAAGGGTGACACAGAATTCATGTTACTTTGATATAGACAACATATTATAATTTTATCAAAAGAAATTTTAATTGCTTTTTTACTTCAATTACTAGTGGATTATAAATTTTGAAAGATTCAAAATTTTTATTCAAACCTTTCCATGAACATGTATTGTGAGGAATAATAGTTTTACAGGTGACCTTAAATTTTGTTGAGTTTACAATACCATTTTATATCTTGATTTGGAGAGATTTTTAAGCACTGTGAAATTTTTTGTCATGGTATTTTTGTCAACTGTGACAATGTACTGTGTACTGTTTATAGGAACATTTTTGTTTGAGAAATAAGATAGCTTGTAGCTGTATGGGTGAGCTTTCTAAAATGTCTGTGACATCTATCTGGCGCGGCCATTGTTCCTCACTGGATCAGCAGAAGCAGAAATATTTAATGTGTTTAATTTAATTTCAAAACTTACATATTATAGGGAAGCAGGTTAGACATACCATTGGCAGAATTTCAAAACGAACATTCAACTGAAAGCCCAACTAGTTGTTATTTAACCCTTTCCTCCATACATACACCTTCTGGCATAGGCCAACAGTGCAGATTCAGATCAGCTGATTCATCCATGCCATCTGATAAGGATCTGCATTGATTGCTTTCTGATTGATTGATTTATTAAGTATTTCTCACCTAAAAAGGAATGATTAAGATTCTGATCAGACAGTACAGATTTTACAGCTGATCTGGCCTGGAGGTTATAAAGCTGAGATTGGAAACCAGTCTCAAATCTCAAGCATCTGATTATCTGAAATGGCGACTGGTCGCCATTTCAGCCAATCAGATGCTTGAGATTTGAGACTGGTTTCCATGCTTAGTTTTATAACCTTGGGCACTGGATCTACATTGGTCACACTTCTGATAAAATGTGTATATATGAAGTAAAAGGTGAACAAGCTACATGAATACTTTTTAGTTGGAACATTATGTTGTTGGATGTAGTGTTTAGGCAATTGAAAATTAATTCCTAGATTCTCATCACCGCCCGCCCCTCGAAAATCACTCTGCCAGAACGTTTTTATTTTGAAAAAAAATGCATACATCAAAATTTATATTACAAGTACAAAACGGTAGAGTACAAAAACACAGTATGAAACATTTAATTGCAAATCGGCAATTCTAGATGCTTATTTATCTTTGCATTACACATGCTTCATTAGAAACTTGGGGGAAGGAACAATAATGCTTTTTTTACAAATGTTTATCATTTTATCATGTTGAAAAGGCTCGAGTACCATTGAAGAACCACCCACACGCCCCATTTTTACCAAAAATTTGGATGAGAATCTAGGAATTAATTTTCTATTGCTTTACAGCCAGTAAGTAAATAGTGCGTTGTAAATGGATAAATACTGATCGTTGGTATTGCGTCCCTTCCTGTTGAGATGGTTAAAGGATAATGTAGAGAAGCAGATGTCAAAGAAGCATAAACATGTTGTTGTGTGTCATCTCTCCAAATGCCAAAGATTCCTCTTGATGAGTTTATGGCACAGGAAAAGTAAGCTACATACTAGTAATCTCTAATTTATTTACCCTTTCTCTTTATATGCCTTTATGGCATGGGTAAACAGTGTAGATCCAGTTCATTCGGCACATCCATGCAATCAGATGGGATCTGCACTGTTCTCTTTCTGCTTTATAAGGTTATTTCAGACCAAAAAAGTGAACAATGCAGATCCAGGTCAGACAGCATGGATGTTCTGGATGATCTGGATCTACAGTGGTCGCACATGCGATAAAATAGCATATAAATGGAGGAAGGGTTAGGCAAATGCATATCTGAATCGCCATGACAAAATGAGGCTTGCAATTAGTGTAGACCCCAAGAAACTGCGAACAATTGTGACACTACTTAGACTGTATGGATGTGAAGGCTGACCTGTGTCCAAGATCATAAAACTAAATCTGGAGATCATTCTCAAATCTCAAGCATCTGACTGGCTGAAATGGCGACTGGTCGCCATTTTAGCCATTCAGATCCTTGAGATTTAAGACTGATCTCAAAACTTAGTTTTATGGTCTTGGGATCTGGTCATTTTAATTGCACAGGCCAAAAGCCCCTTTTTTTCGGCGTTAGCTGTCTAAGCTCACTTTTGACCTAGTTTTTCGACCAATGAAATATTGTAAATAAAATTTATTATGCAGCGGGAAAATCAAATATATTATTTTGATTGGTTATTAGTGGGTAATGATTACCGTAATGATTTTTATATTGTGTGTAAGTATTTACCTGGCACTTATATGTTCGGGCATTTTCGTTTTAAAAAGCGATAATTGTATTGGAGAAAAAGATATTTACGGTATAAATAACCAGTTAAGTCAATTGATGGCTTAAATACGATTTTATATGGAATATTCATAGGTGTCAGGTAAACACTCGAGTACAATACACAGTGTAAAACGACAGAGAAGTGCAGATATTTCTGGTTCTTACTTGTTCCTTTCTAGTTCCTTTGATACTGATTGTTAATTTCAAGTCCAGAAATTCAAAACGCTTTGGTGTGGTGGTTATCACACTCGCCTCTCAAGCGGAGGCCCCGGGTTCAATACTCAGGAGGGACACTTTTTTTTAAAGTTGATTTACGTAAAAGTTGGTAGATTTCGCTCTTGTAACAAGTTGTTATTATTTTCATTTATTGTATTTTAATGACATTTATTCATCATTAGTACTAACTCTACAAGAGGTATTTTATTGAAACTGAATAAATGTACAGTTAATGTTAGACATTCTTCTTTAATCGACATATTATCACCAGACGAAATTTTTGCACGGTCTTTATTTCCTTCTTTCTTATATATAAAAATCTTTTCCATCAACGCCGTTTATCTTTTTTAAAGATATTTCTTGGTTGTATTGTGCTACATTATAACTCTGCTTTACTGGGGAAAGGAAAGAAGTGGTTTAAATATTAAGCTTTTTCTGTAGATGAATGTATTGGTTACGTGATCAAGAACAAGTGTTGTATCTATAACAATCTTCTGTAAAACTGTGTGTTGTGAGAAATAATATACTTGACTATACTTGACTTGCTTACAAAGCACTTAGTGCAGTATATTTCTCAAAGAGTAAGGCAGACCCAGACACTGACTGCAGTTCACTGTATTGCAACCAGTCGCCGGATTTGCTACATTGTTTGCCAGATATTAAATAACATTTAGGATAAATAATACAATATTATCATTTTAAATCTTGTCAGTGTTAGATAGTAACATTTAAAATATTAATAAGGAGCTTTTAACATCCTGCTAAATTTTTTAGGACATGAAACCAAATTTATCAGGTTCATAACTTGAAGTTTGTAATTAGTCACAAAAAATAGATCATTTAAGTAAAAATTCAGCTCAGGGTAATTTTTTGTTGGTAATAGTGTTATAGTATTTTTTGTTGTTCAGAAAGGACGATGTTCAAATTGTTGAATCAGTTGGTGCAATTCTGTAAGTGATCGACAGATCAAATAAGGCATGTAGTGTGCTTTAAAATGGTTCTATATGTTGTGTTCATTGTTTTCAGAACTAAAGAGACTCTGGCTACAGGACACTTCATGAGTGTGATCAATATTCTGATGGAGTTACGTAAAGTCATCTGAGTCTGTTTGACCCTCGACCAATCATCTCACCATTCCAGATGGAAGGAATAGTGTTTCATACAGCTTCTCTAGTCCTTAAAGTGCTACAGTATGATCCCTTTAATGTAAGTGCTAGGAATGAGGTTAGGTGGTAACCTTTGTTTAAATATGATGCTGAACTTCTTAGCAATGCTAAGAGAAGGGGTTTGAGATGTTTGAGATTAAGGAAATAAGTTTTGACCCTGTTGAATTACTTAAATTCATCTTTGTATTATGTAGTTTAACGTCAGTTGTGTAAAAATTATTCTTAAATCATAACAAGATTTTAACTAATTTTAAAGGATGTTCAGAATTTCCTAAACAATACCAAATGGTTAGTTTCAATTTACTTACATGTTCATTTGCATTTCTGGTAACTAATGAATTTTAGAAATTAATCATAATTATCCTTGCAGGGCATAAATCTACAGCATTACCCAGGTTTAGCAGAAATGGGACATGACTTGCCAGCATTTTGTACCGGTAGCTCTCAAAGCACGCAAGTTACAGACCCATCGTCGGTTCATAGAGGAAATTGAGGTTCAACAGAGTTCTCCACCTCGGCCTCCAGCTGGCAAACTGAAACCTAGTTCCATTCAATGTGTGTCAGCAGCAGTGCAGGTAATGCATGTGTTTGATACTGGAGAGTGAAAAATCTTATGTTGCTTTCCTAGAGAATGGAATACTGATTTAATAATTAGTAACTTGACATCAAATTGATGTGATGGACTAGGCTTTTCTTCAGGTATAAATCTGTTCATTCGCTGTTGATAGGGTAGTGTTTACAAAATTTATTATAACAGACTGAAGATAAAGGGGCACATCACCTGGGTCTTCTTCTTCAAGTCTAATGTGAGGAGAGATTTATCCCTTTCCTCCATATATATGCTTTGTTATGGGTGTGTGACTAGTGTATATCAAGTACCTAAGGTTATAAAACTGAGCATGGAAACCAGTCTCAAATCTCAAGCATCTGATTGGCTGAAATGGGGACCAGTCGCCATTTCAGCCAATCAGATGCTTGAGATTTGAGACTGGTTTCCAATCTCAGCTTTATAACCTTGGAGCCAGATCAGCAGGAACATCTGGATCAGGATCTTTATTTTTTGGTGAGATATAATAAAAATAAGTAAATAAGCAAACAGTGCAGATCCTGATCAGATGGCATGAATGAATTGACTGATCTGGATCTACACTGTTCACCCATGCCAAAAAGGGTACATATATAGTTTAATGGAAGTTTTCCACACTAGTAGGACTGAGAATTTTACTTGGTTGTCTTTATCATTAGACTGCATTCAGGCCTTTTTCACTTCATACTTGGAATATATCATCAGCATAAACAACACCATCTGTGACAACAAGAATGATAACTCCTGTTTCAATATCTTTTGAGTTATGCCCCTTTCAAATGCAACTTTAACATGAAACTTAATGTTGACTTTAGCTTTGAAAGAACATGTCCTAATCACTTAATACTTGGAATTTATCATCTTCATGAACAACAACATCAGTTACAACAAGAATGATAACTCTTGTTTTACTATCTTTTGAGTTTTGCCCCTTTTACATGCAACTTGAACATGAAACTTAATGCTGCCTATAATTTTAAAGTACTTGTAATTTTCACTTAAAACTTGCAGTATCTTTATGAACAACATCAGTTACAACAAAATGATAACTCCTCTTTGACTAGTTTTGAGTTATGTCCCTTTCAAATGCAACTTTAACATAAAATTAAATGTTGCATATAACTTTGAAAATAATAGCCCTATTCATTTAATACTCCGATATCATCAGCATAAACATGGTCATCGAGGACAACAAGAATTATAACTCTTGCTTCATTTTTTTGAGTTATGCCCATTCAAAAGTAACATTGACGTAAAACTTAATTAAGACTTTGAGAGAATTTATCCTATTCCCCCATCAAATTTGAGTATTTTTTTCCAGTCGGGGAAGAAAATTTCCTGGAGAGGACTTTCAATACAAAATGAATGACCTGAACTAATATTATCGGTCAGATTGATTATGTAAAAAAATCCAATTGATTTTCAACTACCCATTTTATTTAATTATAAATTGAATATCAGAAAATATCCTGTGTGACAGATTTGGGTTGGAAAGAGTAGCATAGACCAGGATTGGAACATCAAACCTTGGGCTCACCGTGCTTATGCTCTACTAATTGAGCTACCGAGGCCCTGTATGAAATCTACTACAATTCCTCCAAACTTATATAATACATTTCCAACTTACTTGGAAATGTCTGCTAACTTCTGCCTATGTTCAGACCGAATACCCCAGCCACATCCAAGGGTAATCGCACTGTCAACAGTGCCAGTGTGGCATATTTGGGTTGGAAAGTGTAGCCTTGACCAGGATTCAAACCTTGGACCTCAGGCTTACCGTGTGATCATTCTACCAACTAAACTACCTAGGCCACTGGTGTAAAATCTACAACACCTGTTAATAAGTCATTGCTTGTATTTAAAAGATCAAAGCCTGGTGTATCAAAAATAAAGTTCTTTTCAGGGAAGTGAAGATATTCCAATTTTACGAGAGTTTTTCTGCAAAACACAACTATTAAAAGGCATTTAATGGGTAAAAGAGGTGTATTACATAGTTGTCACTTCATTTTAGCAAGGATTATCTGTGAATTTATAGCATTGCAGTGTGCAGTTCTTGTTAGTTGAAAATTACTTTTACCTAAACAACCATATCTTAACTGATGTCTTGATAATTGATGGCAGGTGTTTCCAGAGCTGGTATGCAGGCACCCAGTAGTCAGCCCATAACAATACAGATCCAACATACAGAACAAGGCACCAGGCTTGTAGTACCTTCTAGTCAATTGCCGACCTTCTTGGTAATTCTATTAATTCCTTCCATGTTGGATAGCACTTCAACCATTCATACCATCAAATTAAAATGCCACTGGTAGTCCAGTATTGCTTATTAATTGTCAATTGCAGCATAATGCAGTTACCCAGTTAGTTGGAGACTTGTCCAATGCTCTGATATGTGTTTTGCAGTGTAAAAGCAGTACACTAGCTGAAAGGAGAAACCGGAAAATGCTTGGCATTTGGTCAGTAAAAATGAAAATCCACCAGCACCATATTTTTAACAAACATCCATTTTCTATTCAGATAATAATACATGTGATGGGCAGACATATTTCATTATGTTGAAAGTCGCTTTTCTGATGTGCTTAGGTATTCACTCTGAAAATCAATTATCTGAAAATTTTGAGAATTTTTATACAACAAGTTCTCCTATTTCAACAAGTTCAACTATTTCAGGATTTAAACAGATTGTTTAGAGCTCAGCCTCATAAACGTTGGCCACATCAAGTGTTGTTACAACATCTGCACTGGGTAAATACAGTCATTATCTTCATGTATAGGTCATTTAATTCAATCTTGTACCATTCTCCCACTGTAAAACATGAAAATCTTAAAAGGTGATGCAAGTCTGTAGACATACTTTGTCACAACAAAGGATAAGAGTCATTAACAGTTAGGTAAAACGGCCAACATTCATTTGTCAATAAATGAGGCTTAATCACTGGTGAAGTATTTTACATTCCCTCAGATCAAGGTCCTCAAAGGGAAATGTCTGAAGTTGTAATAGTGCAGCACTTGATTCTTACTGTACATTCAATACCGGCAACATAGAAGTTTGATAGTTCATGCACAGACCTTGGATGATAGCTGAAATAGGGGTTTTAATTTAATTTTGTTCATAGGTCTTATAAACTCAAGCAACCAAAAATACAAATTGAATAATGTTAGAAGCATGAAAATAAGAAATTGCATGCAGAATCCCTTGACCGTTACAATTTACTGTATAGCGCTTAATATTGGCGGTGTCAAATTTTGGCGTATTTTAAAGTGTTTTATATTGGCGGGGTTATATATTGGCGCTAACAAGCCAGACCGCCAAAATAAAACTCTTGATGTAAAATGGCAGATATTGGACAATGGAAGAGAAATGTAAACTTTGCAGTTATTCTATTGTTAAATTTTAAGTGTGAAAACATTATCGCAGCTACCTAACACAGTACTTGATTGCTTTGTTTGATATTACAATTATATTCCTTTTGTTGACGCATTTTAAGTTTTCAAGTTCAAAACAAGTGCCGCTGAAATGAATGGACGACAAGCGCAAAATAACAATCCTTCTGGCTATTTCTAAAGAAAATAAATTACACATTCAAGTACTCTTGTTTCGTGTTCTTTAAGTATTATTCATGTTTCAAAGAATATACATAATTTACAAACATGCAACAATCTTCATCATAGGAGGAAGCTGCGACAAACTATGTAATATTGTATCATAGTTATATGCCTTCCATATAAGTATTATATTGGCGGTGTTTTAAATTGACAGGATTTTTATTGGCGGTGTTTTATATTGGCGCAACTGACCCTGACCGCCAATATCGCCAAAATTAAACCCCCGCCAATATTAGTACTTATACAGTATCTTAAAAAATAATTATCACAACTATCTCTTAAATCGTTTCAGTGAATGTCTCCTGTTGATACAATGGCAAGTTCCAGTCTGAAGACCCTGGTTTCCAGCTCTGCAACCCAGGTGAAGATGTCTGCCGGAATTCAGTCTGGTACTGGTCCCCATCTGTACAGCTTGCCTTCATGACAAATGGCCAGGGCCAGAAACCAGTGATGAGAGTGTCCCCCTTAAGGTAGTTCTCTACAGATGTAGTTACATTGACTGCTCAGTATTTCACACAACAGATTATCAACAACATGAAGGAAATGTTGATTTCAAAAATTATCATTTAAACATCTCGTTTATAATATTCAGCACCGATAACAATAACAGACTCGTTTTTATTGAGCATATTAAGGAAATAGATTACTGTAAAATTCCTATTAAACGCCCCATCCCTAATAAATGCCCCCATGTGTTTTCATAGGGAAAAAATGTACGATACTTACCAAGTACTGCAGAGTTAATCCATTTGTATTATGAAATATCCATCAAATTACACATTTGAGGCCATATACTGGTGCTGTAAACATTATTAATGTGGCATACCAAAAAAGTCGATTTTTATCGGATGTAGTGATAAACATATCCTAATAAGCGCTCCCCTTTTGGAAAATGTACCACTCCCAGGGGCGACTAATAGGAATTTTATGGTATATCATAAACTGCTAATGCATTAACCTGTTATTCCACAGTATTGAACAGTAAATCCTAATCAGCTAGCACATTTGTGCCATCTGATCTGGATCTACACTCTTTGCTTTAGAGTAATTAGGTTAATTTTGACCGAGAAATGTTGGACTGTTGTTCTGTTGGCACACATGGTAAAACCCTTATATTGTGAGTGTAGGGTCAAGATTTACTGAGTAAAATTGTTTTTGCAGATTTCATGGTTTTATAGATCCACAACTTTTAAATGCTCATGAAATATAGATTTATATGTAAATGTGATTTTGGAAAATTAAAAGTCACAAATTTAAGAATGCATGAAAAAAGTTGTTTGTAAAAAAAACAACAACATTTAATGCCCACAAATATATAATGCATAGTACTGTGGTATCATTATATTTTGTGGGATTACCTTTTGCATATTTCATGCAATGGAAGAGCATGAAATGAACCCAAGAAAACAGCAATCCAATATATATCTGATATTATGAGTATAACAACAACTGCTCAAAGTTATGCCTATGCAAAAATGTTATTTATCCATTTGCTGCAAAAATTTGATCCCAGCAAAATCAAACAATATTAAACACAGAAGATGCTATGAAAAGTAAAATGATTGTGAACAGTTTTGTTATTTACAGGGACATATCAGCACTCTTCATTAATGTAAGTCAGGGATCAGTGATTACCAGCAGTACACTGGCCGGGTTCTCAGTGAATGATAGCAAGTTAAGATGGGAGATGGAGAAGATGAGAAGAGATCTCAGTCTGGAGGTATGTGACTGAAGTAGGTTGCATGTGCTTGAGGTAAAGATAGAAAGATCTTATTTTGAGGGACAACTCTTGCATATGATACCAACCATGGGTTTGCTGATCTACTACAGTAAATCCTCTCCATTCAGACCCCCTCTGGCACTCAACATAAGTGATTCAAATAGTAGGTCTTAAATTAGGGGTATAAAGTAGTGCAGAGTTGTTCAAAGTGACAATTAAATAGTGATCTTATTATTGAGGTGGTCTTAACTTTTTGGCGTCTTTTTGAGGGGTTTTACAGTATTTGCAAGATGATTCAGGCTTAATCAAACCCTGCCTGCAATATTTTCATATTTTTCATGTTAATGTGTTATTTTTTGAACATCAAATATTTTTTATGAAACTATTTGAAAAAATCTTTGCTTTAAATTGGTAATGTCATTAACTTTGATTCATTCAATAAATATTTGCTATCTTTCTGTAGGCTCAGTTGTGAGGGAAAGCCTAATGGTAATTGATGAAGATAATGAGAACTGAGAACCAGTGCCCAAGATCATAAAACTAAATCTGGAGATCAGTCTCAAATCTCAAGCATCTGATTGGCTGAAATGGCGACAAGTCGCCATTTCAGCTAATCAGATCCTTGAGATTTGAGACTGATCTCAAAACTTAGTTTTATGATCTTGGGCCCTGGGCTGAAGGTTATAAAACTGAGTTTGGAAACCAGTCTCAAATCTCAAGCATCTGATTGGCTGAAAAGGCGACTGGTCGCCATTTCAGCCAATCAGATGCTTGAGATTTGAGACTGGTTTCCATGCTCAGTTTTATAACCTTGGGCACAGGTTCCTGATGAGATAACTGCTTGTAGGTATTCTAGCTGCATTTAATATTGTTGCCAAGCTGTTTTAGTTTAAAGCAAGGTTTCATCCAAATATTTGATGTATATGAATAATTGAGCATCTCCGGACCCTCACTGGACTGCTTGACAGTATTGACTTAGGTAGGGAAAGTTCTCAGTGTGAATTGATGCTGTAACTCTACTTTGCTTGATGTGCACATAATAATATGTTAATACTTTTCACAGCTTTAGTGTTGTATGTGTTTTGACTCTAAGTTTATATTAAAATATGCATGCTATTTGTCCATTTTTAGACCAAAAAAAAATGGGATGAAACAGTTGTGTGTTCCAATCAGATGGAAATGATATGCTGGCTGTTCTTGGAATACACTGTTCACCAATGCAATAATAATCATATATGGGGAGTAAAGGGTTTATAGCATTAAGATTCAACTCTTCCTAAAATGCAATCTTAAAGTGCCCAAGATGATAAAACTAAGTTTTGAGATCAGTCTCAAATCTCAAGCATCTGATTGGCTAAAATGGCGACCAGTCGCCATTTCAGCCAATCAGATACTTGAGATTTGTGACTGATCTCAAAACTTAGTTTTATGATCTTGGGCCCTTAAGATCAATATTGTTTCTGCTAAAAGTTTGTTGCCACCACTCTGTTTAATGTCTTTTATTGTAAATAATTTCTTTCATTCCTTTTCCAGCAGTTGACCACTGCCGATGTGAAGCTGATGTAGCTTTCTTGAAACAGGAGAATGCCTCCTTGAAGGCAGATCTGGAAAGGGTTTGTCATTTCAGATGAATCTGGAGTTTGATCATCTATGTAAGTCAATGACATGTATGCTCAACTGTTTCCCCAAATGAATACATGTTCTGCATCCTATTTCTTTACCTTATATTATTTTGTCAAAGTCAAATTGTTAATATAGTTTTTGTTCTTGTTGAAATGCCATCAGATTTGGAAGAACAGTTCAAAGATCTGTTTTAGTTCTCCATAAAATCTCTATGATTTATAATACATCCTCAGATGACAGATGAAGGAAAAAAAACAATGTCTATGTCGCTAGTAGTTAGCTAGCATAAGCTATAGATGTCTTGTATATAGACAAGCCAGTTGACACATTTTAATAAATTAATTTCTTATATTCAATGTATTCATATAGCTGAACAGAATTGTTATAGTTATTATTGGGCAATGAAGTGACTTAATTAAGTCAGTGACTGTATTTGTTTCCAGAAATTATCAAGGGGAAGTTTGGATCACTGATGTCATTGTCATGCAGACAGACTTCCTCAGACAAGATGGCAAGCCAGAAGAAATGAACTGTTGTAATACACATGTATAAAGACGTTTTTAAAAATGATTAAGCATACAGCCTTTTCTTTTTCTTTTTTTCATCACTGAAAAGGGATCAAGCTAGCACCAAAATTGTGTGATTGAGTTTTGTCTGTGACTACTCATTAAAAACAATTTAAAAAATAATGGTCCTCAAAACTCACATTGCATATTGACTGAGAATGTGGTCAACAGAAACTAAATTTTTTTTTATTTCCCCGAATGGAGGAATATAGGAATTCCACCATCTGTCAGTCTGTCCTAAATGTCAGTCTGATTAAATCTTTTCATCACATCTCCAATACTGCTTAAGGGATTTCATTGACACATCACAGGAGTGTTTGTCACCAAACCTAGTTATGCATATCATCAGGAATTTCTGCTGGGATTATTTTTTGCCGAGATATGTGCCCTTTGTCATTTTTTAACTAATCCTTACTTCTATATAAAAATTTTGTCAATGCTGAGGGGATGCTCAGATGCTTGAGATTTCAGACTGGTCTCCTGGCCTGAAGGTTATAAAGCTGAGCATGGAAACCAGTCTCAAATCTCAAGCATCTCATTGGCTGAAATCGCGACTGGTCGCCATTTCAGCCAATCAGATGCTTGAGATTTGAGACTGGTTTCCAAACTCAGTTTTATAACCTCCAACCCTGATTTAGTTTTATGATCTTGGGCCAATGTCTGTACCCAAGGAGAAATGTGAGTGAAACACCCATGACAGGAACAGACTTTCAAGCTATCATAATATAGTTGTCTGTCCATGATATCAATACATTCATGCCATGCTTTATTTGCTTATTTATATGTCATAAAATTACAATAACAGGGAGTGAAGGTTCTTGGAAATAATCAGAATTTTGGTAAACACTGCAACACCACATGAAAACCTTTTGTGTTGCCATTGTTCTTTATAATTACATGTATGAGGATTCATGCCATATTCTCCTGATGGGGGATGGGGGTAAAATCCCCCAGAATTTCATGTATGCCCAGCAAGATATGAAATTCCCCTGGAGTTAACAAAACATTTTAAAAAAGTGGTATGAAATCCATTTTTGCCTAAAGGTTAGGGACAATTACAGACATTAGTTTTTGAAATACAAGTCCAGCTGGGAATGAGGTTGATACCAGACTAAACCCAGAAATTTTCCTGTGCCCAAGGTTATAAAACTGAGCATATAAACCAGTCTCAAATCTCAAGCATCGGATTGGCTGAAATGGCGACTGGTCGCCATTTCAGCCAATCGGATGCTTGAGATTTGAGACTGGTTTCCAATTTCAGTTTTATAACCTTCAACCCAGGAAAAAAGCAGAGTACCATTGCTCAACTGCTGACCCAGAGCAGTGTTTTAGAATTTACAGAAAGATCCTGGGCACAAGATAATAGAACTTAATCAGGAGACCAGTCTCAAACTGTTTCAGCCAATCTGATGCTTGAGATGTGAGACTGGTCTCCAATCTCAGTTTTATTATCTTGGGACCCAAACTGATTTACAAACTAGGTTGACTGCTGACACTGGTCGTGATGTAAATTTTCGGGAAAAGGTTTTTTATGCATATGTAGATCCAGCACATCTGTGGCATCTGATCTGGATCTGCACTGGTCCCATTTTGGAAAGAAATATCCGAATGAATTTAAAAGCACAGTATAAATCGTATTCGCCAGCTGATCAGGATCTACACAGTTCACCCATACCCTAAGGGGGTATGTTAGAGGAAAGGGTTAACGTTTTTCAGTTTTGTTTTCTGCATGGAGATGTAGCTACATCAGGACTAGAGGTTATAAAGCTGAGATTGGAAACCAGTCTCAAATCTCGAGCATCTGATTGGCTGAAATGGCGACTGGTCGACATTTCAGCCAATCAGATGCTTGAGATTTGAGACTGGTTTCCATGCTCAGTTTTATAACCTTAGACCCTGCAGGTCTATATTTTAACAATTATTCAGACTAATTTCGCACAATTTACACACCAAATTAAGATAATAATGCCGATAGCCCCTTTTTGAAGCACTCTTATTTAAAGTTCACAGCTAGAATGCGGTATGTGGCCCTTTCTCAGATTGATATTTACATGACAACCAACCAACAATTTCTTTTAGATTTGTATTTTTATGTATGCAGTAGGCAGGTATCATATAATATACATTCAAAAGTAAACAGCTTCTGATTTTTTTATATTATTTGTTGGGTAACTGACATTTTCGCCAGATATAAATTTAGTTTTCTCTGTTTACTTTTTTTCAACTGCATCATCTTTTTTATTTGGTTCTGAAGTTTCCTTAGTCCATAGCATACTGGTAATATCTGACTTTTCACTTTGATATTAGGTCTTTTTTTCGCTTCTAAAATGAGATACTTTTCGGAAAAACAATTCAACTTGTAGTCTAGATTCCTGTTTACAATTACATTTTTGTAAGTATTTTGATTTCATTGCTATTTTGTTTCCATTCAGCATCCCTTGCCTGTTTTTACTGTAATTTTCTGAATTACTTGGTATATTTCTGTTGACTTTCTTATGGTACATAGTATTCTCAACATTAGGGCCAAAGATCATAAAACTAAGATTGGAGACCAGTCTCTAAACTCAAGTATTTAATTTGCTGAAATGGTGACCAGTCATTTCAGCCGATCAGAAGCTTGAGATCTGAGACTGGTCTCCAGAGTTAGTTTTATTTTGGGGGGCACAGATGCATAATCTGTTCAGTTCTCACAGAAAGTCAAATATCTCTGAGCTCTTACAGGCGCGTAGGAGCCGGGGCCGCAGGAGCCGCGGTACCAATATTTCGACAAGCCGCGGCCCAGGCGGCCATGACTTCAAAATAGGATTCTTTGATGATTATGCAATGTCATAAACAGTAAAATTTTGCAAAAGATCATCGTTTTCACCCTAAAAATCGTTAGCGGCTTAGCTTATACACAGTCAAGTGTAAACGTCAAGGAAACGGTCATGTGTCGCGGGCTTGCTTCGGGGTGTTAAACCAACGGTTGAGTAAGGAGCCCGTCCCTCGAAACAATGTCGTATTCGTAGACCATAATCGGCAAAGTTAAAGCTGGGTTATATTCGAGAATGCGCTCAAAATTGTATAGTATTTTATTTCATAAAATAAACATTATCATTTCCTAAGGAATATCCAGTAAATATGGATACGACACTATTACTGATGCATCTTTTGTTATCCCATCTTTGTACAATTATTAATTTTGCATAATATGAGGATCTATGTATTATTGAAAGAATAGACGTCTAATTTACGAACCGTGATCTAATTGTCGATTGCAGTAGTTCAGTACTCGAATATGATGATTTAAAGGTTTTATATACACCAGTACCTATTTTATTCTTATAAAATAAGTAACTTATTATATCGACATATCAATGAAAATATTATGCAGCCAAAATCATCTCTTCCGCGGCCCCAATGTTCAAATTGCTCCTACGCACCTGAGTCTTAGAAAGGAATTTACCATGATTTTTAAAATACATGTTCAACCATTGTGGGCTTTTCTTCTACGAGGATTTCATGAATATCATGCACAAACAGACTGAGCTGCAGCCATTGTATCTTTTTTATTGTTTGGTAGCTGTTGAAATTCCGCTTTAATTTATTTATACTTTTAAATGATGTTTGATGCGCGATAGGAAAAGGGACATCCGGAGAGTTGAAGTCAGTCCTGAAGTCAGTCCTTGAAATGACGTCATAAAGGTGAGCAGACTACATTTATGATTGTGCATTTCGAGGTTAAAATACCATTTTATTGTCAAAATCTGAAACAGAATTATATTTAAGATATGATAAAAACAAAACATCATTGAAAATTCCTTCCAACCAGTGGCGGATCTAGAGGTCTCTTTGCCGGGGGCTCACATTTTACCGACCCTTTTCACAAAAAATGGAGGAACAGAAGAAATGGTTTAGCGCATTTTGCGTAGCCGCACTTCTCTACTCAACCATGCCATTTTTACTACAAAAAACGGAATATGATATGATAAATTTCCATTTTATTGTCAAAATCTGAAAAAAAATACATTTAAGAAATCATAAAAACAAAATCACACTGGACATAGCTTTTGCGCTAACGATGCGTCTATCGCTCCAACGACGAAATGTAAACTTACTGCGGTAACGCTCTTTTGCCACGAAATCCGCCATCAAAATGCGTTATTTACGCAACAGAAATTCGTCGTTGGCGTGATAGACGCGTCATTAGCGCGAGATCTATGTCCAGTGTGAAAATACAGTCGTGTCCGGTAATCTTGCGCGTCCGGTCATCTTGCGCAGTGGTCTACTGACATCCCCGGAAGAGTTTTACGGTCACGTTGTGAAAATATCTCAACAAACGATTATTTTTGGACCTTAATTAGAACATCTAAAAGGTAAACATGTTGAAAATTAATACCTGTCCAAGATATTTACATCATCGTAATAAATTATTCATGACCACGCCCACTGACCTATTTTCCGATATTTTAAGCAAATAATTCTTATTCCATCATCTAGTCCAGAAATGTGTGTCCCGTGATAGACATAAACAATAAAACACATTTTGAAAAAAAATTTATACCATTTTAAACGTACAATTCCATTTTATTTGCAAACGTTAGTGAATTCAGACCACATTTCCGTCAGTTCCCGCCATTCTGTCAACAAAGTTCAAGGGCATGATCCGCGCATGATTTTTTTCCTTCAGAAGCGTAAAGTGCCTTTTTTCTCATGTCAAATAAATAGAAAAATTAATATACTCGTGGACAAAAGTCTTGTCCGGTCTACAAAAACTAAGATATCTTTGTTGTTTTTTATCACAAACTCATAAATTTGGTATCGATGAAAAGAGGAAATTTACATGCATTTAAAGAACAAAGAATTTTGGAATTTGAGCTAGAACTGCCAGATGAATAATGTGTTGAAAATTGTCATTTTTGGATTAACAAGACACATGTGATTGCATCGAGTATGTCTTAAATTAAACCGCCTTTTCAATAGTGTGTATGACCCCCATTAACCCGAATGAGTTCAGTGCACCCTTGACGCGTTGACGCTACGAGTCTGTTCAGGAATCTAGCCGGAAGATGGTCACATTCCTGAGCTATTCCCGTTATTGATGGACGTCATGTAGTCCCAAACGTGTTCGATTGGGTTCATATCCGGCGATAAAGCCGGCAATGGCAACGTTTGGACATGGTTGGCCGCCAGAAAGTTTTGAGTCAGCCTTGCAGAATGGGCCCGGGCGTTGTCCTGCTCTAGAACAGTACCTGGATGAGCAGTAAGGAATGGGAGAATAATCGGCTGCAACACCTGGTCTACGTAACGTTGTGAAGTTAAGCCACGACCGCGTCCTCGACCGGAAACGCTATTTCTCGATACTTCAGGGACACAATACGTGAGGGTGGCACGCCTACTTTAAATGCTCCGCCCATTTGCTCCGCCTTGTTCCAATTAGTTACAGGACTGCATTTAACCAATGCGACCCTCAGGTATTGGGCATTAGAAATACCAACTATATGCGCTGAACATAGAATTACGTGATTGTTGTTCATATATTCATACAAAATTACATGAATTAGATCCTTTCATGTGATCTCTCATAACAATTCAAGAGAAATCGCAAAGCAGTAAGGAACACATTCAAAATAAAGACTGTTATATATCGTTGACTCTCAAGCGTTGTACCCTTTGCAAATGGATTCTTCGACAGTGTTTTAGTTTACAGAACATATTAACATTAAGTGACATGAAACACTCTGCTTATACACAAAAATTGCTCTTTATTGCACGCGAAATGGCTCTGTAATGCACTTTACAATTACCGCGACCCTCAAGTGTTGTGCTTTAGCCATAACCAATACATGCACTGTGTATATAAGCGAATGGTTTTCAATGTAATAATACAATAACTCATTCTGAAATATATGTTTTTTCTTATTGGTGTCTCACCATTGTTAAAGACTGATCTCATGACAGTCGCACTTAGCAGTTGGCATAAGAAACATCATTTGTGAGTAACCCTCAAGTGTTGCACCCATATGAATTGCACTCTTCACCAAAATGTCTCAGTAGGCAGCAGCTAACTTTTAATCTCTTGACTAACTAAAGTTCTAACAACTTGTTACTTAACAACAATTCGTTTAAAATAATGAAAAAAAACCATTCCGTTTCTCTTCTCTTTTTCGCGACCCTCAGGTGTTGGGGTTTAGAAATGCTCAAAATACGTGATGTAAATAGAATAAAGTGATTGGTTTTAATGTATTAGGTAAACAAAACATGAATCAGATATTTTTCTTACGATTCTCAACATAATAATAGAGAAATCGCATGTGAGCAACAACCAGCATTTGTTATAAGGTACATACGTTACTATTGACCCTCAAGTATTGTACCCATTACAAATGTACGCTTGAACAATATGTTTAAGTTTACAAAACCTAACATTATGTGACATTAAATCCTATGCTTATAACAATTTTCTACACACACAAACTCTCCTTCGTGTAAGAATCGGCTCTAAAACGCACTTTACGATGTTCGCGACCCTCAGGTATTGGACATTCGAAATACCAACTATGTGCACTGTACATAGAATAAAGTGGTTAGTTTTCATTTATTCATACAAAATATCCGAATCACGTCCTTTTCCAAGGTTTCGGATAATAATTTAAGAGAACTCGGTAAGCAGTAAGAAACCCATTTGAAACAAAGAACGTTGCTGACCCTCAAACGTTGTACCCTTTGCAAATTGATTCTTCAACAATGTTCGAGTTTACAGAACTTAACATTAATTTTCAGAACACACTCTGCTTATAACAACTAACTACATGAACATAAGTCTCTTTCTTGCACGAAATGGCTGTAAAATGCACTTTACGATGTTCGCGACCCTCAGGTATTGGGCATTAGAAATTCCAACTTTATGTGCTGAACATAGTATTAAGTGATTGTTCTTCATATATTCATACAAAATTACATGAATAAGATCCTTTCATGTGATCTCTCATAACAATTCAAGAGAAATCGCAAAGCAGTAAGAACACATTTAATATAAAGACAGTTATATTTCGTTGACCCTCAAGCGTTGTACCCTTTGCAAATGGGTTCTTCCACAGTGTTTTACTTTACAGAACATATTAACATAAGGTGACATGAAACACTCTGCTTATACACTAAAAACTCTTTTATTGCGCTCGAAATTGCTCTGTAATGCAATTAACAATTACCGCGACCCTCAAGTATTGTGCTTTAGAGATACTCAATACATGCACTGTGTATATAAGTAAATGGGGTTTAATGTAATAATACAATAATTCATTCATGAACTATAAATGTGTTTTTCTCATTTGGGTCTCACCATTGTTAAAGACTGATCTCATGACAGTCGCACTTAGCAGTAAGCATAAGAAACATCATTTGTGAGTAACCCTCAAGTGTTGCACCCATATGAATTGCACTCTTCACCAAGATGTCTCAGTAGGCAGCAGCTAACTTTTAATTTCTTGACTAACTAAAGTTCTAACAACTTGTTACTTAACAACAATTCGTTTAAGTTAATGGAAAAAAAACATTCCGTTTCTCTTCTCTTTTTCGCGACCCTCAGGTGTTGGGGTTTAGAAATGCTCAAAATACTTGATGTAAATATAATAAAGTGATTGGTTTTAATGTATTAGGTAAACAAAACATGAATCAGATATTTTTCTTACGATTCTCAACATAATAATAGAGAAATCGCATGACAGCAACATTCAGCAATCGTTATAAGGTACATACGTTATTATTGACCCTCAAGTATTGTACCCATTACAAATGTACGCTTGAACAATATGTTTAAGTTTACAAAACCTAACATTAAGTGACATTTAATCCTATGCTTATAACAACTTTCTACACACACAAACTCTCCTTCGTGTAAGAATTGGCTCTAAAACGCACTTTACGATGTTCGCGACCCTCAGGTATTGGACATTCGAAATACCAACTATGTGCGCTGTACATAGAATAAAGTGGCTAGTTTTCATTTATTCATACAAAATATCCGAATCACATCCTTTTCCAAGGTTTCGGATAACAATTTAAGAGAAATCGGAAAGCAGTAAGAAACCCATTTGAAACAAAGAACGTTATTTATGGCTGACCCTCAAACGTTGTACCCTTTGCAAATTGATTCTTCAACGATGTTCGAGTTTACAGAACTTAACATTAATTTTCAGAACACACTCTGCTTATAACAACTAACTACATGAACATAAGTCTCTTTCTTGCACGAAATGGCTGTAAAATGCACTTTAAGATGTTCGCGACCCTCAGGTATTGGGCATTAGAAATTCCAACTTTATGTGCTGAACATAGAATTAAGTGATTGTTCTTCATATATTCATACAAAATTACATGAATAAGATCCTTTCATATGACCTCTCATAACAATTCAAGAGACATTCAATATAAAGACAGTTGTATTTCGCTGACCCTCAAGCGTTGTACCCTTTGCAAATGGATTCTTCCACAGTGTTTTACTTTACAGAACATATCAACATTAAGTGACATGAAACACTCTGTTTATACACAAAAAATTCTTTTATTGCGCGCGAAATGGCTCTGTAATGCAATCAACAATTACCGCGACCCTCAAGTGTTGTGCTTTAGAAATACCCATTTCATGCACTGTGTATATAAGCAAATGGTTTTTAATGTAATAATACAATAATTCTTTCATGAAATATATGTTTTTCTCATTTGGGTCTCACCATTGTTAAAGACTGATCTAACGACAGTCGCACTTAGCAGTTGGCATAAGAAACATCATTTGTGAGTAACCCTCAAGTGTTGCACCCATATGAACTGGACTCTTCACCAAAATGTCTCAGTAGGGAGCAGGTAACATTTAATTTCTTACCAAATTATAGTTATAACAAATTTCTACTTAAAAACAATACATTTAAGTGCATCAAAAACAATCCGTTTCTCTTCTCTTTTTCGCGACCCTCAGGTGTTGAGGTTTAGAAATGCTCAAAATACGTGATGTAAGTAGAATAAAGTGATTGGTTTTAATGTATTAGGTAAACGAAACATGAATCCATTTAAGTGCTAAATCAAATACATTTGCTGGCACATCCAGTAGTTAAAGGACTCCGAAATACTTAAGAATTGGGAGGTGTAGATACATTTCAAATAGAAATTCCTCAAGTGTTGCACCCATAAGAACTGGACTTCATCAAAATGTTTGAGTACACAGCAGTATATATTTATTTTCTTGCCAAACTATTGTTATAACAACTTTTTACTTAAAAACAATACGTTTGAGTGAATGAATATCTCTCCGTATCTCTTTCCTTTCACGCGACCCTCAGGTGTTGGGTTTTAGAAATGCTCAACATATATGATGTAGATATAAGACAGCGATTGGTTCTAATGTATTATGTGAACGAAACATGATTTAGATACTTTTCTAAGGATTCTGAACACAATTAAAGAGAAATCGCATTACAGCAACAGCCAGCATTTGTTATCAGGTGCATTACTTACTATTGACCCTCAAATATTGTAGCCATTGCAAATGTACGCTTCAACAATATGTTTATTTTTACATATTCTAACATTAAGTGACATTAAACACTCTGCTTATAACAACTACCTATATACAAAAAATCTCCTCGTGGGCGAATTGGCTCTAAAATGCACTTTACGATGTCCGAGACCCTCAGGTATTTTCCTTCAGAAATACCAACTACATGCGTTGTACATAAAAATTTTATTGGTTTTCATGTTTTAATACAAAAAATACGCGAATCAGATCATTTCATAAGGTTTCTGATAACAATTTAAGAAAAATAGCAAAGCAGTACAAAAAGGAGCATTTGGGATGAAGAACGTTATTTATGATTGACCCTCAAGCGATGTACTCTTTCTAACTGGGTTCTTCAACAATGTTTGAGTTTACATGAGTTAAAATTAAAGTACAGAATACAATCTACTTATAACAGCTATCTACATAACCAAGTTCTCGTTCTTGCACGAATTGGCTACAAAATGCACTGAACAATGTTCGCCACCCTCAGGTATTGGGCATTAGAAATACCATCTATATCCGCTGTACATAGAATTAAGTGATTGGGTTTCATGAATTAATACAAAAATACATGAATCAGATCTTTTCATAAGAGTTTTGTTAACAATTTAAGAGAAATCGCAAATAAGTAAGAAACATAATTTAAAATAAAGATAACTATTTATTATTGACCCTCGCGCGTTGTTTCTTTTAAAACTGGATTCTTCAAAAGTGTTTTAGTTTACAGAGCATAGCATCAAGTAACATAAAATCCTCTGCTTATAACAACTTTCCTTCATAAATTCTTTTTATTGGGCACGGAGTGGCTCTAAAATGCAATTTACACATTACCGCGACCCTCAAGTATTGGGATCAAGAACTACATGCACTGTATATTAGAAGAAAATCGCTTTTAATGTAATAATGCAAGAATTCATTCATGAAATATATGCTTTTCTTAATATGTATATCCCCATTATTAAAGAATCATCGCATGAACGCGACGTTAAGCAGTTGGCATAATAAACCTCATTTGTTAGTAACCCTCAAGTGTTGTACCCATTAGATTGGACTCTTCATTCAAATGTTTGTGTTAGCAGTAGCTAACATTAAATTTCTTACCAACCTATGGTTATAACAACTTTTCACTAAAAAAATTACACGTTTTTTTGTGAATGAAAAACTCAGGCTCCGTATCTCGTTTCTTTCACACGACCCTCATATATTTTGGGTTGTATAAATGCTCAAAATATCTTATGTAGATAGAAGGAAGTGATTGGCTGTAATGTATTAGGTGAACGCAACTTGAATCACATATTTTTCTTAGGATTCTGAACATAATTAAAGAGTAATCGCATTACAGCAACAGCCAACATTTGTAACATGATGCATTACTTATTATTTACCCTCATGTATTGTACCCATTGAAAATGTACTCTTCAACAATATGTTTAATTTTATAGAATCTAACATTCACTGACATTAAACACTCTGCTTTTAACAACTGCATACACACAAAATTCTCTTTCTTCAGCAAATTTACACTAACACGCACTTTACGATGTCCGAGACCCTCAGGTATTGGGCTTTCGAACTACTTACTATATCCGCTGTACATAGAATAAAGTTATTGGTTTCATGTTTTAATACAAACATACATGAATCACATCCTTTCATAAAGTTTCTCATAAAAAAAAATTAAGAGAAATCGCAAAGCAGTAAAAAAAAAATTTGAAATAAAGGACATTATTTATTATTGACCCTCAAGCGTTGTACCCTTTCCAACTGTATTCTTCAACAATGTTTGAGTTTACAGAAGTTAGCATTAAGTTACAGGGCACACTCGGCTTATAACAACTATACTTACGTGAAAGTAATTCTCGTTCTTGCACGAATTTGCTCTAAAATGCACTAAACAATGTTCGAGATCCTCACGTTTTGGGCATTAGAAATACCAACTATACGTGATGTACATAGAATAAAATGATTGGTTTTCGTGTACTCGTACAGAAATACACGAATCACATTCTTTTTTAAGGTTTCTGATAATAATTGAAGAGAAATCGCAAAGAAGTAAGAAAGATCATTCCAAAAACGATTTTTATTTATGACAGACTCTCAAGCGTTGTACCGTTTGAAACTGGATTCTTCAACAGTGTTTTACTTCACAGAACATGACATTGTCACTAAAAACTCTGCTAGTAACAACTATCTACCTACAAATTCTCTTTCATGCGCGCAAATTAACTCGAAAATGCACTTTACAATGACCGCGACCCTCAAGTATTGGGCTAAAGAAATACTCAATACATGTTTTAATGTCATATTACAAGAATTCACTCATGAAATAGTTGCTTTTCTTGTCTGTCTCGTCATAGTAAAAGACCTATCGCTTGACATGGACATTCAGAGGTCGTCATTCCAAAGGCACACATCGAGCCTACATAAGCACAATTTAATCCGGTTGAAATATACCTGAAGCTCGGAATCTGATAAAATAATTAGATGAAGGACCCAACCGTACATTTAATATTTAGTAATTGTCTCTTCATTAGTATCATTCAAAAACTATGATGTGCGAATTTTATCCTTTACTAGTCTCTTCCTTGTACAGACTAAAAAGCTATAATTAACAGTTCCTATTGTAAGTTTTTAGACGTTCCATCACAAATATATAAATACAAAGAATAGTTTTTATTAACTTGAACTCTGTTACAAAACAATCCAATCCAAATTCTAGCAATTTAATGTGGATTTGTCAATACGCGAACATTAAGAGATGACAACGATAATATATGACAATCTTGCAATTTCATGTGGATTTGTCAACACGCGAACATTAAGAGATGACAACGATAATATATGACAATTGATTGACATTCCGAAGGCGGTCTACCCTCAGTTATTGTTACATTTCTATCCCTCAAGTATCGTAATATAGCGCTATCCGTCCTCGACCATATTCGAGGAAGTTTAGTTTTATGATGATGTGTAAACCCTGCCCAAACCATGACGCTTGGCCCACCCATCGGTCATTTTTAATCATACAAACGTCCGTAAACCTCTCACTAGAGCGTCGATAGACATTTTGACGGCTGCGGTCGCTTGAATCAACGTTAAATTTACACTAATCCGTTAACAGAACTGCCATTGATTTAAGCGCCAACTTCGGCGGCATAACGACCATGCTACGCGGGGGAACGTAAAAAACGTCGCCGGTAGTGTACGTCCGTTGTTAACGCGCACACGACAATCAAATTTTAAAAACCGATTTTAAATACAGACGATATAAAGTAGGCAAAATTTCAAGGTCGTAACTTCACGCGTTTAAAATATATTAAGGAAAACCATACCGGACAAGACTTTTGTCCACGAGTATATAAAACAACGGGAAATTTTATGGTTCGTCAGAGACACTTAATCTTTTAAAATATTTCACTGCTGTGACGTCATTTCTCTCAGGTGCGCAAGATGACCGGACATTTAAATGCTTGGGTAAAACATGGTGGTAAGGGTAAACATTAATAAATTCCCAATAGTTAAGGAGTCATGACCAAAACATTTTTTGTCATTACATGCATGAAAGGTTTTTGAAAACAAACAAACGGTAATGACACATTTGTCCGTTATTGATCGGTAAAAATATAGCCGATAATGCTTAGGTGCGCAAGAAGACCGGACAGCATCGTAATACTAAGCAATTTTTAACTGTTCTGTATTACTTTAAAGTGAAAAGCATCGAAGTATACTCTCCGTCAATAGAAAGTTACCATTTGTATAATCAGCTTTTACATTTCAATTTAAACCATCTGGTGTGGCAAAATAGCACTATAGCATTTTTGCATATTTGTGTAACTTACTGTCTAATTAAGCTTTTTCAAACTTGTATTACCACATGCAAATTAAAGATACATTAGTTACACTCATTTGTGAAAATATCATAGTCTTAGGACGAAGTTATACTATATATCTACATTATAACACACATGGCACGACACCATGACCGATCGTTTCTACCCTCAAACATATTCATTGTGCCTATCCTGTGTACATTCTTTCAAAAAAGGATTTTTTCTCCTTTTTGTGTGTTTTGAATAATAGTTATTGGTTTTAACTCTTTCGGTTAACTTTTTCAGATATGTAATACACAGTTTCTGTTGTTTCTTTGAGAAGTGTTTATATATATATATATATATATATATATATATATATATATATATATATATATATATATATATATATATATATATATATATATATATATATATATATATATATATATATATATATATATATATATATATGGAGTAAAGGGATTGATCAAGTAAAGAAATGTGGGCTGTTTATGCTTGAAGATGGTATATTTATATTGTACTTATTTCATGGATAATATTCTATTAAAAGCAAATAATTAAAATGATAAATATCTTAGGAATTCATGCGGATATGTATCCCATCAATTAGTCTAGATACATTGTATATCACCAGCAGCTATTTATTATTATGGCATAATTTGATTTTGTGAGGATCAAATTTTTCCATGTAAATTCATGCATTCTGTATTATCCTTATAAGATTTAATATTCAGTTTGATTTCCTTGCGGTTTTATTTCAAGCCCTTCCCCTTATGCAAAAATAAAAAGGAATTAAAAAACTCCAAATTTTGTTTTGTGTCAACAACTTGGCTGAGCCACATTTCCTCCCAAAACCTTTTCGCTCTGGCTGGACTTCTCTAAATAAATGGTCATGCTTCTAAAGGGAGTCTGGTTATATTTCTACTTAATAGAGAAATCAATGTTCTTATTTTCAGATGGAAATTGAACTGCTCAAGGCCCACAACTACAGACTACTGAATTTCCCTCCTCTTTCACAGGTAACTTCCCTTTGATTTAACATCCTTAAACTGAGAATAGATGGCTTAAACTCAAATAAAAATACTATGGATATTTTGTCACCTTAGTGCAAAAACGGTATAATTAACTATAGAATAAGAAGGATTTATAACGGTATAATTAACTATAGAATAAGAAGGATTTATAACGGTATAATTAACTATAGAATAAGAAGGATTTATAACGGTATAATTAACTATAGAATAAGAAGGATTTATACTGTTATTGCTATAAGATGTTAATATATTCTTATCTTTTTCTACAACTGGTTCAATCACGTTATGAACTGTTACAGTTACTGTAACTATGACAGTTTAACACTGCTGTTTGACTCTTCTCTATGGTGGTGGCTCATAATTTGTTGTCATTATTCCAAACAGATGTTTGTAGCATTTTCATAGTTTCCAGAGAAAAACCTGTGAAGATTAAGACATCAACAACTTGCAAGAACTTACGTCTACATGGAATTCAATTTTCGTCTATAAAGAAAAGTTCCACATGCACATACCGTCATTGTTTGAATATAAGCCGCACTTTTTCCCCAGAATTTGGAAGTAAAATATTGAGGGTGCGGCTAATACACAGGTTTGGCTGCTTATACTTTTCGTTAAGCTATTTTCATCTGTTCTATCACGTTTGGGGGTGGTGCGGCTTATACATAAGTGCGGCTTATATTCAAACAATGGCGGTAACTCTTACAGACATGTAGAGATTAATAAAACAAACACATCAGTAGCAAATACTCAATATTGCCAAATTATGACTTTCAATCCTCTGGAATTAAAGAGACATTATTCCATTTATGTAGATCCAGATTAGCCATGACATTTGTGCCATGTGATCTGGATCTACACTTAATTCTTTTAGCTTCATTTAATAGTTTCTGACCGAGAAGAGAATAATGTAGATCCGGATTGAACTGCACCAGTGTTGGGCAGATCTGGATCTGCACTGCTAGCACAATTGTTATGTTGCATTTATTTTTTTTTTTTTTTCAGGCTTCCAAGACAGAGGAGTTAAAGGAGAAGCAATTCAAAAGTGTCAAGGTCACTCTAATATTTGGTCATCATCTACGACTTGGAAACACTAATAAGGTATTGCAATAAAACCTTATCATTTTTATGCTCTATTGAAAATGGGCAGATGAACTCATGCAGAATGATGCAGATCCAGAACGGGTTCTGTGTGGTTACTTGAACCACAGATTTTGAATTCAGTCTCAATTTTCATGGGGAGGTTTGGAAATACCAGGGTCCAAGGTTATAAAGCTGAGTTTGGAAACCAGTCTCAAATCTCAAGCATCTGATTGGCTGAAATGGCGACTGGTTGCCATTTCAGCCAATCAGATGCTTGAGATTTAAGACTGGTTTCCAAACTCAGCTTTATAACCTTCAACCCTGATATTCATTATACCACTTACTAGGACCCCCATACACTGAGTGAGTGCCAAATTAACAGTATCTGAAATGAAAGGGTTAAGGAATACAGTGAAACCCCATTATAAAATCCACCCCAGGGACTGGACCTAAATGGCCAGAATACTGGGAAGATCATACACCCGGGGTAGAAAATGGTGCAAAACTGTTAAAGTGACATTCAAATAGTGGTCTTGTTATTGAGGTAGTAAGAATTTTCATGGAGGGAGAGGGTAGCCTTTATCTGTGGTTTTACTGTAATACAAATGTTATCAGGCCATTTATGATTGTTTTTGGATGACCTCTTACATATATATGAGTGGTTAGCAATCACTGGAAATGATTTTCAGAGTGGTGTAGTTGAGCTAATGCTCGTACTTGTCAATTATGCCTTAGATCAAACAAATAGACCTCTAAAGTTCTAAATCATGTTTAAGGAAACAGAATCTAGAATCCCATGAATTTCTCAAGTAGTTGATGGAGGTATATTCTCTAATAGTCCAACGAAAATGAAGTATACTGGTAAAAGTAAAGGTTTAGTACCTTCATTCAGCTAAGGTTTATATATCGTATTCCTCTAAAATACCCACATTGGAACAGGCAGAAAATATCAATAAACTATTGCAACAGTCAAGTGAAATTAAGTAACAATAATGAAAGTTATATTTAATTTAAATTTTCAAATGCAGTTTTTGTTATTTTTAAAATTCAAGCATATTATCATTTTGCTGTTGAAAGGAATGGTTAGGTAAGCTGAGAGCAAAATTGTAACTCAAGCTGTGCACATTACTGCAACTCTATTGCTTTAAAAATTAAATATCTTATAGATTTCTTACATAATTATTGCCATTGTCACATTTGAAAACAAGTTGGACTAGTTGTATATCAGTAAGTCTGAAGCGATCAATAGCTGCTTTAACAATATCATTTTGCTCAAACATCCAAGATTCTATTTCAACATCTATTCCAAACTGTCACATAATGTCACAAACTCTTCTTCATATTATGGTAAGAATCTAAAATATTCAAGAATTGAATAAATAATTCATTGCAGTTTATTGCATTAATATTTATACATTTTGGGGCTTTGAAGTAAATGTTCTTGCTTCAAACAATTTAAGATTTTCTAAATCCTGAGGAGCATGAAAAATTACTCATTAAGTCTTTAATTGAAATCTCTAAGATACATGTAGTAATTATACACCTTGAGGCCATAGATACGACTTCTGTTGCAGGGACAACCACTGTAGTCAAAATCAGATGGCATATCAATGCCATCTGATCAGAGTCTACTTTGTTCCATGTTTGAGTTATTAGATTATTTCTGACCAAAAAGCAAACCATGTAGCTCCAGATCAGAGGGCACACAAATGTGCCAGCTTATCTGGAGCTAATCTGGATATTCATGTGGTAAAAGTTGTGTTCATAAAATATCATTTTCAGTTAGTAATAATGTGAGAGGGTAGCTTTAATATGATGTATGACAATCCATTTTCTTATGTTAGCAATGATGTGAATTAGTAGCTTAAATTTAATTTCAAGGATGTTCAAAAATCCATCACATTCAGTTAGCACAATTGTGAGTTAGTAGCTTTAAAGGAATCACTAGGCTTTTTGGAAATCCATCAGCTTCTGTTATCATCGCCTTTTATTAAAAATATTTGAATTTCAATTAGCAGGTAGCTTTATTCAAGTTACTAGTCACTTTCAATAAGTAATAATTGAGCTAGTAGCATTAAAGGAATCGGGAAGCAGTTTGACAATCCATCATCATCAGTTAGCAATATTGTAGTATAGTAGCTTTAAAGAAGTACCTAGGCACTTTCAGTTTAAAATACTGTGAGCTAGTAGCTTTAAAGGATTTTGCAATCCATAGTTTTGTGAGCTAGTAGCTTTAAAAAAGTCAGCAGGCTTTTTGGAAATCCATCATTTTGTGAGCTAGTAGCTTAACGGGAGTCAGCAGGCTGTTTGGCAATCCATTGTTTTGTGAGCTAGTAGATTTAACATATTCAGCAGACTGTTTGGCAATCCATCGTTTTGTGAGCTAGTAGCTTTAACGTAGTCAGCAGGCTGTTTGGCAATCAATCATTTTGTGAGCTAGTAGCTTTAACGTAGTCAGCAGGCTGTTTGGCAATCAATCATTTTGTGAGCTAGTAGCTTTAACGTAGTCAGCAGACTGTTTGGCAATCCATCGTTTTGTGAGCTAGTAGCTTTAACGTAGTCAGCAGGCTGTTTGGCAATCAATCATTTTGTGAGCTAGTAGCTTTAACATAGCTGGCTGTTTGGCAATCAATCGTTTTGTGAGCTAGTAGCTTTAACATAGCTGGCTGTTTGGCAATCAATCATTTTGTGAGCTAGTAGCTTTAACATAGCAGGCTGTTTGGCAATCAATCGTTTTGTGAGCTAGTAGCTTTAACGTAGGCAGCAGGCTGTTTTGCAATCCATCATCTTCAATTAGCAATATTGAAACGTACATAAAGCACGGTCATTAAGAAGAGTACGTACTAGAAGAGTGCAATTACAACTGTATAATGTTAACTGCATAATACTTCACTCCCAATGAAAAACAGATGAAGTTCATAAACAATGACCCCTGTAATGCTGATTTTACTTCCTTTTTATTTCAAATACTACTTAGAGACGATAGATATATGTAAAGCCTGGAGCAGTCGAGCATTTAACGATCTTGTGTTCCTGAAATCTATCCCATAATGCATTTCCTTTAAAAAAACATTTATTTTGATTCGTGTTACACAAGACAGTTACTGTTATTAGATTTTCCCACTGAGCAAGTTTTAGATACACTTGCTTGAATAAAATTTACATGTTTTTGTTGCTTTGTTGTTTGTTTTTTTGTAAACTGGTTATAGCAGACTATTTTGATAGTTTTATTTCTCCTGGAAACTTGTTCAAAAATTTTATACTGCATAATTCATTTTACATAGGGTTGTAAGATTTTTTAGAACATTTATGATGAATGGTTAAAACCCTTTGTGGTGTTCTAAATACATGTAATTGTTATTATTTTCCAAATTTAAAAACAATACTTTATATTTAAGTTAAAATATGCATTTTTGATAGAACTTCAGAAAGAGGGAGAAGATTCCTTATATAACCTGTTACGCCATAGATGCAAATTATGTCAAATTTGCAACCATTATAGATCCAGATGTGGCATGCCAAATTTGCAACCATTATAGATCCAGATGTGGCATGTCAAATTTGCAACCATTATAGATCCAGATGTGGCATGCCAAATTTGCAACCATTATAGATCCAGATGTGGCATGTCAAATTTGCAACCATTATAGATCCAGATGTGGCATGCCAAATTTGCAACCATTATAGATCCAGATGTGGCATGTCAAATTTGCAACCATTATAGATCCAGATGTGGCATGTCAAATTTGCAACCATTATAGATCCAGATGTGGCATGTCAAATTTGCAACCAATATAGGTCCAAATGGAGAATAGATCTTAATATGACATCGTCTTTTGGTTTTGAATAAGTTGATCTCCCCAGCCAGCAATTCACAACAATTATTCTACAATGCCAGCATTGACAGACATGTTTTGTTTGCAGTAAACTGTTGCCTGACGGACTCATCAAAATAGTTCTACTTGTATATTTTTACTTGTTTAGTGTTTTTTCTCTATAATTTATAGGCAAAAGATTAGCTACAATTAACCAAACTACCTACCTTATTTAAAAATTCTAGGTAGGGCAACTGCAAGCTGAAACTTTTAAAGTTGCCCCATTGATTAATGAATAAAAGTAATGGTAATCTCTTGTTATTTTTTTAGGATCACAAATGGAAGATGTACATGGAAATTGATGATGAAGATGATGATGATAGTGATGATAGTATTAACATTCTGACCTGTATCAGAGATGTGACCTTCACATGTGAAGGTCAAGGTCAGGAGAAGTCTTTCAAGGTCACAAATCCACCTTACATTATGGAGAAATGGTCTGTTGGAAAAGAAAATGATCTACATGTGAACTGTGTTGTAACATTTGAGGTAATTTGTTGATGTGCTGTTTATTTCTGGTATTGTTTTACACATTAGTCACCCTGTGCATTAGTTGTGCTGTTAATGTAAATGCATAATTGCAAATATTTGAAGAAGGGGTTGGATATCTCCAGTTATTTGTCTATTATTCCCCTGCTACATTGATCTAGTGGACTTAAGTTTGCACAGTGGCCCATAAATCTCATTGAGAAATTCTGATATCTGTCTCTGCTCTCAAATATAAAGGACATCCCTTTACTCTTAAAATTAATACAGTGATTTATAATTACTTATTATTTCTATATTTCTATATAACTCAGTAGTAATAATTGTTTTGTACTGAGAAGTTCTTTGTTCATCAAATTTGTTGAAATTTTCTGAAGAAATTATGATTATTTGGCTGTAAATTCAAAATATTTGTAAATTCAAATTATTTTCAATATATCAACTGTGTTGTAGACTATTATAGAATATGTTTCTTGTTAAAAAACAAAATACAGCTGGTACAAAAAACAATTTTGACTTACAGAGCAAAGTAAAGAAACCAAAGAGCTGCCGTTATATACACAAACTTGACCCCAGTGCAGCAAATGCAGGTCAGAAGGTCATAACCTTGACATTGAATCAAGAAGATGAAGCTACTGCCAGTATATCACCAAAGGTGAAGGTCAAGAAGGAGATAAGACCCAGTGAGAGTACTCCTCAGTTACAAGGGGCCTGGGTGGATAGGAATATTTTTATACCAGTCGCTACACCC
This sequence comes from Corbicula japonica, assembly GCA_038501625.1. NCBI lineage: Eukaryota > Metazoa > Mollusca > Bivalvia > Venerida > Cyrenidae > Corbicula > Corbicula japonica. Next base: position 9,417,811 of record JAZAYU010000013.1, on the reverse strand, counting down.
GAAAAGAAAGGTAATGCTATGATATGGTTATTCCTTTACTCCATAGCTACAACTGAATTGAATTGTTGATCAGTGTAGATCCAGACTGGCCGTCACATCTGGTCTGAAGGTTATAAAGCCGAGATTGGAAACCAGTCTCAAATCTCAAGCATCTGATTGGCTGAAATGGCGACCAGTCGCCATTTCAGCCAATCAGATGCTCGAGATTTGAGACTGGTTTCCATGCTCAGTTTTATAACCTTGGGCACTGGACTGTCTAATCAGGTTCTACACTGTTCACTTTAGATTTATAATGTTTGTTCTGACCAAGTAGTGACCAGTGCAGATCATGATCAGATGGCATCGGTTATTAACACTGGCCACACAAAGGTAAAAATGGAGTAAAGGTTTTTACCACACAAAAGAAGTTGCTTTTGTGGTCAATGAGTGTAACTGTAACCAGTATTTAGAGATCTGTTCATTCTTTTTTTTCATCTTTGAACAAAAATCAACACTAAGTACATTTCATCACCTTAACCTTTTCCTCCATAAATACGCGCATTTTTACGCACATGCAACCAGTGTAAATCCAGATCAGCCGGCACATCCATGCTGTCTGATCAAGATCTGCACTGGTCACATTTTGGTCAGAAATAACTTAAGGAATCAAAAAGCAAACAGTGCAGATCCTGATCAGACGGCACGGATGTAGCAGCTGATCTGGATCTAAACTGTTCACCCACACAATCAATGTGTGTCTATAGAGGAAAGGTTTAACCTGCAATAGCAGTATATCTTCTTCATATTTAAATGGTACTTATAATAAACTGCTTGACACAATTTTCTTGTTGATCTGTCCATTAATTATAGGCTGAGCAGTGGTCTGAAACATTGGAGTTTGAATGCATTATTTCAGTCCATGACTATAGATATGCCGTTTATCCCTTGTGGTCTATTGTGTTACCAGTGGGAAATCAATCTCCACATCCATGTAGTCAGATCAAGAATTTCTTTGATCACTTTAGATTTATTAGATTTTTCTGACGGAAGAGCAAACAGTGTAGATCCAGATGAGACTGTGTGGATTTGCAGGCTGATCTTGATCTATCCTTGTTGATCATGTGATTAAAGACACATCCTTGGGGAAAAGGGTTAATAAACTTCATTCAAAATAAAAATCTATAAGCAGCTATGTACCAGGTCTCAAGATCATAAACTTTGTTTGGAGACCAGTCTCAAATCACAAGCACCTGATTAGTCATCACTGCAGCTATTTAGAAACTTGAGATTTTAGACTGGTCTCCAGATTTAGTCATAAGATTGTTTTTGACCAAGAAATGAACAGTATAGATCAAGATCAGGGTTGAAGGTTATAAAACTGAGCTTGGAAACCAGTCTCAAATCTCAAGCATCTGATTGGCTGAAATGGCGACCAGTCGCCATTTCAGCCAATCAGATGCTTGAGATTTGAGACTGGTTTCCATGCTCAGTTTTATAACCTTGTGCACAGACAACACAGATCTACAATTGTCTCATCCAAATTAAACCTATATTTATGGAATTAAAGATAAAAGAAAAAACTGCAACCTACCTAGTTACTACATTATTTGCTTTTATTTACTCATAACTCAATATTTCGAAGCATGAATAATGATTTGTCGTGCTTGATTTATTATAGTTGATGATATCATCTGATGAAAAATATACATTAGCTTCTTTACAAGTCTCAAAATAGAACATGCTGTTAAAAGAATGAGAGAAAATACAAAATAAATCTGAGATAAGATTTCTATCACACTCTCAGGTTTTATAGCTAACATAGTTAAACCCCGAGATTCTGGGAGTTTTTTTACAGTTCTTAAGGCCTATCAAATCACAGCGGGGAATGAAGTGTGTATTTTACAAAAAGATATTAAATTCTTGGAAGCTTGTTGAACATAGAATAAGGGCAGGATTACATGGTTCTTGTCTGATAAGTGATTTATTACTCTTAGATCTTATCGCAGAGCGAAAGAAAATTTAGGTGTTTTGTCTTTCAAAAGCTATTTTTGGTTAAGAGTCCCGTTTCTGTATAAAAATGGGTTTGTTTTCTATTTTGTGGGGTTTGGAAATTAATAAAGTAAAAGGAATTTGTCAGTTGTTTCTGATGAAAGGACAATTTGATGCATTTAGGTGTTGTTATTTTTTAATTTAAGAAAATTTAATGCACAATCAATCTGAAAATATGGTCATTATGACCACACTTAAGCAAAACCCACTCTTTTCCCGATTCTCTTTTTCTAACTGGAAGGTGGTTAAGTCACAGTAATCCAAGTTTGTCTGTTCATTGCTTAAGAAGTGTCTATAAAATTTGAAAATTGAGTAACAAAGGCCGGATTGGGTCTGGAAACGATTAAATCTGTACACCATAGAAGCACCATTATTGGGTGGGTGAACTGTGCAGATCAAGATCAGCTTCCAGATCTGTGCCCTCTGATCAGGATCTACACTGTTTGCTTTTAGATTCATTATGTTATTTCTGTTCAATATATACTACCAGTGCACATCCAGATCAGTGCCCAAGGTTATAAAACTGAGCATGGAAACCAGTCTCAAATCTCAAGCATCTGATTGGCTGAAATGGCGACTGGTCGCCATTTCAGCCAATCAGATGCTTGAGATTTGAGACTGGTTTCCAAACTCAGCTTTATAACCTTCAACCCTGATATCATAGATGTGCCACCTGATCAGGATCTACACTGGTTCCACACATGTTAAAATGGGTATATATGAAGTAAAGGATGAAAGAAATGTTTTCAGAAATGAATGACTGAATAGCAAGTGCTGGATTAGGTCTGAAAAGTTAATCCATGTTAGTCTATTCAGTGTTTAACCCTTTACTCCATCTTAAGCATCTGGTCTTAAGGTTATAAAACTGAGTTTGGAAACCAGTCTCAAATCTCAAGCATCTGATTGGCTGAAATGGCGACTGGTCGCCATTTCAGCCAATCAGATGCTTGAGATTTGAGACTGGTTTCCATGCTCAGTTTTATAACCTTGGGCACAGCTTGCTCAGGTGTGTGACTGATCTAAAACTGCACTAGTTGCAAATTCTTTAAAACCTGAATGTATGGAAAAAGGGATTAACAACTGCAAATCATGGGTAGTCAATTCTTTTAGCAGTAGAAATACAGTAAAACCTCTCATTACAGACACTCAATATTACGGGCACCCCAGTATTATAGGCAATTTTTTAAAGAACAAACATGTTCTCTTCTTCTTTATTTAAACCCACAATTAAGGACAACCGGCTATTAAGGACACTTTCCCTCAGTCCCTTAGGTGTCCGTTATAGAGGGGTTTCACTGTAAATCAGAAAATATGGAAACCCCTCCCATTCAGAATAATTTCAACATAAACAAGCAGATGGGTTATTCATCATGTTAAACAGTTTCAAAATGGTTTGTAGATAGTGTCTTTTCAACCGATTGCAATTAGTCATCTAAGTGCAAGAACGGTATAAGTATGATTGAAGTTACAAGGAGGTATTCCATTTTGTGATGAACGGATCTCTCTTTCTATGAAATAAAAGTGATGTTTTTAAAGATAATTCTCATTTGGATCAGTATGATTGATTTTTGTGTTTTTGTTGGGTGTATTTATTTAAAGTTATCAAGACAAATTACTCCTGTCACAAGTGTTTTTCTTCTGTGAACAGTTTGTCTGGAAAGTCAAAGTGCTGACATGTTTTGAAGACTCCATTGTGCTGATAAAATCACATCCTGTGTATTGCTTTGCTTCCAAATGGAATCACATTAAACCTTTTTTCAGGGGTTGTGGGGGGGGGGGGGGGGTTACAGTGGTTTAGCCAAATGAATCCTAGAATTACATGTATTTAAGATAATGCCTTTCTTTACGCAGAATGCCCAAAATGTGACAAAACTTGTGAAAAGATTCTTAACATTTGCTCTGTGATATTGTTTAAAATGTATTGTGTGTACAGATTAGCCTGCAAATCTGTTTAGGCCAGAGAAAACAATATTTTAGATTCTCATCCCCGCCCGCCCCTGTCCAAAAGCACCCGCTCCAAAAAAAATTTAATGGATGGTAAAAAAATCAAAACATATTCTCTTCCGTACAGAACGGATTTTAGACCATCCCCAAATACCTTCTTCGTTAATAAAAAATAAAAATTTAAAAGTGCCCACCCGCCAATTTTTTTTCCCAAATTCCGGATGAGAATCTAATAATTTATTTTCTATGGCCTTAATCCTTCAGATGTGCAAGGTGATCTGGATCTACACTGTTGGCATGTGACATAAAACCCATATATACAGTATGTAATAAAGGGATAATATATATAATACAATGATGCTTTTGGAAAGAACAGGAGCAGGTAACTCTTGGGTAACAAGCTGCATTTTACTAACAATTATTCAGCAGATACTGTCAAAATAAGTTAAATGCACTCAGGTATCTAGTTTGTAATAAACAGAGAAAAAATTAAGAAGAAAACATTCTTTGTTAATGCACCCACTGTGTTGGCACTTGAAATATGAAGTCATGAAGTCTGTGTTTAAGTAGACACAATCCCAGTGTTCTTGTTACAAGAAGAGAACAAAGTCTTGTTTCAGTGTCTTGAAAATGTCTACACTGATGTGTTTAGATTAAAACCAAGGGGTTTCTTTGACTGGAGCTTTGTGCTGGGTTATTCCTCATAAGATTAGCAGAGGAGTTAATTCCAGGGTTTGATAACATTTGGTATACAAAATCTGGTCAGAATTATAATATCATACTTTTGTATCAGTTGATATTGTACTCCACTGGTTATCCCATGGACAAACAGTGTAGATCTAGATCAGCTTTCACATCAGTGCTACCCGATCAGGACCTGCACTGCTACCCTTTAGATTTATTCGATGCCAGCTGATCTGGATCTACAATGGTTACACATGATAAAAATGTATAATATTATGAAAGAATTAATTTTGCTTGGACAACTTTTTTGCAGTTAACAACAATGTCACAGTAGCATACATTTGCACATAATTTTATAATATAAGGTGCTTTGTGATGTCAGTGCCCAAGGTTATAAAACTGAGCATGGAAACCAGTCTCAAATCTCAAGCATCTGATTGGCTGAAATGGCGACTGGTTGCCATTTCAGCCAATCAGATGCTTGAGATTTCAGACTGGTTTCCAATCTCAGCTTTATAACCTTCAGGCCAGATCAGAATCTACACTCTTTGCTTTTAGATTCGTATTTCCGACCTAAAACTAAACAGAATAGATACTGATCTGGTGGCCAATGTGTTAAATGGTGTATCCAAGAATAATGTGTTTAGTAGGCACATCTGTGCCATCTGATCAGGATTTACACTGTTCAGAAATAACCCAATGAATTTAAAAGTTAACAGTGAAGATCCTGATCAGAATAAAGGGTTAATTTTTAAAACAGTATCACAGAAACTTTCTTTCCTTGTGTCTTCAAATAAATCTCGTTATCACTTAAGATACTTGGGTTCTGGGTTTTCTGGAAACGATCACAGAACAGATGTTTCCAGGAGTAGTTTGGCTTAAAGGATGAAGGAAGCCTGACAGGCATCAATTCCGCTACAATTTTGAGGGGCGTATAAACGTGACTCCAGAGTGCCTTGCGTACATAAATGTTAACGCAGGTGTAATAACTTTTTATATTAGACAAGATGATATTTTTAAAATTAATTTTCAGTTCTGCTTATTTGCTATTTGTAATTTTAGTGTTCTTGTTTGTTAGGTGTATCAGAGATTTTCCAAGGATTCTTGCTGTTTTATTTGTGGTTGTAAACTAAGAAGTAGGGATTTCCATAAGCAAGTATAAGTCCTAGCAATTCCCATAAACACAGAAATATCAAGCTATGAGGAAGCTGAATTAGCCATGGCACTCATGAGATTCTCTACAGATCTGGTTTATACAATGTGGGTCAAATTAGATGGGTTTTTTTTTTAATTATATTTTTATGGATTTCTCTATAAAAGGATCAACTTTATTCCCATTTTATTTATAATTACAACTTTTTACTCTGTATCTTTTATAAAGTATGGCATAGGTGAAGTGTGAAGATCTATGCCATCTGATCTTAGAAAGGAAAAGCATAATTGTTTAATCATTCCATAAATAATTAATCTAAAAGCAGAAAGTGAAGTTCTTGATCATACTGCAGGGATATGCTGGAAACTTGATCTAGATCTAAATTCTTTGCCAATGGATAACAGCCATATCCTATGGAGTAAAGGGATTAACAATAAGATTCTGGGCTGGAGGTTATAAAGCTGAGATTGGAAACCAGTCTCAAATCTCAAGCATCTGATTGGCTGAAATGGCGACCAGTCGCCATTTCAGCCAATCAGATGCTTGAGATTTGAGACTGGTTTCCATGCTCAGTTTTATAACCTTGGGCACTGATCAGTGACTTTTACATCAATATCCTCTTAAATCTTCATGAATCCTCCAAACATAAAACCAATTTTTCAACAATATTTTTGCATTTAGATTGAATTTGATAGCATGGCATTATCAGGTTCATAGTTTGAAACAAAACAGAACAAGGATTATTTATTTGTGATGCAATCCTGCTGACAATTTTTGCAGATAACAAATCATATAACCATACCACTTTATGAAAAAAAAAATCTTGAAACAATTTCAGGATTGCATCATATGAACAGGGATATAGTTCAGCCCTGGTTGCAAGCAGTATAACAGTCAATGTTTGTAAGATTACTGTCATATTGGTATCATCTCATTTTGTGGGATCACATTTCATTTAAAAAGCATAAAATTGTTAATTGTAATTTACTTATATTATTTGAATAAGATTAGAAATTGTTTTGTTTTGAAGGATTTTAATTTCATGCAATTTACCCTGTGAAAAATATGCCAAATATTAAAGGCCGACATAATTGCAGTCATACATATTGCACAGTTACCCCTATTCCATGAGATAATGCTGTTATTTCAAGGGTGAACAGGGTAGATCCTGGATCTACACTGTTGGCTTTTAGATTCAATGTTTTATTTCTTACCCATGATGCTACATGTTTGATCCAGATCAGAAGGTACAGATATGCCAGCTGCTCTGGATTTATACTGGCCTGAAGGTTATAAAGCTGAGATTGGACACCAGTCTCAAATCTCAAGCATCTGATTGGCTGAAATGGCGACTGGTCGCCATTTCAGCCAATCAGATGCTTGAGATTTGAGACTGGTTTCCATGCTCAGTTTCATAACCTTGGGCACTGGTTGCACATGTGATAATATCCACATATATGTAGTAAAGGACTAAGAGTTTTGACTAAAAAAATTCCAGTTTCATAGCCTAAGGTTGATCTTAGACTTTTGTCAACAAAAGCTTTCAAAAAATTCTTAGTTTAAAAGCTATTTATTTCTAAAAAAAACTTGATTAGTGAGGTTAACCTAACTTAGTGGTGTTTTGTTTTTTCAACAACCATACACATTTTGATTTTCCAATTCTTGGATTTACTCTGTCCTGCTTTCCAGACATTCTTAGACTACCGGTAATAAAAATAATCATTCATGGATGGGTCGGATTGATTGTATCTTTATACTTTATACCTTTTCTATTAATGAGTAATATCTTTGACTTGTAAAATAACTGAGTTTTAGATGTTATGTTGTTAATTTTTAGATTAAAATTTTTAGGTACCTCTGATGTATGGGCCAGTATAGTAGCTGGAAGGAGGCGCTCTTATGCAGACAACCCAAAGCCAAGACATGTTCCTGGAACCACAATGACCTTGCATGCACCCAGCAGCCTTCATAACCCATGGCAACAACAAGGTCAATCAGTTCAGGGGGGACCACTCTTATCTCCCAGCTCTTCTAAAATATTACCCAAGTCCCCATCATCCCCAGCAGCTGTTGGCAGCAAAACCTCTAACCAGTCACCAGGACAGGTGTCACCAGGTCAGTTCTATCCATGGAACCAAGGTGGTCCAAGTGCTAGTGACAGCAAAGTTCAAGGTCAAGGTTATTTATCACCAGGGGAGATTTTATTACAGTCAAACCAGTCTCTTTTGGCAGCCGTGCAAGATGCATCAAGTGGCAAAACAGAAAAGTTGACTTCTGATGCAGAAGACAATCCAAAATCAAAAGTGACCTTTTCTTTGACTGATTCTGCCTCTACAAAAAGCACTGAGAGTGGATTTAGTGAAAAACCAATGGATACTTATGCATCAGTGTGCTCAAAGTGTAAGGCTGAATTTGATGACCTTAGTATCCATGGTGATTCAAGGTCAAATTCAAAAGGTACTTGTGCCGGTAGTAGTGATGATAAAAGTTGTAGGAAATACCTTCAGGCTGATCATATGAGGTCAAGAAGTGGTTCTGATTCAAGTTCTAGGGGCCATCAACATGGTGGTAAAGGTAAATATTACCATGGCGATGGAGATAATAGGGGTTATGGAAGTAGAAATAGAAGTAGAACATGGAATGAAGATAGAAGAAACAGGGATGGCAACTATAGAACAGAAAGACATGATTATGAAAGAACAGGCCATTTCAGTGATAGACAAAATGAAAATTACCATGAAAAGAAGAACCATTTTAATGAAAGACAAAACCTAAACTACAACAGTAGAGGTCAAGGTTATGGCAGGGGTCAAGGTCGTTATCCAAGAAGAGGTCATAGAGGCAGTAACAATGGAAACAGGAATTTTAGAAATAGATTTGATGCTGAAAAACAAGGGCCACTGAGTGAACCAGTATTAGAAGGGGGCAGAACTCCAACCACCATGCCAGTAAGAAGAACAGTTAGCTCCCCTGACAAAGCCATTAAAGATGATACTCATTTTACCTTTGAACCTAGTGTTATTAATTATGAACAGTTAAATAAAACTTCACATTCAATGACACCTGATAATGTTGATACAGATCAGAGAAATTTTAGCTCCGGTTTAGAATTAAAACTGTGTTTAACTGACACCTCAAATGTAAATTTGTTAAATGATACATCTGTATCAAGCGAGAAATCTGACATAATACAAGGTGATGAAGATAACAAGTGTTTATCAAGCCCCTCACCAGATGCAGACTGGACTAGTGTTCACTATAGTGCAAGGAAAAAATTGGGGACTGGTCATCAAGCTAATTATCAAAATTATCCAGATAAAAGACGTCACCATAGTGATGGGCAGGAACGAGGTAGAGGTCAATATCAGGGGGCATCAGGGCATTATGGACAAGGTGAAAGGGGTCAAAGGTCAGGTAGAGGGAAAGGTTATAACAGAGGAAGGGGCTCTGACAGAGGGTTTCATGATCACTAGTCTTAAGGATTAATCAAATGATAAGAGCGGTCCTTCAGAGGGTACAGTGGGGTTGCTTAAACCCCTCTTGTAGGCCAACATTTTTTAATTTTCATAGGGATTTGAGCCAGAAAGTTGGAAATTATCAGGTTACTACACTAAAACTGCCCCTAACGAAGACCATTTCTGTAAATTTTGCATCCAGCCCTAATCCAAATTCTTTGCAAATATTTTTTAAATCGAAGTACACAATTTTAATGAAAAATTATTTTTGGACTAACTTCAGAAAGACATTTTTTAGTTTCATATTTCTTTATATTTTTATATAAAAGCAACATTTTATGTCCTTATTGTTAAAGAGTTGATTATATGTAAGTTTTTGGGATATTTAATCCTTTAACTTGAAGTAATATTTACATAGGTTTATAAAGAGACCAAAATTTGATATCATTTATTATGAACTTGTTATATAGTTAACTATTGACAAAGTGCATTTATGTGAGTTATATTATGTTATAAAACATGCTACCAGTTTAATAAATTCTGTCTCACACGTTTAAGTGTACCTCATTACCATCCTGCACGCATCTTGTATCCTTTTCTTGTATTTTCTGTCATTTTTTGTTTGTTTGTTACACATTAATGTGATACCTTTTGAAAATCTATGGGATTATTATTTCATTGAATATATGCTTCATTCAGTAGGTCATTTAAACTATGTACAAAATGAGCTTTGTTCTTTACCAATGAAAGCATATATGGTGCATGTCACCAAAATATGTCACAGTTTACATCTTGTACATGTAACTGTGATTAAACATGAGAGAAATCTAAGAGAATTTTAAGGGTTGTTTTTCAGAAATGTCGACAAAGAAAAATGTTAAAAATAACCAGGAAGTTCAACTTCAAGTCACATTATTTTCTATAACAAGCCTAATTAAAAAAGAAATCATGATTTTTTCTTTTAAAATTTAAAAATCAACAAAAATAATGGGTTACTAAGTTGAATGGATTTCTAGGGCTGATCGCCCCATGAATTTAAATTAAATGTCACAGTGATAGAAAGAATTGATTATAAACATCGTTTGTTCAATGTAATTAACTCTTTCCTCCATAGAAACACCTTTATTGCAAGGGTGAACAGTTTAGATCCAGATCACCCAGCACATCTGTGCTGTCTGATCAGGTTCTTAACTGTTCGCTATTTGATTCATTAGGTTATATCTGACCAAAATGGGACCACTGCAGAACCAGATCAGATGGCACGGATGTGCTGGCTGATATGGATCTACACTGGTCGCACATGTGTAAAAATGTGTATTAATGGAGGATAGGGTTTTAAGAACCCACAAAAATGTCTTACAGAAAACCAGCAAATTGTGTGCCAATCCACAAGTTCATCCACAGTATCTCAGGTCAGGACAGACATAAAAACATTACAAGGTTTAAGCATTTTTTTCACTATTTTAATATCCTATATTTATATTCAACTAAATATATTGTCAATATTGAGTGTCTCATGAGAATGTGCTTTATATTTTATTTTCTGCTAGTTTTAGTGACCTTGTTCTTGTGATTTACTCTGTCTTTAATAAAACTGTCAGCTTTAAGATGTTTCCTGCATTGTTAGCTCTCTAATTTTAAAACATGAGATTTTGTTGATTTCTTAAATTTTGAAAGTTTTTGTAGAAATAAAAATTGTATTGATTTGGAAAGTAAGAAAAGTTTTTTTCTAAAGAATTAAACATGTTTTATTTTCATTTTTGTAATATACATCTACTGCAATTCATTACATCTATAATTTATAATGAAATAAAATTTATTTTGAAAGCTCTATTACGCCCAAAATCTAACAACTGCTTTGCAAATGTTTTTGCTGTTTTTTATTCTGTTGTCAAATTTTCAGATTAAATTTAAAATAGCATATTGCATATAAATCACATTTCAACAGTTGCATTTTAGCAAAATATTTGAAAATTTATATGAATAATGAACATGGAATTAAAACTATATTTACAATCAAAAAAGAACCTCTGTTTATTTGCGGAAGTATGGGTGTAGCATTAAGGTTATTGTTTTTGTGTTTATGTTATGAGAGTTATTGTAAAGTTAAAATGCCCTTTATTTCATATTATTGGGGTTACCGCACCTGAGTTTGTTCTGTAAGAATTCCTGAGTTAGTATTGTTAAGGTTACAGGCTTTTGAGTTTGTACTTTTAGGGTTACTGCCCTTGATTTTGTGTTGCCTTTCCAAGGGAAAGACAATACACAGGGATTGCTTTGTCTATCTGTTAGTCACGAAAACTTAACATTGGCTGTAACCATTTATTTATAGTTCTTTGTCAAACTGCCCTGTCAAAAGGGTCATGATGAATCTATTATCTTAAGGTAAATGTCACAGTTGACAGTGTTATGGCCCTTTTTGTGCTCTGATTTTATCACAAAAAATTAATGTTTTAAAAAGAATTAATTATGGGACTATATATGAGGGTGACACAAGTGTTTAACTTAACACCCCTCTACAGAAACTATATCTTTGGGGGTTCTGCCCTTGAGTTTGTATTATTAGGGTTAGTGCCCTTGAATTTTATACATCTTACATTGCCATTTTATACCTTGAACAAAACTGTGATAACTTTTTGTGTTTTTGATTTTTATATTAGTATGTTTTAACATAACACCAGTGACCATAATGTTATTGTTTGAATACTCTGGTATTTTTTGTATTTTGTGTGTGTTCACATTTAACATTTTACATAATTATTTCATGCCAGAAAGTGCACACAAACTGTACAAATTAATTGCAGTACGGTTTTTACACGGAAATGTTGCCTGGTTAAAATGAAATAATACCACATTACTTGATGAAATGTGCTGACCATTGCCATAATCAATGTCACAAACAATATTGTTTCAAATTGTTGATGTATGTAATAAAACTTGAAAACATTGGATTATGTTATCTATATATTTGGTAAGATATGTGGTAAGGCAGTTTCACAACAGAAATTAGCAGTTGGACAAAACATGAAAGGAAAAAGAATGATCTTTAGTTTTATTCATATGGAGAATAAAAAAATGGAAGGTTTTCAGTCTGCAAATTTAGGCAGGTGCACGCCCCGCCCCAACATCCTTCCCCATGCCACTCCCAACCCCTCTAAAACTATGAATATATGTTCAAAATTGCAAAACAAACACACACATGTTGTCAGTCTTTTATCATAACAATGATAAGAATACTAGCGCGTGCCCTGCTGCTTCACATTCTCCCACCGAAAAACAAGACTAAAGAAACAGGGCATCTTTAAAAAAATACCGGAATGAAATCCGAACACAAAAGTAACAAACCAGCGTATCGGGTTTGATTCTTGATTTTATCTCTGTAATTTGTGTCTTAGCATCATTGCATAACTAACCCAGCACGCTGTCTTTATTTTTGCGCATCGTGTTTCATAAATATAAATGGTAAATTTCGTATGCATTGGACTATTAATATAACATCATACAATATCCATGCCAAAAGTTGAAACAAAAACAAATGGTTATTTTGTAATCTCTGTTTTAGCAAACAACTCACGTTTAAGTATTTGTCTTGTACTGGGAGATTTTTTTTGTAGCACGAGATGCCAGATTGCATATGATTTTAGAAAAAAGGATCTTTTGGAAAGAATCGTTGATCCCGGACTGATTATGTGGGGGATTATTATTCCATTATTTATGAATCAACACAAGACATCATATCGCGATGCCAAGATTGGGTCTTATGATATTTAGGTTTGTTTCAGCTATCTCTTGAGTGCACAGAAAATTTGAGGATTGTTTGAATTATGACACACCTATGAATCTCCTGTGGAGAATTATCAGATATGTCATAGCCTGCTGAGGTCTGGTCTTGAGGTTATAAAACTGAGAACGGAAACCAGTCTCAAATCTCGAGCATCAGATTGGCTGAAATGGCTACCGGTCGCCACTCTTCAGCACATGACTGGTTGAATTTGCGGTGTATCTCGATAAGTAAGTGTTGTAAAGAACAGATTCGATATAAATTACCAAGTTTATTTAATTATTCATATATTCGCCAAATTTCCAAGTGGCAAACAAATAGACGTGAATAAAGACGTTGTAAGACGACCTTGTGGGTGGGCTGGGATGGGAGTTCCGCTAGGTTGTTGCATTCGGCAGTTGCATACGCGTCCTATCGCTGAAATTAAACCGAGTCGGGCAGCACAGACTACGGAAAATACAACTGAAATTTTAGAGATATTACTAAGACAATAACTACTACTACGACGACGAAGACCATCACCACCGCCGTCGCCACCACCCTGGCTAACCTGGTATACTTCGCGAGCGGCACTACGCCGTGATCACGGCATATGCAACGCTTTTAACCGGCATAATCGGTGTCAATTTAGGAGATTTTGTGGGGTAAGGTAAGAAAATCGAGGAGATTATGGTTTGAATTTTAAATAATACTCAAACCAATAGGCCTTTACGGCTGTCAATTCATGACATTATGATTCGAGTCTACTATGTGTCCAGAATGTAGAAGTTTGCTCTATCATTCATGAAAATGGACCCGTCTGTGTTGCAAATTTTGTAAATTTTCTGATCAAACGAATTTTTCTTGATCTAAGCTGAAGTCTAGTGAAGAATTATGACTGCATTAAAATTGTCTGCGCTGGACTCGTTAAACGCAGTGTAAAATTTATGTGTGTTTTATCAATATTTTACCTACTTCTTGCAAAAAAATGAGAGGCTACGCAGCGTACACCGGCACTTTATTTTTGCAAGGCTGCTTATCAGGGCATTTTATTCGATGCTGGTATAAAAATATACTTTGGTTTCAAAATCTTTTACTGTTTCTTCACATTTAATCGAGCTGTAGATTGTTGTGTTGGTATACATTGCATAGCCAGATTACCAAGATGAACACCACGACGACGACGAAGACTTCGGTTAAGTTAAACCTTTACTCCATATATATGGTTTCTCCGTTTTTGCGAACATTGTAGATCCTGTTAAGTCCTGATAAACGGATGTGCCGGCCGATCTGGATCTACATTATTCGCCCATGGATAACAGCGATATCTCATGGAGTGAAGGGCTAATAAATAATGCTGGCTTCTGAGACTTCTCAAGACTTTTGGGTCCATTATTAACTTCTCTGGAACATCTTTAATGTGTTTCGTGCGATGCAGACGGTGGTAAAATAAATGTTTTTTTCTACATTTCAGTAAGTAAAATGACGACAGTCTGGCTGAAAGAAATGAAATAATTTATGGAACAAAGCAATTATATGGTCAGTTTTTGGCAATTACTTAAGCAAAGCGAAAAGCATGGACGGTTCTCACGCAGTGTGTTTGTTAATGGCGCCGCAGCGATGTTAACGGATGTTTAATCCTATAAGTACCATACTTTCGCGTTTTCAGTGGCATTCTTGTAATGGGTTAAGGGTTCGAGCACTGTCGATGCCGAACAATACTTGTAAAAGAGGTAATGATTGGGAGAATCTACATGTAGCTCTCCAGAATGTGCACCGGACTGTAAATCACCAGTGCATACCGATCCCCTCTTCGCCCATCTCCCAAGATTTTCCTAGCCAAAGTGTATGTAATACTTATATCTTCCCATATTTCATTGTGATTTTGTCATGGCATATTGTTATGCAGCCTTGTGCAGTATAGTTGTCCCACACCACTATCTGAAATCCAATTATCTAATATCATTATGTATTTTTTAATTCATACACGTAGTATTATTATATACATAATGCTTGTGTCAAAGGTAATTTCCAGATAATCGGCGCCAAAATGATTATAAAAAAAACCACCCTCTAGTCAGGTTGTCTGATTAAATAATATCTAAATTATACATGAAACTAATTATTTGATAAAGTTATGAATAATTATATGTAAAACGTATTAATTGATTAAGTAATTAATTACTATTTTATGTAAAACGCATTTAATAAAGCTTTGAAGCTAATCAGACAGGAAACGTTATAGTTCTTCACTACATGTTATCTTAATGTAAATGCACATACATTCGTGCTCATAAATGTTCGCGGTTTTGGTGTTGGAAAGCGTTTGGAAGCAATATCATACTCGAAATACTCAAACGCTAATTATGGTAAAGCTACAGTTTATCTTTGACATTAACTTATATAATATGATCGTTTTTATAAGGAAACCTATTGTCCAGACTAGTTTATGTTTCTCTTTCAGACATATTGTCTTGTTTTCGATTAAAATTAACAATAAATATATATTTTGTTCCGCCATCTGCGTCCGTTTTAGAGATAAGGTACATGACCTGATACTCACATGTCCATGTGAACAAAAACGGCGACTTAATTTGTTGACTTCTTTGACTTTAATTGTTCGTAAATAAAATGTTTCCGGTAATTTGGCTGTCTCGCAAATTTCAAAAAACATTCCACTTAATAGGACATTGGACTTCAGGAAGAAATTAGTACTGGTAGTACTATGGTCATTGCAGATAGGCGGCCGTAGAAATTCCCCCCGTATAAATAAATCAGTATTGTTATCAGTTTGTAGTAGGTTTACTGTGTTACGTAATGACGAACGCTATATCAAGGTTTAATCCGTGCAACCTTTGTGGGGGTGTCCCGGCTAGCGCAATTAGTAGAGTGTCCGACGTTATGTGGCCAGGCGCTGTCGCAATTCGAGTTCGATTCCCAACATGGGCGTATAATAATGTTAGATAAACGAAAATTTGTCATTTACTTCTACGCACATCCGTACTTATGTTTCACAAATGTCATTTCCGAAAAACGTGTTGTGATTAAATAATTATTGTGATGCAGACGTATGCCGGTAACAAGCGAAGGAGACTCAGCCAATGTATCGATTGTTTATTATGGCCGATAACCTATTTGAAAGTGCAACTTTAAAGAAAAGGTACAACCCATTCAATTTATACTGTATAATTTTACAATTTTAGTGTGACAATAAGTTGTTTTTTTTTTAATTTGCATCTACACTCTTACATTATTACAGTTACAGATTTAGTTGTTGGGCCTCAGTTGCACCAGGAAAAAGCTGGTTTACAGTTACACATCTTGCTTTCCTCATGCCTAATTCCCCACATTACATAGACCGTCTACCAAAATTATCGGTGTCTTTAAATTCATAGCTTTCAATTTTCTAAAATCATAATGGTGTACAATTGTATATTTTGTCGGAGTTTAAAATTCGTGGATCGAAATATTCTCAAAATCCACGAAAACTAGTACCTCACCAACATTAAAGGATTCACAGTATTCGGTTCAAGAGTAGATGCGTGCCAAATTATGATAAATTGAATGCAAAAAATTAAAAACGTTTCGTAACTTGGCTTGTAGAAGCTAGTTATCAGCATCAGTACCACATATACCAGTATCCAACATTTTGCAGGGCCGGGCTTTCTTTAGACAAACTAGCTAAAGTGGCGTTACTCACTGTCAACATGTCTAACTTTTGATTAAAGTTATTCATAAATATGTGTTGTATTCCATATTTATTTTTGTCATCCATTTTCGCGACTAAGAAATTGAAGGTCAAACAGATTTATACAAATATTTCATATTGTATACATTTGTTAGACAAAAGGAGCTTATATATTGTTGTTAGTAACAAATTACTCATGAAGGCACTTAAACTGATGTTTTGTGTTGATAAGAATTTGTTTGGATGTAATTGGAATTTTAGGGATTTTTAGATCTAGCTATTTTTGTACAGTTCTAACTTTTTTAAACGTATGTAAACTATGCGTAAAAAAGACATTGATTTGTGCAAAGGTTTCTTTAACAACCATTTGCCGTGAGAGAGTTTGAAAATTTTCTTTGTTTATCCATGACTGCATTGACGAATGTCATTAGTAGAAACAGGAATCTTTATCTGATAAAGATTCCTGGTAGAAACATCTAGAACACTACATGCGTGGACGAAAATTTGACAGAGAGCAACAAACTAAGCTTTTAAAGATCGGTTTAAATTAGAAGATGTAAATCTGAAAATTAAGAGTACTTTTCGGAAGCGAATGGCGTCATTGTATATAAATGATATACTGTATCGATCAATCTCACTAAAGTCAGATCTAACAAACTGATAGCGTAGCGGTTTTCAGGATATGATTTTAATCAGATTGCTGTATCGATATGGTTTATATTCGTCTAATGCAATATGGACAGATAGATTTGTTAGTATTTACGCGTTTACGGAAAGTGGATCCTGCACTCGACTTACCTTTATTTTACATTCGTCTACTCTACTTGAGATTGAGTGTGTGTAATGCGAACACTCAAATTTGTCGTCACAAAGCGTGATTTTAGGGTTGACCAAGAATTCACGAACAAAACTCTTATTCTTTTTGTTTTTAAAGAAACGTTTGAAACCGGTTTAATGAAAAATCATTTTTTATCTTCAAAACTGTACACCTATTTGAGAATTCATCAAAATATAAATAATGGTTGTTACGGCGGGGAAATTTAACACGATTAAATTTATAATTGTTTCGGTGGTGGAACTCATAACAATTAATATGTTAAAATCAAGTTCACATTCTGCTCATATTTTCAGTTATTGCTTGTGACATTTTTTCACGTTGCTACGTTGTATTATGACGTTAAAATCCTGTGTATTTCATGTGCTTGGTGTCTTTAAAAACCCACTGTAAAGACAAATCAAATGTTTTATACATGTATTCTTTTGACTGTTTAATGAAGAAAGATGATAGAGAAATTCTGAGTATAGAAATGGACGCATTTATAGGTGTTTCAGAAATATTATTCCTGATTATTTGTATGACTGGTTTGCAGAAGGCTGTAGAACAACAGGAAGACATCAGCTTAAAAAAGGGTCAGATAAGAGACTGGGTTAAATTTCAGCCCGTTAGCTACCTGACATATTAGACTGGTCTCTATTCAAAGTTCAGGGCTGCCAAACGTCTTTAATAAAAACCAAGAATATCTTAACCACAGGGTACTATATCGGTTCGGTGCTTAATTCCGGTCAAAATTACAAGAAATAGTTAGCTACTTAATTTGCAGAAATGAATGAAAACGTGAAAAGCAATGGAGGATATGTTGAATAGAACAATATTAATAAAGTAACCAAATTCAGAATCTATATGTCGTATTAGTTTCTTGACTGGATTGAAGAATTAATATGTCAGTAGAATTGTGGAAATGTGAACTATTCGGACAAAACGTACTCGGACAAAAAGTATCAATAAAAGTTGAAAATAAGCAGAAACAGTACGGGCATATCCTAATGTATTGCGGTATTAAGAGTTTTATTGCATCTTGTTGCTTACATATAAATGACAAAAATAAGCTCCGTGTATTTCTGGGTCACCCCACATTCCTCAATTTTACCACTTATTAAAACAGAGCTGGTAAAATCCGCCCCGCATGATGTAAGATATCATCTTAACCTATAAAAAAAGTTTGCATTTCTATGTTCAGACTTAAGTTTTCAAACTTCATCATGGATAAAACAACACTATTTTTGGCGCTCTTGCTAACATTTTATGGAGTGTTGGCTTTTGGCGAGCAATCCTACGACATGCAAGAAGTGTCAAAGATAAAGGCCGAGATGGAGAAAATTGAAGACGAAGAGCTTGAGAAATTTAAGCAGGAAATACATGACGCGGCCACAAAACGAACACCAGGTATTCCTGCATGTTATTTTCTTATTTGGGGCACGCCACGGGAAAAGGTACCTTCGGTCATATTTTGTGACATTTTATTTATTACTATATTTAGAAAGAAGCTAAAATAATATATTATTTTCTTACAACTTAAAAGTGGTTGTGGTGCACATTTTGTTAATAAAATGGTATTTTACCGCGAAATACATAATAATAAAGGTCGTCTGCTCAACTTTATAAAGTCATTTCAGTGATTGGTCAACGACAACCGTCCGAAGGTACCTTTTCCCGTGACGCGCCCCATTTTAAATGGTGCACGCCGTGGAAAGATGTGTTTTCGGTCATATTTTTGAAATTTTGATTGTTACTTTATTTGAAAAAAAAAAACAACTTAAAGTTATCTATTATTTTTGTCATGACTAATAAGAGATCGTCTACACATTTTGACAACACAATGTTATTTTTACCGCGAAATGCATAAATTATTTATGTCATCTGTGCGATTTTATGACTTCAAGGATTTATGCCACCTGTCCGAAGGTACCTTTTCCCAATAAATATCGGCGCAAACAACTTAATCTGCGTAGTACACCTTTATACATTTTAGAATATTGTTTTGATAGTGTCACGTATTGTCTGCACCTTAAGGTAAAAGGCTCAGCGCACCATTTGTTTAATATTTTCTTTTATCTTCCAGAACCAGACTACACGCCACTCATTGCCTTTACTGCGCATACTCCTAATAAAGGTACAATCAACGAACACGATCGTATCATCTTCAAAACAACTACACTCAACGAAGGCGAAGCTTACGACGAAACTTCCGGCATCTTTACGGCTCCCCGTGCAGGGCTGTATCGGTTTGAAGTGCAAGTCTGCAAAACATCAGGCTACTCTATGGCTTATGCAATAGTACACAATGGCCTTGAGGTGGACCTAGCGTCGGAAGGCTATTATGAAAATTGTGGCACTTCTTCAGCCCAGGTGTTGATGAGAAAGGGCGGGAAAGTTTGGGTGAAGGCCAATAGAGCTGGATCCATGCTGGTTGACAGATACCATCTCCCTTATTTCTCGGGCGTATTGCTGCATTTAATTTGACGTACTCTAACATTACGTTTACTCCGACACGTACCGCATATCGTTCCATACACTTTACTCCAGAAATCTTCCAAAGACTCGGTCACTGATATTGGCCATATGGATGGACTTCTCTTAAATATAAGTTACTAATTTAATCCGTTTCTAAAAACTTTTTGAATACTGTATCTTATTTGAATTCAAAATGTGATAAAGAAGAAATCGGTTAAATGCTTCTTAGTGTTGCCGAGATGTTTTAGAATATATGTAAGTTAAATAAAGATATTTGATTTCGTAATGAAACATTTTGTGTTATTTGGACGCGAAATTCATAGACATCATTTTTTAAACGGAATGTTAAACAAAAACAATTGACCGCTTTAATCCTAATTCAGTTATGTATGTTTTGTGCAGTCAATATTTGTAAACATTATTTTGAATATAATTATTTTTTAAAATAATAATCCAACTCAGTATTTTTGCTCGTATTGTGATTGAGTTCCTTGAACATGTAAATGTGACGATACTGGGGTTTGCATTGTTAACATCTCTTAGCCTTGAAATATTGTTTTTGACGTTTATTTACCCTCTTTGTTCCACTTACTTTAGTATAATTTTCTGGAATAAACCTTTAACTTTAAATTCGTTAGTGAACTTAGTGTACATTTCAGTATGTTTTTCTGTCACAGTATTTTCAGGTGCTAAACTGTTTTAAACATCTTACTGCTATACACAGTACAAAATGTAGTGTTTTTCTGTCACAGTATTTTCAGGTGCTAAAATGTTTTAAACATCTTACTGCTATACACAATACAAAATGTAGTGTTTTTCTACTTTTATTTTATTGATACATTATAACAAGAAACCATTCAACATTATGTAAGAAATGTCCCCAAATAAGACTGCGATTTAATGTAATCTTAAACGAATATAGAGCAAAAAGCTGTAATGGGATTCAGAAGAGAGTACTGTGCAAGAATTTTATTTCGCGGTACCGTATATCGCCGCGTAACCTTATCGCCACATTAATAACGGTGTTTTTTCAACGCATAAACGGGACTCTTATGTAGAAAAAGACAATTTTTCGCCGTATAAACCGAAACTTATACAAAAGTAGTTGGTGAAGTTTCATCAAGATTGTGTCTGGATTGAGTCCAGTAAATCAAACTTTGAACTAGACACCTAGACCTTCTTTTGTGACTATCTTAAAATAAATCATGACCTAACATAAATTTTTACCAGTTTCAGACAAACGGACATGTGCCTTAACATTGTGCAATTGTAATGCCATTTCGAACGTTTCTAGAAAAGTCAATTAGTAACGATATAAACACAACATAAATCAAACAATTCTCACTGCTACACGTTTGCTTTATGTGCTCAGATGAGTCAAGAATTATCCCGGAACCATAGAAAACAACAAAGGTACACAGCTTCGTACACACATGAATGAATGTATGTGTCTCTGGAGACTCCCACGTCACATCAAGTATCATTTTATTTATCGTGCGTAGAATGGACGAAGGCTTAGACGTAATAAAAAACAGTTATAGCTGATTCCTTTTTTCCCAGTCATTCCGTATTACTTTTACTTAAACAAACTCATAAAAATGTATATTTTCTGACAAATTTGATTTCTGCTGCCATCTCCTAGTATATAGAAGGAAACAGTACCACGAAATCTTTGTTAATTGCATTTAGCATCACCGCTTCAGTGAAATGAAGGGAAAAAGTAAAATAAGGTTTATAGTCTGTCGCCATCGGTATCAAAACGATCTGCGTGAGTAGCCAATATTATTCTGGTGATCCATTTTGCATTGAAGAGAAGAACGAGAAGAATAGCGATAAAGTAGTAGATTTGGGTTACAGCAAATGAGGCCCCTGTCTTTGAATTGCATTTAGACTACAATAAAAGCATCGATTCACATCCGCATTCAAATTCTAATTACATGTACTCATATTGTGAAGTGTGCACAAAAGTAATTCCAATTACCATAGGGCTAACAAAAGACACGAAATGGCTTTCGTTTTCTTTCCTGGCATGTTATCCATACAAGCCTCTTACAGAATTAGGCCTATTTCTCATTGTCAAGAGGCATTTTACAGGTGTGCACGGTACTCATTAATACAAAAGGTTAATTTTGTAATCAATCTTTTATTTTCAAAATAAGAGCTGTATAGCAATAATGAAGAAAAGATTTTGCTTTCCAAAAAAGCTAGTCGGTCATAAGCATAACCGGCACTTTTTTTATCTCATAACGGACCTAAAGACGATATGACATGTAATAATTCCGGCGTATACAATGTAGTAACTTACAGGCTTGATAAAATTTGGAAATTCTGTAGAGGTCGCTCATAAATAACGGACTCTGATAATTTGATTCCTGTTTAAAAGTTATGTGACAAGAAAGACAAAGAAGCGCTTGTTTAGAGATATCATAAGTTATAAAAACAACCATGTTGTTTCAGAATAAATTATAAAAAACTGTTATCGTTCTCGCTCAAGTTTTGAAAAAAAGTGCGTGGCCTAGCAAAAACTGTTCAGCTCAAGAAGTGAAACACAATGCTTTTATAAAATCTAAGTTTTATTTAGCATAACTTCATGTGGATTAAACTCAATAAGTACGTTCATTCAAGATTTTAAACACATGCATAAACACCAGAAAAAAAATATTTTCATAATAACGAGGCGTGCTCTTTGGCTAACGTTGACCACAGTTGTAAGGAAGCTTATGAATCTAATGGAGTAATACTCCCATGAAGGCTGCACGTCTGTAAATATCTTCTTGAAAGTCACCTGGATAAGTGCACTTTATCCACACCTTTTCGTTCTTTGCCACAATAATGATCGCATTAGCGGAGCTACAGCTACTACCAACGGACTGATACTGAAGCCCCAATGCCACTTGTTTACCTCCGTGAATGATCGCATACGCAACATCTTCGGCTTGCGCGTTGCAGACTTGCACCGTAAACTGATACAACCCATTTATAGGAGCTGTGAAGACGCCATTAGAGGCGTTGTAGCCGCCGCCTTCGTTAAGGACAGTAGTCTTGAAAATGATGTCTCGACCTTGCTCTAAATGAAGTTCAGCAGGGTCGTTCGCAGTAAAGGCAACACGTGGTTTCTTGTCTGTTGTCCCTGAAATGAAAATAATATGGATTCTTTTCAAATGTTAGTTAGAAAATACATCTTAAATTTATGCTTGCGAAATTTAGCGTGAAAATCTTGGAGATTTACATACATTAATGTCAAGCATTAATAAAAATATTTTAGCGAGTTAACATATGAGGACCTCCATGTAGAAACGGTATTAATTTTTTGTTTAGAAATAACAAATTTAATCTCTTATCTTAAAACCTGTTAAAATAGCAGTTTTTGTTCTAATAGACGTATTTTCTCATTTAAAAATATCTTTATCACCGAACGTCATAAAACGACAACGCTAATATGAAGGTCGGTAGTATGGTTATTTCAGCATGGTTATTTTATGGTTATGGTTTTTTTTAGCATGATGAAGTAATGATGTATTATAATAATAAACATTGAAATCATGTATATCAATGCATAATTATTACAGTGTTTTTCCTTCTCTATACGTCAAGTGATGTTTCGTGAATTATACATGTAGGCATCAGTTAAGAAAACCGAATACCATTGAGTATACACAGTGGCTGTAAACTCACTGCCTTCACACAATGAAGTTTTATTTGGTATCTTTATGCAATTGTTTTGAGGACAACAGTAAATCCAAAACTTGGCTTAAAAAATAAACAACTTATTTAGGTGATAAACAGGAAGATAATGTAAGATAAACAGGAAAATAAGTAGGGTTTATAAACAGGAAGATATAGTTCCTTCTGTCGAATTTACGGAGGGCGAGAAGTTTGTAGTCATTACCAACGTGATATCTTATTTATATGTTAGTAGAATTAAAACAGCACGAAAAAATATTATCTAAATTTTAAACTTCATTAATCCAGACAAAAAGACACGAACCATCTCAAATGTAATATTTAAGAAATCAAACTTATTTGAAAAACGTGAAATATGCATATCAGGAATGGCCACATCCAACAGGCTCAGCGTCCCCACACAGCCACACAGAGAGAAGAGAGAATGATATTACAACAATCAGTGTTAAAAAAGACGCTACAAACAATTAACGAAAGTGAAAACCCCGAGGGGTTAACGCCTTGTAACGGCCAGTCGTTAAACAGTTTGCCACCGGGGGTTTAAAGCAGGTTCTAGGGTGCTAAAATACTTTGCAATAGATGAAAATGAAACTTTGAATGCCACAGAACAAAGCATACATGAAAATAGTGCAAGCTCGGTTCGAATCAAGCTTATTCACGGGCAAAAATTTGAAATTCATATTACTACCTACGCCTAGCCCATGGTGCAATTCAATATTTACACCAATACACAGTACAATAACGATTTATCCCAGACGAAGGTATTTATATGGTGTTTAACATATAATCTTCAATAATACCATTCCAGTGGGGTATGGTCCACAGCTAAAAGATTGGGGTTTCGCTAAACCAGTAACAATGGGCGTAACTAACCAGAATATAATTGTGAAACATTTTAACAAGGGCTCAGAGTATACAAATCTTGCATATCATAAAGAGCACTAAAGGAAAAAGGTATAAAGAAGGAAAGATATCCTTGCACAATATCCAAATCTATATTGACTGCGATATTGAAACCACCCATCTTGAAACTGGCCGAATTTTTTTAACAAAAGTTATTTTAGAAGAACTATCAATATCTAACATTCATGTAACTGTCGTTAGTGATTGGTTATTTTTGATCGGTTTTTGGACGCCCTGATTCAGTTAAAAACAATGGTCCACAAAGATGTTCATGTACAAATCGTTTTCCTTTGATTTTAAATAGATTACTCATATTGTATTATTTTTAAATTTCGGTCAACCTTGAACATGACGTTTATCCACATCAGTGTCCGTCCGTAGTGCATCACTATTTTCAAATTTCGGCTATCAGTGCAAATAATGTGTTTGCCATTTTTACTTAATTTAAGAACTTTTTTTGGTTAAAAAATGATCAACTTTATGTATTTTAGTTGCAATATATTGACCTAGGTCGGCAAAATCACTTAAAAATAATAAAAACAAAAAGAGCGATTATACTTATATGTACGTTCGGGAATTTGATTAAGAAATTAATTTGTTTACCAGTAATATATAGTAGAATGTCCCTGCCATTAGACCAATAAAATATAATATAATGTAGTAAACGTGTGCACACTTTGAGTTCATTGATTGCGTTGGTGTCAATTAACGATGATAACGTTTCCAACCGGATGCCCTCATATTGATGTTTAACCTAAAACAACTTTAAACGATTCTGTCGTAGACACTAAGAATTTGTCGTAACGGTTTTTATTAAAATGAAATTCAATTGAATCAGATACATGTATAATTTTTAAGGATTAAATCGATATTTGATAGTTGATAGTTTCCATTTTGATATGGACTTTTTAAAGAAACCTATGAAGACCTTTGGCTAAACACACTTCAAACAACCCAATTGTAATTTCCGTACCAAAATGAAAAAAAACAAACAAAACACGTCAGATACCGATTTAAAACCTCAGGTAAACAATTAAGAAAACTTAGCTTGCATTATATTATTATGATTACTGATAACAATCCTTAAACTGGCGCTTACCTCCTAGTCCTGTTGCGATTTCAACCCTCAATTCCTTCCTGAATGTCACCATTTCCTCCCATCGATGTGCTTACACAGCAATCACGGTTTCTTCAAGACGGCGCAGGTCCTGTTTAAGCTCTTTTATCTCGGCATCAGCTTTCGCAATTTTATCATTAACCTGTCCTTCGTAGCAACTTTGATTTTCTTGCGCCAAAAATAATGTTGATCATATGAAGC
>JAZAYU010000013.1:9318039-9391402 GCA_038501625.1 Corbicula japonica | reverse complement strand
TCTTTCCTCCATAGAAACACCTTTATTGCAAGGGTGAACAGTTTAGATCCAGATCACCCAGCACATCTGTGCTGTCTGATCAGGTTCTTAACTGTTCGCTATTTGATTCATTAGGTTATATCTGACCAAAATGGGACCACTGCAGAACCAGATCAGATGGCACGGATGTGCTGGCTGATATGGATCTACACTGGTCGCACATGTGTAAAAATGTGTATTAATGGAGGATAGGGTTTTAAGAACCCACAAAAATGTCTTACAGAAAACCAGCAAATTGTGTGCCAATCCACAAGTTCATCCACAGTATCTCAGGTCAGGACAGACATAAAAACATTACAAGGTTTAAGCATTTTTTTCACTATTTTAATATCCTATATTTATATTCAACTAAATATATTGTCAATATTGAGTGTCTCATGAGAATGTGCTTTATATTTTATTTTCTGCTAGTTTTAGTGACCTTGTTCTTGTGATTTACTCTGTCTTTAATAAAACTGTCAGCTTTAAGATGTTTCCTGCATTGTTAGCTCTCTAATTTTAAAACATGAGATTTTGTTGATTTCTTAAATTTTGAAAGTTTTTGTAGAAATAAAAATTGTATTGATTTGGAAAGTAAGAAAAGTTTTTTTCTAAAGAATTAAACATGTTTTATTTTCATTTTTGTAATATACATCTACTGCAATTCATTACATCTATAATTTATAATGAAATAAAATTTATTTTGAAAGCTCTATTACGCCCAAAATCTAACAACTGCTTTGCAAATGTTTTTGCTGTTTTTTATTCTGTTGTCAAATTTTCAGATTAAATTTAAAATAGCATATTGCATATAAATCACATTTCAACAGTTGCATTTTAGCAAAATATTTGAAAATTTATATGAATAATGAACATGGAATTAAAACTATATTTACAATCAAAAAAGAACCTCTGTTTATTTGCGGAAGTATGGGTGTAGCATTAAGGTTATTGTTTTTGTGTTTATGTTATGAGAGTTATTGTAAAGTTAAAATGCCCTTTATTTCATATTATTGGGGTTACCGCACCTGAGTTTGTTCTGTAAGAATTCCTGAGTTAGTATTGTTAAGGTTACAGGCTTTTGAGTTTGTACTTTTAGGGTTACTGCCCTTGATTTTGTGTTGCCTTTCCAAGGGAAAGACAATACACAGGGATTGCTTTGTCTATCTGTTAGTCACGAAAACTTAACATTGGCTGTAACCATTTATTTATAGTTCTTTGTCAAACTGCCCTGTCAAAAGGGTCATGATGAATCTATTATCTTAAGGTAAATGTCACAGTTGACAGTGTTATGGCCGTTTTTGTGCTCTGATTTTATCACAAAAAATTAATGTTTTAAAAAGAATTAATTATGGGACTATATATGAGGGTGACACAAGTGTTTAACTTAACACCCCTCTACAGAAACTATATCTTTGGGGGTTCTGCCCTTGAGTTTGTATTATTAGGGTTAGTGCCCTTGAATTTTATACATCTTACATTGCCATTTTATACCTTGAACAAAACTGTGATAACTTTTTGTGTTTTTGATTTTTATATTAGTATGTTTTAACATAACACCAGTGACCATAATGTTATTGTTTGAATACTCTGGTATATTTTGTATTTTGTGTGTGTTCACATTTAACATTTTACATAATTATTTCATGCCAGAAAGTGCACACAAACTGTACAAATTAATTGCAGTACGGTTTTTACACGGAAATGTTGCCTGGTTAAAATGAAATAATACCACATTACTTGATGAAATGTGCTGACCATTGCCATAATCAATGTCACAAACAATATTGTTTCAAATTGTTGATGTATGTAATAAAACTTGAAAACATTGGATTATGTTATCTATATATTTGGTAAGATATGTGGTAAGGCAGTTTCACAACAGAAATTAGCAGTTGGACAAAACATGAAAGGAAAAAGAATGATCTTTAGTTTTATTCATATGGAGAATAAAAAAATGGAAGGTTTTCAGTCTGCAAATTTAGGCAGGTGCACGCCCCGCCCCAACATCCTTCCCCATGCCACTCCCAACCCCTCTAAAACTATGAATATATGTTCAAAATTGCAAAACAAACACACACATGTTGTCAGTCTTTTATCATAACAATGATAAGAATACTAGCGCGTGCCCTGCTGCTTCACATTCTCCCACCGAAAAACAAGACTAAAGAAACAGGGCATCTTTAAAAAAATACCGGAATGAAATCCGAACACAAAAGTAACAAACCAGCGTATCGGGTTTGATTCTTGATTTTATCTCTGTAATTTGTGTCTTAGCATCATTGCATAACTAACCCAGCACGCTGTCTTTATTTTTGCGCATCGTGTTTCATAAATATAAATGGTAAATTTCGTATGCATTGGACTATTAATATAACATCATACAATATCCATGCCAAAAGTTGAAACAAAAACAAATGGTTATTTTGTAATCTCTGTTTTAGCAAACAACTCACGTTTAAGTATTTGTCTTGTACTGGGAGATTTTTTTTGTAGCACGAGATGCCAGATTGCATATGATTTTAGAAAAAAGGATCTTTTGGAAAGAATCGTTGATCCCGGACTGATTATGTGGGGGATTATTATTCCATTATTTATGAATCAACACAAGACATCATATCGCGATGCCAAGATTGGGTCTTATGATATTTAGGTTTGTTTCAGCTATCTCTTGAGTGCACAGAAAATTTGAGGATTGTTTGAATTATGACACACCTATGAATCTCCTGTGGAGAATTATCAGATATGTCATAGCCTGCTGAGGTCTGGTCTTGAGGTTATAAAACTGAGAACGGAAACCAGTCTCAAATCTCGAGCATCAGATTGGCTGAAATGGCTACCGGTCGCCACTCTTCAGCACATGACTGGTTGAATTTGCGGTGTATCTCGATAAGTAAGTGTTGTAAAGAACATATTCGATATAAATTACCAAGTTTATTTAATTATTCATATATTCGCCAAATTTCCAAGTGGCAAACAAATAGACGTGAATAAAGACGTTGTAAGACGACCTTGTGGGTGGGCTGGGATGGGAGTTCCGCTAGGTTGTTGCATTCGGCAGTTGCATACGCGTCCTATCGCTGAAATTAAACCGAGTCGGGCAGCACAGACTACGGAAAATACAACTGAAATTTTAGAGATATTACTAAGACAATAACTACTACGACGACGACGAAGACCATCACCACCGCCGTCGCCACCACCCTGGCTAACCTGGTATACTTCGCGAGCGGCACTACGCCGTGATCACGGCATATGCAACGCTTTTAACCGGCATAATCGGTGTCAATTTAGGAGATTTTGTGGGGTAAGGTAAGAAAATCGAGGAGATTATGGTTTGAATTTTAAATAATACTCAAACCAATAGGCCTTTACGGCTGTCAATTCATGACATTATGATTCGAGTCTACTATGTGTCCAGAATGTAGAAGTTTGCTCTATCATTCATGAAAATGGACCCGTCTGTGTTGCAAATTTTGTAAATTTTCTGATCAAACGAATTTTTCTTGATCTAAGCTGAAGTCTAGTGAAGAATTATGACTGCATTAAAATTGTCTGCGCTGGACTCGTTAAACGCAGTGTAAAATTTATGTGTGTTTTATCAATATTTTACCTACTTCTTGCAAAAAAATGAGAGGCTACGCAGCGTACACCGGCACTTTATTTTTGCAAGGCTGCTTATCAGGGCATTTTATTCGATGCTGGTATAAAAATATACTTTGGTTTCAAAATCTTTTACTGTTTCTTCACATTTAATCGAGCTGTAGATTGTTGTGTTGGTATACATTGCATAGCCAGATTACCAAGATGAACACCACGACGACGACGAAGACTTCGGTTAAGTTAAACCTTTACTCCATATATATGGTTTCTCCGTTTTTGCGAACATTGTAGATCCTGTTAAGTCCTGATAAACGGATGTGCCGGCCGATCTGGATCTACATTATTCGCCCATGGATAACAGCGATATCTCATGGAGTGAAGGGCTAATAAATAATGCTGGCTTCTGAGACTTCTCAAGACTTTTGGGTCCATTATTAACTTCTCTGGAACATCTTTAATGTGTTTCGTGCGATGCAGACGGTGGTAAAATAAATGTTTTTTTCTACATTTCAGTAAGTAAAATGACGACAGTCTGGCTGAAAGAAATGAAATAATTTATGGAACAAAGCAATTATATGGTCAGTTTTTGGCAATTACTTAAGCAAAGCGAAACGCATGGACGGTTCTCACGCAGTGTGTTTGTTAATGGCGCCGCAGCGATGTTAACGGATGTTTAATCCTATAAGTACCATACTTTCGCGTTTTCAGTGGCATTCTTGTAATGGGTTAAGGGTTCGAGCACTGTCGATGCCGAACAATACTTGTAAAAGAGGTAATGATTGGGAGAATCTACATGTAGCTCTCCAGAATGTGCACCGAACTGTAAATCACCAGTGCATACCGATCCCCTCTTCGCCCATCTCCCAAGATTTTCCTAGCCAAAGTGTATGTAATACTTATATCTTCCCATATTTCATTGTGATTTTGTCATGGCATATTGTTATGCAGCCTTGTGCAGTATAGTTGTCCCACACCACTATCTGAAATCCAATTATCTAATATCATTATGTATTTTTTAATTCATACACGTAGTATTATTATATACATAATGCTTGTGTCAAAGGTAATTTCCAGATAATCGGCGCCAAAATGATTATAAAAAAACCACCCTCTAGTCAGGTTGTCTGATTAAATAATATCTAAATTATACATGAAACTAATTATTTGATAAAGTTATGAATAATTATATGTAAAACGTATTAATTGATTAAGTAATTAATTACTATTTTATGTAAAACGCATTTAATAAAGCTTTGAAGCTAATCAGACAGGAAACGTTATAGTTCTTCACTACATGTTATCTTAATGTAAATGCACATACATTCGTGCTCATAAATGTTCGCGGTTTTGGTGTTGGAAAGCGTTTGGAATCAATATCATACTCGCAATACTCAAACGCTAATTATGGTAA
This sequence comes from Corbicula japonica, assembly GCA_038501625.1. Classification (NCBI taxonomy): domain Eukaryota; kingdom Metazoa; phylum Mollusca; class Bivalvia; order Venerida; family Cyrenidae; genus Corbicula; species Corbicula japonica. The sequence continues at coordinate 9,386,370 of JAZAYU010000013.1, read as the reverse complement.
AGCTACAGTTTATCTTTGACATTAACTTATATAATATGATCGTTTTTATAAGGAAACCTATTGTCCAGACTAGTTTATGTTTCTCTTTCAGACACATTGTCTTGTTTTCGATTAAAATTAACAATAAATATATATTTTGTTCCGCCATCTGCGTCCGTTTTAGAGATAAGGTACATGACCTGATACTCACATGTCCATGTGAACAAAAACGGCGACTTAATTTGTTGACTTCTTTGACTTTAATTGTTCGTAAATAAAATGTTTCCGGTAATTTGGCTGTCTCGCAAATTTCAAAAAACATTCCACTTAATAGGACATTGGACTTCAGGAAGAAATTAGTACTGGTAGTACTATGGTCATTGCAGATAGGCGGCCGTAGAAATTCCCCCCGTATAAATAAATCAGTATTGTTATCAGTTTGTAGTAGGTTTACTGTGTTACGTAATGACGAACGCTATATCAAGGTTTAATCCGTGCAACCTTTGTGGGGGTGTCCCGGCTAGCGCAATTAGTAGAGTGTCCGACGTTATGTGGCCAGGCGCTGTCGCAATTCGAGTTCGATTCCCAACATGGGCGTATAATAATGTTAGATAAACGAAAATTTGTCATTTACTTCTACGCACATCCGTACTTATGTTTCACAAATGTCATTTCCGAAAAACGTGTTGTGATTAAATAATTATTGTGATGCAGACGTATGCCGGTAACAAGCGAAGGAGACTCAGCCAATGTATCGATTGTTTATTATGGCCGATAACCTATTTGAAAGTGCAACTTTAAAGAAAAGGTACAACCCATTCAATTTATACTGTATAATTTTACAATTTTAGTGTGACAATAAGTTGTTTTTTTTTTAATTTGCATCTACACTCTTACATTATTACAGTTACAGATTTAGTTGTTGGGCCTCAGTTGCACCAGGAAAAAGCTGGTTTACAGTTACACATCTTGCTTTCCTCATTCCTAATTCCCCACATTACATAGACCGTCTACCAAAATTATCGGTGTCTTTAAATTCATAGCTTTCAATTTTCTAAAATCATAATGGTGTACAATTGTATATTTTGTCGGAGTTTAAAATTCGTGGATCGAAATATTCTCAAAATCCACGAAAACTAGTACCTCACCAACATTAAAGGATTCACAGTATTCGGTTCAAGAGTAGATGCGTGCCAAATTATGATAAATTGAATGCAAAAAATTAAAAACGTTTCGTAACTTGGCTTGTAGAAGCTAGTTATCAGCATCAGTACCACATATACCAGTATCCAACATTTTGCAGGGCCGGGCTTTCTTTAGACAAACTAGCTAAAGTGGCGTTACTCACTGTCAACATGTCTAACTTTTGATTAAAGTTATTCATAAATATGTGTTGTATTCCATATTTATTTTTGTCATCCATTTTCGCGACTAAGAAATTGAAGGTCAAACAGATTTATACAAATATTTCATATTGTATACATTTGTTAGACAAAAGGAGCTTATATATTGTTGTTAGTAACAAATTACTCATGAAGGCACTTAAACTGATGTTTTGTGTTGATAAGAATTTGTTTGGATGTAATTGGAATTTTAGGGATTTTTAGATCTAGCTATTTTTGTACAGTTCTAACTTTTTTAAACGTATGTAAACTATGCGTAAAAAAGACATTGATTTGTGCAAAGGTTTCTTTAACAACCATTTGCCGTGAGGGAGTTTGAAAATTTTCTTTGTTTATCCATGACTGCATTGACGAATGTCATTAGTAGAAACAGGAATCTTTATCTGATAAAGATTCCTGGTAGAAACATCTAGAACACTACATGCGTGGACGAAAATTTGACAGAGAGCAACAAACTAAGCTTTTAAAGATCGGTTTAAATTAGAAGATGTAAATCTGAAAATTAAGAGTACTTTTCGGAAGCGAATGGCGTCATTGTATATAAATGATATACTGTATCGATCAATCTCACTAAAGTCAGATCTAACAAACTGATAGCGTAGCGGTTTTCAGGATATGATTTTAATCAGATTGCTGTATCGATATGGTTTATATTCGTCTAATGCAATATGGACAGATATATTTGTTAGTATTTACGCGTTTACGGAAAGTGGATCCTGCACTCGACTTATCTTTATTTTACATTCGTCTACTCTACTTGAGATTGAGTGTGTGTAATGCGAACACTCAAATTTGTCGTCACAAAGCGTGATTTTAGGGTTGACCAAGAATTCACGAACAAAACTCTTATTCTTTTTGTTTTTAAAGAAACGTTTGAAACCGGTTTAATGAAAAATCATTTTTTATCTTCAAAACTGTACACCTATTTGAGAATTCATCAAAATATAAATAATGGTTGTTACGGCGGGGAAATTTAACACGATTAAATTTATAATTGTTTCGGTGGTGGAACTCATAACAATTAATATGTTAAAATCAAGTTCACATTCTGCTCATATTTTCAGTTATTGCTTGTGACATTTTTTCACGTTGCTACGTTGTATTATGACGTTAAAATCCTGTGTATTTCATGTGCTTGGTGTCTTTAAAAACCCACTGTAAAGACAAATCAAATGTTTTATACATGTATTCTTTTGACTGTTTAATGAAGAAAGATGATAGAGAAATTCTGAGTATAGAAATGGACGCATTTATAGGTGTTTCAGAAATATTATTCCTGATTATTTGTATGACTGGTTTGCAGAAGGCTGTAGAACAACAGGAAGACATCAGCTTAAAAAAGGGTCAGATAAGAGACTGGGTTAAATTTCAGCCCGTTAGCTACCTGACATATTAGACTGGTCTCTATTCAAAGTTCAGGGATGCCAAACGTTTTTAATAAAAACCAAGAATATCTTAACCACAGGGTACTATATCGGTTCGGTGCTTAATTCCGGTCAAAATTACAAGAAATAGTTAGCTACTTAATTTGCAGAAATGAATGAAAACGTGAAAAGCAATGGAGGATATGTTGAATAGAACAATATTAATAAAGTAACCAAATTCAGAATCTATATGTCGTATTAGTTTCTTGACTGGATTGAAGAATTAATATGTCAGTAGAATTGTGGAAATGTGAACTATTCGGACAAAACGTACTCGGACAAAAAGTATCAATAAAAGTTGAAAATAAGCAGAAACTGTACGGGCATATCCTAATGTATTGCGGTATTAAGAGTTTTATTGCATCTTGTTGCTTACATATAAATGACAAAAATAAGCTCCGTGTATTTCTGGGTCACCCCACATTCCTCAATTTTACCACTTATTAAAACAGAGCTGGTAAAATCCGCCCCGCATGATGTAAGATATCATCTTAACCTATAAAAAAAGTTTGCATTTCTATGTTCAGACTTAAGTTTTCAAACTTCATCATGGATAAAACAACACTATTTTTGGCGCTCTTGCTAACATTTTATGGAGTGTTGGCTTTTGGCGAGCAATCCTACGACATGCAAGAAGTGTCAAAGATAAAGGCCGAGATGGAGAAAATTGAAGACGAAGAGCTTGAGAAATTTAAGCAGGAAATACATGACGCGGCCACAAAACGAACACCAGGTATTCCTGCATGTTATTTTCTTATTTGGGGCACGCCACGGGAAAAGGTACCTTCGGTCATATTTTGTGACATTTTATTTATTACTATATTTAGAAAGAAGCTAAAATAATATATTATTTTCTTACAACTTAAAAGTGGTTGTGGTGCACATTTTGTTAATAAAATGGTATTTTACCGCGAAATACATAATAATAAAGGTCGTCTGCTCAACTTTATAAAGTCATTTCAGTGATTGGTCAACGACAACCGTCCGAAGGTACCTTTTCCCGTGACGCGCCCCATTTTAAATGGTGCACGCCGTGGAAAGATGTGTTTTCGGTCATATTTTTGAAATTTTGATTGTTACTTTATTTGAAAAAAAAACAACTTAAAGTTATCTATTATTTTTGTCATGACTAATAAGAGATCGTCTACACATTTTGACAACACAATGTTATTTTTACCGCGAAATGCATAAATTATTTATGTCATCTGTGCGATTTTATGACTTCAAGGATTTATGCCACCTGTCCGAAGGTACCTTTTCCCAATAAATATCGGCGCAAACAACTTAATCTGCGTAGTACACCTTTATACATTTTAGAATATTGTTTTGATAGTGTCACGTATTGTCTGCACCTTAAGGTAAAAGGCTCAGCGCACCATTTGTTTAATATTTTCTTTTATCTTCCAGAACCAGACTACACGCCACTCATTGCCTTTACTGCGCATACTCCTAATAAAGGTACAATCAACGAACACGATCGTATCATCTTCAAAACAACTACACTCAACGAAGGCGAAGCTTACGACGAAACTTCCGGCATCTTTACGGCTCCCCGTGCAGGGCTGTATCGGTTTGAAGTGCAAGTCTGCAACACATCAGGCTACTATATGACTTATGCAATAGTACACAATGGCCTTGAGGTGGACCTAGCGTCGGAAGGCTATTATGAAAATTGTGGCACTTCTTCAGCCCAGGTGTTGATGAGAAAGGGCGGGAAAGTTTGGGTGAAGGTCAATAGAGCTGGATCCATGCTGGTTGACAGATACCATCTCCCTTATTTCTCGGGCGTATTGCTGCATTTAATTTGACGTACTCTAACATTACGTTTACTCCGACACGTACCGCATATCGTTCCATACACTTTACTCCAGAAATCTTCCAAAGACTCGGTCACTGATATTGGCCATATGGATGGACGTTACTAATTTAATCCGTTTCTAAAAACTTTTTGAATACTGTATCTTATTTGAATTCAAAATGTGATAAAGAAGAAATCGGTTAAATGCTTCTTAGTGTTGCCGAGATGTTTTAGAATATATGTAAGTTAAATAAAGATATTTGATTTCGTAATGAAACATTTTGTGTTATTTGGACGCGAAATTCATAGACATCATTTTTTAAACGGAATGTTAAACAAAAACAATTGACCGCTTTAATCCTAATTCAGTTATGTATGTTTTGTGCAGTCAATATTTGTAAACATTATTTTGAATATAATTATTTTTTAAAATAATAATCCAACTCAGTATTTTTGCTCGTATTGTGATTGAGTTCCTTGAACATGTAAATGTGACGATACTGGGGTTTGCATTGTTAACATCTCTTAGCCTTGAAATATTGTTTTTGACGTTTATTTACCCTCTTTGTTCCACTTACTTTAGTATAATTTTCTGGAATAAACCTTTAACTTTAAATTCGTTATTGAACTTAGTGTACATTTCAGTATGTTTTTCTGTCACAGTATTTTCAGGTGCTAAACTGTTTTAAACATCTTACTGCTATACACAGTACAAAATGTAGTGTTTTTCTGTCACAGTATTTTCAGGTGCTAAAATGTTTTAAACATCTTACTGCTATACACAATACAAAATGTAGTGTTTTTCTACTTTTATTTTATTGATACATTATAACAAGAAACCATTCAACATTATGTAAGAAATGTCCCCAAATAAGACTGCGATTTAATGTAATCTTAAACGAATATAGAGCAAAAAGCTGTAATGGGATTCAGAAGAGAGTACTGTGCAAGAATTTTATTTCGCGGTACCGTATATCGCCTCGTAACCTTATCGCCACATTAATAACGGTGTTTTTTCAACGCATAAACGGGACTCTTATGTAGAAAAAGACAATTTTTCGCCGTATAAACCGAAACTTATACAAAAGTAGTTGGTGAAGTTTCATCAAGATTGTGTCTGGATTGAGTCCAGTAAATCAAACTTTGAACTAGACACCTAGACCTTCTTTTGTGACTATCTTAAAATAAATCATGACCTAACATAAATTTTTACCAGTTTCAGACAAACGGACATGTGCCTTAACATTGTGCAATTGTAATGCCATTTCGAACGTTTCTAGAAAAGTCAATTAGTAACGATATAAACACAACATAAATCAAACAATTCTCACTGCTACACGTTTGCTTTATGTGCTCAGATGAGTCAAGAATTATCCCGGAACCATAGAAAACAACAAAGGTACACAGCTTCGTACACACATGAATGAATGTATGTGTCTCTGGAGACTCCCACGTCACATCAAGTATCATTTTATTTATCGTGCGTAGAATGGACGAAGGCTTAGACGTAATAAAAAACAGTTATAGCTGATTCCTTTTTTCCCAGTCATTCCGTATTACTTTTACTTAAACAAACTCATAAAAATGTATATTTTCTGACAAATTTGATTTCTGCTGCCATCTCCTAGTATATAGAAGGAAACAGTACCACGAAATCTTTGTTAATTGCATTTAGCATCACCGCTTCAGTGAAATGAAGGGAAAAAGTAAAATAAGGTTTATAGTCTGTCGCCATCGGTATCAAAACGATCTGCGTGAGTAGCCAATATTATTCTGGTGATCCATTTTGCATTGAAGAGAAGAACGAGAAGAATAGCGATAAAGTAGTAGATTTGGGTTACAGCAAATGAGGCCCCTGTCTTTGAATTGCATTTAGACTACAATAAAAGCATCGATTCACATCCGCATTCAAATTCTAATTACATGTACTCATATTGTGAAGTGTGCACAAAAGTAATTCCAATTACCATAGGGCTAACAAAAGACACGAAATGGCTTTCGTTTTCTTTCCTGGCATGTTATCCATACAAGCCTCTTACAGAATTAGGCCTATTTCTCATTGTCAAGAGGCATTTTACAGGTGTGCATTACTCATTAATACAAAAGGTTAATTTTATAATCAATCTTTTATTTTCAAAATAAGAGCTGTATAGCAATAATGAAGAAAAGATTTTGCTTTCCAAAAAAGCTAGTCGGTCATAAGCATAACCGGCACTTTTTTTATCTCATAACGGACCTAAAGACGATATGACATGTAATAATTCCGGCGTATACAATGTAGTAACTTACAGGCTTGATAAAATTTGGAAATTCTGTAGAGGTCGCTCATAAATAACGGACTCTGATAATTTGATTCCTGTTTAAAAGTTATGTGACAAGAAAGACAAAGAAGCGCTTGTTTAGAGATATCATAAGTTATAAAAACAACCATGTTGTTTCAGAATAAATTATAAAAAACTGTTATCGTTCTCGCTCCAGTTTTGAAAAAAAGTGCGTGGCCTAGCAAAAACTGTTCAGCTCAAGAAGTGAAACACAATGCTTTTATAAAATCTAAGTTTTATTTAGCATAACTTCATGTGGATTAAACTCAATAAGTACGTTCATTCAAGATTTTAAACACATGCATAAACACCAGAAAAAAAATATTTTCATAATAACGAGGCGTGCTCTTTGGCTAACGTTGACCACAGTTGTAAGGAAGCTTATGAATCTAATGGAGTAATACTCCCATGAAGGCTGCACGTCTGTAAATATCTTCTTGAAAGTCACCTGGATAAGTGCACTTTATCCACACCTTTTCGTTCTTTGCCACAATAATGATCGCATTAGCGGAGCTACAGCTACTACCAACGGACTGATACTGAAGCCCCAATGCCACTTGTTTACCTCCGTGAATGATCGCATACGCAACATCTTCGGCTTCCGCGTTGCAGACTTGCACCGTAAACTGATACAACCCATTTATAGGAGCTGTGAAGACGCCATTAGAGGCGTTGTAGCCGCCGCCTTCGTTAAGGACAGTAGTCTTGAAAATGATGTCTCGACCTTGCTCTAAATGAAGTTCAGCAGGGTCGTTCGCAGTAAAGGCAACACGTGGTTTCTTGTCTGTTGTCCCTGAAATGAAAATAATATGGATTCTTTTCAAATGTTAGTTAGAAAATACATCTTAAATTTATGCTTGCGAAATTTAGCGTGAAAATCTTGGAGATTTACATACATTAATGTCAAGCATTAATAAAAATATTTTAGCGAGTTAACATATGAGGACCTCCATGTAGAAACGGTATTAATTTTTTGTTTAGAAATAACAAATTTAATCTCTTATCTTAAAACCTGTTAAAATAGCAGTTTTTGTTCTAATAGACGTATTTTCTCATTTAAAAATATCTTTATCACCGAACGTCATAAAACGACAACGCTAATATGAAGGTCGGTAGTATGGTTATTTCAGCATGGTTATTTTATGGTTATGGTTTTTTTTAGCATGATGAAGTAATGATGTATTATAATAATAAACATTGAAATCATGTATATCAATGCATAATTATTACAGTGTTTTTCCTTCTCTATACGTCAAGTGATGTTTCGTGAATTATACATGTAGGCATCAGTTAAGAAAACCGAATACCATTGAGTATACACAGTGGCTGTAAACTCACTGCCTTCACACAATGAAGTTTTATTTGGTATCTTTATGCAATTGTTTTGAGGACAACAGTAAATCCAAAACTTGGCTTAAAAAATAAACAACTTATTTAGGTGATAAACAGGAAGATAATGTAAGATAAACAGGAAAATAAGTAGGGTTTATAAACAGGAAGATATAGTTCCTTCTGTCGAATTTACGGAGGGCGAGAAGTTTGTAGTCATTACCAACGTGATATCTTATTTATATGTTAGTAGAATTAAAACAGCACGAAAAAATATTATCTAAATTTTAAACTTCATTAATCCAGACAAAAAGACACGAACCATCTCAAATGTAATATTTAAGAAATCAAACTTATTTGAAAAACGTGAAATATGCATATCAGGAATGGCCACATCCAACAGGCTCAGCGTCCCCACACAGCCACACAGAGAGAAGAGAGAATGATATTACAACAATCAGTGTTAAAAAAGACGCTACAAACAATTAACGAAAGTGAAAACCCCGAGGGGTTAACGCCTTGTAACGGCCAGTCGTTAAACAGTTTGCCACCGGGGGTTTAAAGCAGGTTCTAGGGTGCTAAAATACTTTGCAATAGATGAAAATGAAACTTTGAATGCCACAGAACAAAGCATACATGAAAATAGTGCAAGCTCGGTTCGAATCAAGCTTATTCACGGGCAAAAATTTGAAATTCATATTACTACCTACGCCTAGCCCATGGTGCAATTCAATATTTACACCAATACACAGTACAATAACGATTTATCCCAGACGAAGGTATTTATATGGTGTTTAACATATAATCTTCAATAATACCATTCCAGTGGGGTATGGTCCACAGCTAAAAGATTGGGGTTTCGCTAAACCAGTAACAATGGGCGTAACTAACCAGAATATAATTGTGAAACATTTTAACAAGGGCTCAGAGTATACAAATCTTGCATATCATAAAGAGCACTAAAGGAAAAAGGTATAAAGAAGGAAAGATATCCTTGCACAATATCCAAATCTATATTGACTGCGATATTGAAACCACCCATCTTGAAACTGGCCGATTTTTTTTAACAAAAGTTATTTTAGAAGAACTATCAATATCTAACATTCATGTAACTGTCGTTAGTGATTGGTTATTTTTGATCGGTTTTTGGACGCCCTGATTCAGTTAAAAACAATGGTCCACAAAGATGTTCATGTACAAATCGTTTTCCTTTGATTTTAAATAGATTACTCGTATTGTATTATTTTTAAATTTCGGTCAACCTTGAACATGACGTTTATCCACATCAGTGTCCGTCCGTAGTGCATCACTATTTTCAAATTTCGGCTATCAGTGCAAATAATGTGTTTGCCATTTTTACTTAATTTAAGAACTTTTTTTGGTTAAAAAATGATCAACTTTATGTATTTTAGTTGCAATATATTGACCTAGGTCGGCAAAATCACTTAAAAATAATAAAAACAAAAAGAGCGATTATACTTATATGTACGTTCGGGAATTTGATTAAGAAATTAATTTGTTTACCAGTAATATATAGTAGAATGTCCCTGCCATTAGACCAATAAAATATAATATAATGTAGTAAACGTGTGCACACTTTGAGTTCATTGATTGCGTTGGTGTCAATTAACGATGATAACGTTTCCAACCGGATGCCCTCATATTGATGTTTAACCTAAAACAACTTTAAACGATTCTGTCGTAGACACTAAGAATTTGTCGTAACGGTTTTTATTAAAATGAAATTCAATTGAATCAGATACATGTATAATTTTTAAGGATTAAATCGATATTTGATAGTTGATAGTTTCCATTTTGATATGGACTTTTTAAAGAAACCTATGAAGACCTTTGGCTAAACACACTTCAAACAACCCAATTGTAATTTCCGTACCAAAATGAAAAAAAACAACAAAACACGTCAGATACCGATTTAAAACCTCAGGTAAACAATTAAGAAAACTTAGCTTGCATTATATTATTATGATTACTGATAACAATCCTTAAACTGGCGCTTACCTCCTAGTCCTGTTGCGATTTCAACCCTCAATTCCTTCCTGAATGTCACCATTTCCTCCCACCTGTGTGCTAATACAGCAATCACCGTAATTCAAGACGGCGCACGTCCTGTTTAAGCTCTTTTATCTCGGCATCAGCTTTCGCAATTTTATCATTAACCTGTCCTTCGTAGCAACTTTGATTTTCTTGCGCCAAAATAATGTTGATCATATGAAGCAAGATTGTCGCGAAAACTATTGACTTATCCATGATGACAGAAACAAAATGAGAATCTTTCGGTACTCAAGCTTTTTATACAGTATTTACAGGTTGAATGTTGATCCGGTTTTACGCACGGAAATTATTTTTTATGGGACAAACGAAGAACGTATTACTAAACAATTTGCTGAATGTCTTTATTAAATAAAAGAGTTTGAATATTTTTCTTCCGCAAATGTAAATGACTGCTTTTAAAAGCAAACAATGCTGATCGAATCAGTCACATCACGTAGTCATAACAAGTGAACAAGTATTTTCAATCTTACCATTTCATGGAGCTAAAATAAGATGCATATGGTTCATTTTAATTTCAAACCTATTTGTATAAAAACAAGAGTATTTTATCATATTTTAATAAAATCTGCACAGGCCGGCGATATATGGCATGCTATATATATACTGAACTAAAATAAAAAGTATCCACTTTTTATGCTTATATTCTCATTAACATATTTTCATTTAATCAGGTACGCTTTGAATGGTGTTATATTGGTTAATCTCAGTTGTTTTCAATTTCTATTGTTCATAAACATAATCTTCCACACCAAGACCTAAGCAACGGCAAGTCGAATAACAATTAATAATGGATTACAAAACACTACATATTCAATTTAAAGGGAGGTAATTGGAAATGGTTGGACTTTCTAGCGTAGTTTATCGAGGACTACTTGTTTTATTGATGAATGTTTTATGATTTTATTGATCACAAGAGGTGATTTAATTCAAACTAATGTGAATACTTCAAAGAATGACTGACTTTTTCCTGGAACTCTCATTACAACAAAGGGAAAGATAACTAAGTTGTGGCTGCAGATTTTCAAGAACACTTTTTCTTTTTGCAATGATAACAGAAATGCAAAGTTGTCCACATACAGATTTCTCAGTTTTCGTTTTCAAATTTTACAAAATTTAAGATAGGAAAGTGGATACTTTTTATTTTTGTTGAGTATATATCACTCTGGGCTCTATCCCTCATGACAAATTATCGCGCATTGAACTTCTTACCGTGAAAAATCCTGCGATTTACAATCGGCAACTTTGTTTTTAGTATCAAAGGGAAATGTGAAGCCTATTCAAAAAAGAATATATTATATAATTTCGCAATTGTGTGATTATTGTTTCCAGAATAAGTAGTTTTTGATTTCAATGAATTAAATGACAAATACCAGAAACATGCCTCTAGGAATTTGGTATTGGGTACTAACCCTGACCTTAGTGTTTTCTACTCTGAAAAAATGATTGCACAATGCATGATAACATGACCCATTCTTTGTATTTCACCAAAACAACTTGTACTTGTTTGTTCATATTGGAAGTTTGGAGCTGGTGTGTGCACTCTAGAACCTGATTAAAATATAGATTTGCGTCAGATGACATTTTTTAAGAAACGTGTTATGTGGTTTCTAGTAAACTCTGTTTTTATTTATTTCCACAATGTTTGCACGTATAATGGGATTTTAGAATTTATAGTAAAACATATTTCTTTTGGACATTCATTTGACAACTTGTTTAGGTACGTGTGAGTTTTGTGACCCTAGAACCCGGTTTACATCCCCAGTGGTAGTTTGTTTTCACGTTTTTTTTAACGGACTCATTTAATTCCCGTATCAGTCGTTTGTGTTCTGTGATTTCAAGAAACCCACAAATTATCCATCATACTTGCTAAAGCCCTCGGGCCATTATTAATATGGCAGGGCCATTATCGACAACTGGCACTGCTTTCCCATTGATTAACCTATACATAAAAGTTGCCGGAGTTCAGATGCATAAGGCTATGTAATGAGAGGCGAAGCCCAGAGTGATTCTACGGATCTGCACGAAGCTCCTTAATACATTATGCGGTAAATTACCGGCATCTATAAATTATTAAATACTTCTATAAATTAAGTCATTTCAGTTTGCAAAAATATAGACTCTTTATATATGAACTTAAATATTATCTAACCGGTTTTCACTTCACTTGCATTTGTAATAACCCTCATACAGCTTAAACAAAGTTGACTACACTTCATACCATCGAGCGGTTGATGGCGTCAAAATATAACTTACGTCATGCCGAGAAAAAAACGGACTTTTAGAAGTAATTTACCACGGTCACTGTAATGCAACTCCTAAAGAATAAAATCAAAGCGCTGAAAGCGTTGAAATACTGGCGCGCTGGTTGAATCGAACATGCCCTGCACAGATATCATTACTGTAAACATATGAAACTATGTGTGATTTTTTCGTTAAACTTTGTGACAGTTACTATCATCAACATTAGCAAATAATTCTGTATATTCAGGGATTTCAATAGATGCAGGTACTTGTATTCTGATGCAAGGAAATTAGGTTTTCCACTTTTTTTCACCTGAATCTTAGGCGGGGGTCTTTTTGATGCAGAAGCGTATGATTAGTGGTTAAATTTTGCTAGAATAACGATGATCAGGCTCCGCCACAACTGAGTATTGTCAACAATGAAATGCACAAGGCTCACGTACCTTAAGAGACTGAAACAGTTACAATCTTAATTTTTACGTCGATCGCAACAATGCATTAACAAAAATATTCGCCAACTTACTGACGGTCTCCCCAGGATTTTTGGAAGGGTTGTCGCTGGATATTGCGTGGATATAAGCTCGCGAAACTTTATTTTTTAACTATCATTTTATACAATTTTATATTTGTACCAAAGTTTACTGCAAAAACTGTATATAGTACATAGATGTTTTTTTATCTCTTTAGAGCCAAGAAAGGTACAAAGTTAAAAAACATAAATAATGTGAAACAATGTGTAAACAGTATGTCAACATGTGTTTTAATAACATAAACTGATCTGATCTCGTCAAGTTACAATGCCAACTTTATACTCTGTATAGTTAGTTTTTCACCTTCATTGTCCAAGATATCTCACACATATCAAACTCAGTGTTTCATTACAACTGACAGAATTAGGATTAAACTTTCAGAAGCCTCTTTTCTTCTTGGGCCCAAGCGCTGACTGCCTTATTATAATCAAACTTCAGTACATCAGGACCTTCCATGGATATCATTAACAATGACTTTAATGTTGAATTGTTAAGCCTGCTTCTAAGCTTAGTCTTTACTCTTGATAAAGTGGAAAAACCCCACTCACAATCTGAAATTAAATTAATTTACGATACCAGTAAACATATAGATAGCTTCACATATATAAAAATAATATCATAATAGGTATTCAGTTAACACAAACAGGTATAATAAATTATGTAGTGCACCCCAAGAACCTGGTTTAAACCCCTAGTAGCAAATTATTTTGCTACTGACTGTTCCAAGGCGCTAACCCATACGGTTCCCCTTTTTTATTAAACAATCAACAAACAAATCATTTATTTTCCCCTCTTCTTTTTGCTGCAGGGGAGGCTGTGTTTTATGAGTGTGGCGATTCCTGATATGCATATTTCCCTTTTTATATATAGTAGCATGAAATTAAGTTATTTTATTTATTTAATGCAAGTCACAAGGCTAAGTAAATATATATAAAAAAACATTGCCAACTTCTTGCAACCAGAAGTAGACTTTCTTCCACTTAGGATCGACACCTGACTGGATCGAACTGGCTGTTCGAGGTAGCCGGCGTTGATTCAGTGTCTCGGCATGTTGGGGTACCGCGTCCGGCGTCGGAGTAATTTCACGACGTGAAGGGATACTTGGCGTCGTAAGAGTCGCTCTTGAAGGGCTATCCGGAAATGATCTCGATCTCATTTCTAGAATTTTGAAGTTCAGAATGCCCGATGGAGTTGGCATCAGCCTCACAAGGCCGGTTTCTCTTGAAATAAGATAGAATTGACGAGTCGTCGTTCTTTCGCGCATGCATACTTGAAAATGTGTCCGACGAAAATGAACTGATCGTTACGATGATAGCGCAGTAAAATGCCACAGAATGTATTTCTTTTGCAATTTAAGTTCTAAATGCAACTTGCCAATAGATTTGTTTAAAACAATTCCATTATCGCACAATTATTTTCATACATGTATACAGTACAATTTTCGAAGTGTTTGTCTTCTAATCACAGAACTAAGAATAACCAAATAATTACTCATGATCGCATCTCATTTAAGGTAAGACCTGTGTAATGGGCACTATTAAGAATCCAACATCTGATTATATTTTCATCAACTGCTTCATACCACTGACTTGTATGCAAAATTTTAATGATTTTCACCGTGTAGTTTTTGAGATTTTTAGCTTTTTTTATTTAAAAAAGTGAGAAAAAAAGTGAAAGTATCCAAATTCTTTAATCGGTGACAAAATGTTTTGTTATTGATAAATTCAACCTTAATTTTTTACAGTTTATCAAAAATATGTTATATTTTACTAAACCAATTTAAGATATAATATATAAATACATAATATATCTTAAAATGACATTTTTTGACCAAATAAATTTTAAAAATGCATTTTTTTATATTTCACGAGACTAAATTAATGAAAATTGTGCAAAATCCTGATTGGTGCAATATACCAAACTTTACTATTTTTTAACTTTATACCTTAAACAAAATTTAAACAAAATTTCAGAGAAGTTTACCGTCCAGTTTTAGAAATTTTCAAATTGATGACTTGAATAAACACTATTCTGATAGCGAAAACCCCTTTAATCTTGATTATTTTGCTTATTTTAGTTTAAATCATGAGAATTTTTTATTCAATGACAGAATTACACAGGAAAAAAAGAAATATGCCAATTATTTAAGCTCTAGGCTTACAAAAAAAAATAGCTTCCAGTAGGATTTGAACACTGGTCCTCTTGGAACTGTAAGGGGAAGTAACCACTGCGGGGAGTTTGGCTAATTTACTACTATAGTTACCTCCCTTGGATACTCTTCTGGATAAAGGTATTCATTACACAGGTCTTACCTTAAATCATTGAACATTATGTTAAACACACCGGGTTCCGCTATTAATTGAGAATATCAAGAGTCAACAGAGCCAAAATACGATCAAACGACACCGACAGACTTGCGAATTCACCACGTGGAGAGGCGGAGTTATCCAGCTGATAGTAAAGAAATCGATTGTGATTGGTCAAATCGCCCATTGCTTAACCTTGAATGAGGTGTGTATTGAAAAGCGACCTGTGTTTACAATGCAAGAAACAGAAAATTATGACACGTTGATTTTGAATAAACGGATGTCGGCGAATTTAACACTTGTTGGAAATAGATCAAAGCTTGTTAACGGTTGTCTGGGGAGAACACTGGGACCCGGCCCGGTCCTTGTTAGCCGAGCAAAATCTCGATCCACAACTGCTCCAACCTAACCAAAATGGCAACCCACGCTATCTCCCGCTTGTCACGTGACTGATTTGTTTTTAATCGTTCTTTTAATATCCTTTCCTTGCGAATCACAACATTAAATTGTTTTCTTGTTTTTATTTGTAGAATTATCTTTCAAAGTTCGCATTCCTTCTCGAAATATTTGTATTTTCTTAAAATGCACTACTTTTTATGCCACACAACTACGAAATCTTTCAGGCGTAACTAAACTACTCATTCATATCCAGTTGCTTGTTCACTGCCGTAGCTGGTCATGATTTCACTCTACATTGTCCGATGGAATTTTTGGCATGGATGCTCCAAAATTACACGGAAACTTACTATCAATCGCTCAGAATTCGTGGAATGGTGTGCTGCATTGTGCTTCACACTTGTGCAGAACATTTCGGCCTGCTCTCGCGGTGACCACTTACTTGATACGCTCTCGTGGTCGCAATGATACACCCGAAGTTCAGGACTGCGCGTCGCAGAGTTCACAGCATCGCCAGTATTAAAAACTTGATGGTTGTGGTAGATTAGAAATAGACAATTGCTTATATTTACACTTCAACTTCATTCTCTACGATAAAGCCCTATTCATCTAACAAATCATAATTTCTGATGGTGAACAGTGTGACGTATTACTTTAAAAGGCGTGGCTACTGTAGAGCCGTTCACAATTTATTGGACGTTGCACGATGTTTTGACGTGTGACGTCGCCGTGCACGCACGTTTTGCCACGGGTTGCTCCGAAAAAGCGTGCCGTCATTCACTTTGTCGTCAACGTAGCTGTTCCAACAGCCATTCGAAAAAGCCGTAATATCACGAATTCTTCTAGTTATTTCTGTATTAATGAAATTATTTATGAGTGTAAATATAAGGATTGAATCAATATTTGATAGTTTCCATTTGGGTATGAAAAACAGTTGGATTGTTTAAAGTACCGTGAAGCCCTTCGGGCTTCACACACTTTAAACAACCCAACTGTTTTCCATACCCAAATGGAAACCATCAACTATCGATTCAATCATTAACAGAGAACGGATCAAGCCGCTTGGCCTATAGAGTTTTACATTTAATGGATGGGGTATCCTGCGCTGTACGTGCTGATTTTATTGTTTTTATACAAATAATCGTAGGTGCGAAATTTAAATGAACCATATGCACCCTACATGAATTGGTTAGATTAAGAATCGTAGCACATTTGTTTTGATTGCGTGATGTGGCTGTTACGGTCAGCGTTTTCTTTCAAAATAGTCATTTACATTTGCGGAAGAAAATTATTAAAATTCTAAATTACAAAGTCATTCAGTAGATTGTTTACGTTCTTCGTTTGTTCCATATAAAATATAATTTCATTGCTTATAAAAGGACTAACATTTAACCTGTAAATACTGTATAAAAAGCTTGATTACCGAAAGATTCTCATTTTGTTTCTGTCATCATGGATAAGTCGATAATTTTCACGACAATCTTGCTTCATGGGATCATTAAGATCATTTGCGCAGTTGAAAGTCAATGTTGTTACGAAGGACAGGTTACTGATAAACTAGCGAAAGCTGATGCCGAGATAAAAGAGCTTAAACAGGACCTGCGCCGTCTTGAAGAAACCGTGATTGCTGTGTAAGCACATCGATGGGAGGAAATGGTGACATTCAGGGAGGAATTAAGAGATGTAGCAAATGGAAAATCAGGTACTTAAAATATTTCTCCTTTAAAAATGTAATAAACATAACATGTCTAAGGCCGTTCAATTGTTTTATCGAAATAAAAAATATCTGTTTTGATTGTGCTGCGATGAATAATAATAACTTCTTTGTGTTCACAAAAATACGTTTTAATTTTTTAACTTAATCATGATTATTAAAATGTGAATGCTACTTTAAAATGAATGAATGTTTCTAAGCTCGCTGTATCATTCTCAAATGTTATTGCAGAATTGTCCTGTGAAAAGTTCTTACGTACATATAGTCAGTACTGCTATCAGTAAAACAACCCGTTACCGATGTCATGCAGTGATTGTTACGTATATCAGGGCTATCCGATCAACCTTTTTTTGGGGGGTGGGAGGGTTCCCGGTTAGCTCAATCGGTTGCGTCGCAGGAATTGCAGGGCTAGGCGCCGTTACGATGCCGGTTCGCTCCCAGCCAGAGACACTTTCATTTGGAATTCACAGTAGCGCTATTTGTGCAGTGTGGCGGCTGTAAAATGTCTCCCCGCACAAATAGTCAGTACTGTTATCAGTAAAATAACCCGTTACCGATTTCATGCAGTGTTTGTTACGTATATCATGGCTATCCGATCAACCTTTTGGGGTTGTCCCGGTTAGCTCAATCGGTTGCGTCGCAGGAATTGCAGGAATAGGCGCTGTCGCCATGACGGTGCGGGTTTGCTGCACGCCAGAGGCACTATCATTTAAGCATAATGGTTTAAGTTTAAAATAAATTTTCTTTCTAACACCGGTTTTGCAAGGTAAATATTTAAACTTCAGAGACAACCGAAATCAAACCACTCGTTGCCTTTACTGCAAATGATCCTGCCGAACTTCAGTTGGAGAATGGTCGAGATATCATTTTGAAGACCAATATCCTTAACGAGGGTGGTGGCTACAATGCTACTGATGGCGTCTTCACAGCTCCTGTTAATGGACTGTACCAATTTACTGAACAAGTTTGCAACCAATCAGGCAAAGATGTTGCATACGCAATAATTCACGAAGGCAAACAAGTAGCTTTGGCAGTTCAGTATCAGCCCGTTGGTAGTAGCTGTAGCTCTGCAAATGCGATCATTGTTGTTGGAAAGAATGAAAAAGTGTGGATAAAGAGCACTTTTCAAGGAGACTTCCAAGAAGATGTTTGTAGATGTGCTGCCTTCATGGAAGTATTGCTCCATTAACATTAACTCTTGTTTTATGCTTCATTACAGTTGTCGTTCATATTTAGC
This sequence comes from Corbicula japonica, assembly GCA_038501625.1. NCBI lineage: Eukaryota > Metazoa > Mollusca > Bivalvia > Venerida > Cyrenidae > Corbicula > Corbicula japonica. The sequence continues at coordinate 9,367,619 of JAZAYU010000013.1, read as the reverse complement.
AAAAGTGAACGCATCGATGATAAAGGATATAACATTTCTGTGGTTTAAACATCTGTACTTGCTGTTAAATAAAATTCTAATGACTTTATGATAAATTTTGTCATTGTTTGTAGTCTAGATAATCTAAAAGGACTCCTGACAAAACAGACAGACAAAACGCAGCCACGACAAAAGGCCGACAAACACAAAAAACACGGGAGATATCATAGTCGAGACAAAAAACCGATTGTAGCAACCCAGTCGTGCCGATGTTTTGTTTTTTAGTTTAAGATGAATAAACTTTGTGTTTCACTAATTGTTTTAATAAAATTAAGGAAAGAGTAACATCATCAAAACACCTAAACAAACAAACGTCTACTTATTTCTAATAATGTAATGTCATTTTTTTTTCATTTGAATAAGATAAATAAAACTATTTTAAAACAAAACTCGTCATGCGAGGTCGCTCCCTTTAGATGCTCCCTGCAGTGTTCAGGCCGTTAAAAGTTTCCCCGTACATATTGTCAATTATTGGCGTTTATGACTAGGCATTATTGTTGTACGGGTTCGTTACCAAGTAGGGACAATATCATTTAAGTCATTCAAATTCTTTACTCCTCGGGATATAACTGTTATCGATGTGCGAACAGTGTAGATCCAGATTTTATCGGTTTTTTTTATTTAATGCAATAAAATTCAAAATTAATTTCAATGACGGCACATTTATTTTAAAAATAAACCTTTACCTATTATTCATTATTGTTATTAGTATAACATTTCGTCATTAAAAACGAGGAATCCTGAATTTTTTTTAAATAATTTTGAATTGATGACTGCTGATAAGGCTAAAATCATGTTGTCACAGTTACTATTTACTTCATGGCTTACCAATATTTGCTGGCGTTAATGGTTTTACGTTAATTTCGTTTGAGAAAAACATGTTTTTAATTTTTTGCACACAATCTCTTAGTTCCAGTTATAGTTAAGACCTAAACAAGGCAAATATTTTGCTCAAACTATTTACTTTGTCCACATTGCTTGTTAATTTATTTCTGTTCTTTGATTTGTAACGACGTTAGATGTGTAATAGGTTTAAATTTGCTTTAATATATCAATAACAGGTACGTGTAATTGTATTTTGTTGTAAGAAAGTGAAATATGCTAAGAAGAGAAAGGGAGCATGGTTAATAAAATGATCAGTTTAAAAACAGACAATTAACAAATATGAGAACCCGGGGGATACTGCCTTGGAACGGTCACTGGCAAAACAATTTACCGAGTGTTTAAACCAGGTTCCTTCTTCTTGGGTTCATCAACCTCACACTTTCCCCAACAGGTTCTCATATGAACAGTTGAAAGTTGTCTGGGCGAAATAACTCCAACCCACCCATCAGTTCATGCAAAAGCACAAAAAACAGTAGTATAACTGTACATATGTTAATCAACTGTAGAAAGGTTAATAACAAGGCATGCAGAGTGCTGTAGAATATTCTGTTGCTAACCTTAATATGTATTTTTGAATTAAATCTGCATATCGATAACCTTGTTTTTAAAGGTTTTCTGTTATGCAAAGATTGCGTACGTTTATTGAGTAGCTAGTGGGACGGTTGTTGGTTTGATTTTCTCTACAATGTGGCTTTACGCGTCCCAGTCAAGTCATTACACAACTATAATAATTACATTTCTCAATAATGGCGACCATCTTGAATAAATCCGGAAATAGTTGTTTCCGAAAGTCTCTCCATATCTAAATGCATAATGCCAGCTTCTTAATGCCTAATCCTAAATGCGAAATGCTAATTGTTAATGCGAAATGGGGCCAGGAGGAAAAAACACTAAAAACTCTTGTTTTTTCTGATTATCTAATGAAAGTGAAATAAACACATACTTCATTATTGATTTACAATAATATTGGTAAACGATTTAAACTTCAGGTTTAAAATTATCTTCGGCGAGCTCTTACCCGTCAACCGACAGAGCCAGGAGTGGACGGCACATCCAGGAGAAGACAGGGTAAGTTTTTTCATATTTGCCAGCGGTGTAAGTTATTATCATTTTCTCTGGTTTTGATTAATTCTGGGGAAGACATATCGGCTGATTTCAAAAGCCAAATTTAATTCTACACATGTCCGTCGGTTTCTGGGGAGGTAGAAGGGATAATAAGCACTTTATCGCGATTTAAATACGGAAGTTTGTGTTAAAATCTTATAGTTCTGCGTTAAACGTAATCTTTGCAAGACAGAACAACTTTTAAAACAAGGTTATCGGTATCATAAATTAAGGAAATCCTTTTTCAAGTTTTATCGCCGATAACCAAATTTAATTCAAAATGCAGATGCAGTTTATTTATCGATATTGCAACAAGATATTTCAAGGAGATTTATTTCATAAACTTAAGAAAACGAAATCATTATTAATTTCTTCCAGTTGTTCGTAAAAACCATCTGTACATCCCAAATGACAGATTACCAACATGATATTCTACAGCGCTCTGCATGCCTGGTGATTAACCTATCTACAGTTGATCATTATGCTTACCTCTTTGGTTACAGGACGGTCGCAGAGGTATGACAGTTTATGAAGGTTTATGGGGAAATCTTTTCTTTAAAGAATATTATATAAATATCACATCCCATTGGGGGAAACAGTACGAAATGTTAACCCGAGAGAAGTAATGTCAACCGAGGCGTTAGCCGAGGTTGACATTACCTTCTCAAGGGTTAACATTTCGTACTGTTTCCTCCAATGGGATGTGATATTTATTTTATTACACCGAACATTTGTTTTTTTAGAGATCTTGACTATGACCAAATTAATTGCTTAACATTACATTTTGAGTTCAATGTTTAAAGAAGAGAAAAACAATCGGATTTGCAAGATATTTATTTTTAGATCCACGCGAGGGTGACATGATACTGTCGCATATGTGACAGTAGCGATTATCTCCCTGTGACGTCACATTAAGCTATATAGTAAACTAATCACGTGAGGTGTAATAAAGAAGATTGATTTGTATCTTTTATCCATGTGATCGTGTTTTACTAATATGACTCCAGTGTGTCACTTCCCCAAGACAACATATACTTGATGATGGGCCCTTAATCTTAATTAGAAACTATGGTCAGCAATTTCTCTTCTAAAAGTAGTCATTTACATTTTGCGGCGGAAAAATACATGTATTCAAACACTTTAAATTTAAACAAAGTCATTCAGCACTTGTTTACGCAATTCGTTGGGCACCTAGAAACAAAACAATTTCCTTACGTCAAACGGGATCAATATTTAACATGACAATAGTATATGTAATGTTTGAATATAATTACGAACGGTGCTGATTTTTTTTTCTTAGATCATGGATAATTCAATAATTTTTATAACAATCTTGCTTCGTATGATCAACATTACTTGGGCTGTTGATAATCAAAGTTGCTACGAAGGACAGGTTTATGATAAATTAGCCAAGGCAGATGCCGAAATAAAAGAGCTTAAACAGGATGTTCGTCGTCTTGAAGAAACCGTGATTGCTGTGTTAGCACACAGGTGGGAGGAAATGGTGACATTCAGGCAAGAATTGAGGGATGAAGTAGCAAATGGCACGTCAGGTGAGCGCGAGTTAAAGGATTTTTCTATAAAAATTAAACCAAAGCTAAATTTACTTAATCATCTGTGCAAATATATTATAATAACAATTTAAAACTAACACTTATATCTAATAAATAACGACAACTTTTTTGTCCTCGGATTGTTTTTAAGTTTTAATTGAACATTAGAGCTTTCCAAATCAACCTTTGTTGGGGTTGTCCAGGTTAGCTCAATTGGTTGCGTCGCAGGAATTGCAGGGCTATGCGCCGTGACAGTGCAGGTTCGCTCCCAGCTAGAGGCACTATTTCATTTGAAATTCACAGTAGGGCTATTTGTGCAGTGTGGCGGCCGTAAAAAGTCTCCCCGTACATATAGTCAGTTCTGTTATTAGTACAATAACACGATACCGATGTCGTGTAGTGATTTTAACGTATATCAGGGTATTCCGATCAATCATTTTTGGGGTAGTCCCGGTTAGCTCAGTTGGTTGCGTCGCAGGAATTGCAGGGCGGCTAGGCGCTGTCGCCGTGACGGTGCGGGTTCGCTCCCAGCTAGAGGCACTATCATTTTTCATTATTAATATAATAACTATTTTAACTAGCTACTTTTTAATGTTTTACATCAATGTTAACTTTATACATTTGAAAATTGTTGCCATATATTCTTTAAGCATTGTTAGAGCAAAGGATCTTTCTCACACATGTTTTGCAAATTCAAAGATGCATATTCAAATTCAGAGACAACAGACAAGAAACCACTTGTTGCTTTTACTGCCAACGACCCTGCCGAACTTCATTTGGTGACAGGTCGAGACATAGTTTTCAAGACTATTATCCTTAACGAAGGCGGCGGCTACAACTCTTCTGATGGCGTCTTCACAGCTCCTGCTAACGGAGTGTACCTATTTACGGTGCAAGTTTGCAACCTTGCAGGCCAACATGTTGCATATGCAATCATTCACGAGGGCAAACAAGTAGCTTCGGCAGTTCAGTATCAGCCGAATGGTAGTAGCTGTAGCTCTGCTCATGCGATCATTGCTGCGACAAAGAATGAAAAAGTCTGGATCAAGAGCACATATCCAGGAGAAATTCTAGAAGAGACTGGTTCTAGACGTGCGGCCTTTATGGGAGTATTGCTGCATTGACATGCTCTTTTTTGTTACTCTTCGTTTAGCAAAAGTGAACGCATCGATGATAGGCTAAATTAGACATCTATTTTGCTCAAACTAGTTTCTTGTGAACATTGCTTCTTTTCTTTGTTTGTTAATGTTAATTGACATGTAACCACGTCAGATGTGTAGTCGGTTTAGATTTGCTTTAACATAGCAATAACTGCTACATGTAATTGTATATTGTTGTGAGAAGCAAGTGGAACAATTGTAAGATTAGTTTTCTCTACAAATGTGGATTTAAGCCTTCCAGTTTTTGTTATATCGGTTTATTTCGATCATATAAAAAGGCACTTACGCTTTATGTTTTCGTACTTATTAATTGTCTAGTTTTTTGTTTTTGTCTTTCTTTTTTGAAGATGTTTTTTTATTTGTAATATTTTATTTTAAACACATGGTGTTAATGTAGCTATTATATTAATTTCTTTGATGAAAATTGTGTTCTAAATTCCATTTGTTATGTCGATTGAAAAGATATACACTTGGCAACATAAGTTCTGCACACTTGGGCATTTTATAAAATATCTTTTAATTTTACCAAAAACAACACAATGGTACATTTAAAATATAACCGCAATTCAAACTTAACACTGTAAAAAGTCAGATATAAAAACCGATCACTATTTTATAAGCAATCTTTTGCTTAATTCACTGGGGGTTACTACACAAAAGTTGCAAATATCACTAAACTAATAAGTAAGTATATACACCACGATGAATCCGGAATTCTTCCAAGCGCCGTCTCATGGATTTCTTACGTCGAGGCATTTTCAATTTGGAATAAGTTTCCATTCCTGACTAAGAATACCAGGAAGATCAACTAGCTTACGAACTGCATGTGCTCTGTCTTTAAAAAAAAATAACGTCTAGGTGGTCGGTGTCGTCCGACATTTACCACGACGGTCAAATTAACAATGAAAACCTTCCTTGGTGACAGTAAGGAATAATTTAATTTGAATTCCAAAAATGCAGTAACTTGTGTTTTACTCAAATAAGATTGGGTGTTGATTGCATTTATTAGTTGTTTTTGTACACTTTATTATAAGGATGCTAAGACTCAATAATACAGAATGGAAACTGTTAGAATCATCGCTAAACTGTTTAGACATATCTTTTCCCTTAAGGTCAATGACTGAGAGAATATGATACCTTAATTTCATTAATAAAAACTTAAGTGTGCGTGTTATTCTGGAAATGACTTGGTAACAACTTTTGATTACTTTCTGTTGCCATCTATGTGTATGCTTATAATTGCTATAAAACGGATGAATGGAAAGATTTCACGCCTCTACTTTGAAACAGCAAATTTTGCAACTTTTTACTGCTGACCGCTGTTATTCTCTAACTGATATTTCTTGGTTATTTACCAACCAATTTTAACAATGAAGTCTTGAGACAAGTGTAAGAATTTATACCAGTTATTTGCTACATTATAAAAGTTTCATGAAGAACACTCATGTACATAACTTGAGTATATTCACATGATAACGGGGTCTTACTGAATTGAAATTACGGTACTAGGTCTTGCCACATTAAAATGATAATTGTTCAGAGGTATTTTTGAAGTCCAACATATGCATATGAAATTATAATGTATTTTCAATTATTTATGTATTGAATTATCAGAATCAAGTCATTACACACTTATTGTAATAACATATATCATAACTGACTACCATCTTTGGAATCTATGGAAGCCAGTGCGGTATGCTAACTGCGAAATTTTAAATGCGAAATGCTAAATTACTAATGTTTATTCCTAAATTGGAAATGGGGCCAGGAGGATAAAATAAATTGTTTTTCTGATTATCTACTGAAGGTTGAAATAAACTCAGGCTTCATATAATAAGATTAAAATACTATTGGTAAAGATTTTTTAAATTGTTATACATCTTAGTCATTATGAAATGCTAGCTACATAATGCTTACTACTAAATGCAAAATGCCAATTGGTAAAACAATAAATGCAAAATGCTAGTTTCGAAATGCAAATTTCTAAATTCGAAATGCCAAGTGCTAATTGCAAAACGCTCTTAGAAGGGAATAAGAAGCAAAAAAATCTGTGTTTTTATGATTATCTAATAAAGGTGAAATATACACAGGCTTTACTTAATAAGATTGAGAATACCACCGGTTTAAGAGTTAACTTTTAACATTGTAGTCGCATTTAGCAATTGGCATTTCACGTAAAGCAACTAGTATTTAGAATATTGCAATACGCAAACAGCATGGCGCACCGGCCTTCCGAATACATCTAATAACAGGAGAATGTCATTCAACACACGTGTGCAAAGTGTCATGCTGTTATCACAGTGCGGTATTTGTCCATGTACGTGCTCTTCTATTTTTATACATAATTCCTGCACTCTGCCATATACTTGTACATGTACACTTGTGTATAAAAATAGAAGAGCACGTACATGGACAAATACCGCACTGTGATAACAGCATGATAATCTCACGGTGGAGTGCCCGGAAATGAGGAGGCTGACGAGCTGGCTAGGTTAGGAGCCCAGTTAGAGCAACCAGATAACCAGGTGACATACAAGGAGAAAGCCACCATCATTAAGGCTCTCACAAAGACCAGACAGGAAGCAGATGCCTACCACATGTTAAGCAGGTGGTGATGGTGAGGTTATATGGAACAAACGAAGAACGTAAACAATCTACTGAATGACTTTGTAATTTAGAGTTTTAATAATTTTCTACCGCAAATGTAAATGACTATTTGGGTGGCGTTTAAAAACGCCGCCCAGTGTTTCACATGTGAATTTTGGTCACATGATCAAAATGGTACCTGGGTCTCTATCTACTTATATAGTCGAACGCGGTTACCAAAAGTGAAATTCGATCATTTTACCTCCAGAGAGTTCACTGAGTTTATGAGACGGTAGACGGCGCTGCGCGATTGTTATTAGGTAAACAGGTTATCTCGCAGCAGTGTATGTGTTTACAAATAGCAATACACTGATCAGCTTTCAACAGAGGGCTTTGCTTGTAATTAGTACTGATAAGCCAAGATAGGAACAATAATAAATATAACTTATTCAAGGGATATTCGGACATTTACCATTGATAATTGCAAGAATAATAATGGGGTGATGAAAGCTTATCTCAAACTTGGTGTGGCTATTCATTCATGCAGAATTTTGAGGGATATTTGATTAAACAATAAGCATGGATATTAATGAAATACGGCTTTAAAGTGTAAACTTCAGGCGAATTTTTAAAGCGTTAAAAATTAATTAGATTACATGAAGTGCTCTGCCTAATTTTTATAAAATTGCTTTATAGTCATATTATTCGAAAAGAACAAAAAAAATCATCCATTAACCACGATGCAACTTGTTTGCACACAGTACGTTTTCAAACAAGTTTTAGTTTCCAAAAAGCTAGTCGGTAATTAGCATGACATTCTAACAAAAAAGAAGGCTTTGAAGTGTAACTTTAGACGAAACTTCAAAGCGTTTAAAGCGTTTCAATTTATTAGACATGATGCAGTGCTCTGACTTATTTTTTTAAATTGTTTTATAGTCATATTATTTTTATTTTTGCATATCTTTTATTTCCTAATAATAAATAAATATTGTTTCAAATCATAGTGCAAATAGCAACTATATCATAGTTTCTCTTTTTCTCTCTACTTTTTGGCTGTGTGGGCAGGCTGTGTATGCTGGATGTGGTCATTCCTGATATGCATATTTCATTTTTTAAAGTATTTTTATTTGTCCATGTGTGTTCACTTCTTTATTGTCAATTTAAAGTTTCAAATCAAAGGTTGACTTATTATATATTTTTCCTGGCACAAAATGACTTCAGTCTTGGATATAAGCATCCGCCCGAAAATCCGTGGTAAAAAAAAACTTGATAAAGCAGAAGCCGGGCATGCAAACTTTTGCTCTGCCATCCGAAAGTTCCTTCATACTCCTCCAATAGGAAACTCCATACAATCTATAGATGATGTTACATGACAATCACTCGAAAACGCCACCCATCAGTACTTTCAGTGCTTTGATTTTAAGAAACGTGTTATGTGGTTTCTAGTAACCTCTGTTTTTATTTATTTCCACAATGTTTCCACGTATAATGGGATTTTAGAAAGTAAAACATAATTCTTTTGGACAACTTGTTTAAGCACGTGTAAGTTTTGTGTACCCTAGAACCCGGGTTACATACCCAGTGGTAGTTTGTTTTCACGTTTTTTAACGCACTCATTTAATTCCCGTATCAGTCGTTTGTGTTCTGTGATTTCAAGAAACCCACAAATTATCCAGCATAATTGCTGTACGCCGCTATATACTCGAACACTTTACATGTTTGTGCAACGTGCATTATCTATTTCTTATTAAATACTTCTATAAATTTAATCATTTCCGTTTGCAAAAAATATGGACTCTTTATGAACTTAAATATTATCAAACCTTTTTTCACTGCACTTGCATTTTTAATAACCCTAATACAGCTTATGGTAGTCTAACTGTAATGCTTTCCCGCGCATACATTTGCGACGTCGTCAAACATCGGCTCGCTTTCGGTGACTTCTGACGCTACTCGTCAGAGCCGATAGTAACCGAAGCGACATCGATTATTGTCGAACGTTAGTGACAGTTAACCGAGTATTCCCGATATTCGAGAAAAAAACGCGGGAAATCATTACAGTAAGACTACCTTAATCAAAGTTGACTACACTTCATACCATCGAGCGGTTAATTGCGTCAAAATATAAATTACGTCATGCCGAGAAAACGGACTTTTAGAAGTAATTTACCACGGTCACTGTAATGCAACTCCTATAGAATAAACAAACTTGATGGTCGTGGTAGATTAGAAATAGATAATTGCTTCAGAGAACGGATCAAGCCTACGCCGCTTGGCCTCTAGAGATTTTACATTTAATGGATGGGGTATCCGTATCCTGCGCTGTACGTGCTGATTTTATTGTTTTTACACAAATAATCGTAGGTGCGAAATTTAAATGAACCATATGCACCTAATTTTAACTACATGAAATGGTTAGATTGAGAATCGTTGTACACTTGTTTTGATTGCGTGATGTGGCTGTTACGGTCTGCGTTTTCTTTCAAAATAGTCATTTACATTTGCAGAAGAAAATTATTAAAATTCTTAATTACAAAGTCATTCAGTAGATTGTTTACGTTCTTCGTTTGTTCCATATAAAATATAATTTCCTTGCTTATAAACATGTAACCTGTAAACACTGTATAAAAAGCTTGATTATCGAAAGATTCTCATTTTGTTTCTGTCATCATGGATAAGTCGATAATTTTCACTACAATCTTGCTTCATGTGATCATTAAGATCATTTGCGCAGTTTAAAGTCAATGTTGTTACGAAGGACATGTTAATGATAAATTAGCCAATACTGATGCCGAGATAAAAGAGCTTAAACAGGACGTCCGCCATCTTGAAGAAACCGTGATTGCTGTGTTAGCACATCGATGGAATGAAATGGTAACATTTAGGCAGGAATTGAGGAATGAACTGGCAAATGGACGAGCAGGTATTTTAAAGATTTTCCTATAATAATGTAATGGAAGATAACATGCCTAATGCAGTTTAATCGTTTAACAAAACATCATAAAATTATCTGTTTTGTTTTTAAAGCAATAACTTACAACAACTTCTTTGTGTTCACGAAAATATATTTTAGATTTTGTAAACATGATTAATTCAAATGTTAATATGCTACTTTAAAATGTATGAATGTTTTACATCTCACTGTATAATTCTCAAATGGTATTGTACATGTAGAATGGCCCTTAAGCATAATTGTTAAATTAAAAATAAATGTCTTTGCTAACAAAAGTTTTGAAAATATGCATATTTAACCTTCAGAGCCAACGGAAAAGAAACCATTTGTAGCCTTTACTGCGAATGACCCTGCCGAACTTAAATTGGTGAAAGGTCGAGACATCATTTTCAAGACCATTGTCCTCAACGAAGGCGGCGGCTACAACGCTTCCAATGGTGTCTTCACAGCGCCTGTTAACGGATTGTACCTATTCACGGTGCAAGCTTGCAACCAGTACAACAACGGTGTTGTTTATGCAATTATTTACGAGGGCAAACAAGCGGCTGAGGGAATTCAGTATCAGCCAAATGCTAGTAGTTGTAGCTCTGCTCATGCGATCATTGCTGTGACTAAGAATGAAAAAGTCTGGATCAAGAGTACTTATCCAGAAATTCTAGAAGAGACTGGTTATAGGCGTGCGGCCTTTATGGGAGTATTGCTCCATTAACGTGAACTATGTTCTTACGCTTCCTCATAATTAAAGGTCACATTTAGCAAAAGAGTACGCCTAAATATTACAGGAAACTTTTTTTCTAGAGTTTATTTATCTCTAAAATCAGTCGAATAACACATATATTAAATACAAATCTTTGGATTTCACGCTTAATTTGGTCATTGTAGTCTAGATCATCTAGAAGGGCATATGACAAAACTATGACATAAAAAAACGATAAGAAAAAACACCGACATTACATATCATCGACACGACTGATCAGTGACAGAGCGTCTCGTGGAAGCGCTACAAAACGTTAGAGGACAAAAAAGGTGAGAGCTTACAATTCAAAACACGTTGCGTAAAATCGACCGGACTAAAACTGTCTTGTTGTTGTTTTGTTTGCTTTTGTTCATGTTTTATCTCCAAGTTTGGTATGGGTGAATTTTGCGGTTTTTGTATTGTAAAGCGGTTAATTTGAGTCAGAAAAAATAGAATCGAGACTCAATTGTTAGCAGAGTTTAAGAAAACCTAACACAGAAATACACGTCGGTTCAATCCTTATAATTCCATCCGGTTGGAAGACGAGAAATGCCAAAGTTTTTTGCCAACATCTTTCATGACCGATTCACAGACGAACTAATGGATGGACAAAGCGATCGCTATGTGTGTAAATGGCGACACAATAAAACATAACAAAGCAAGTTATACGATTTATGACCAGTTTGATTGGGATCAAGACTTCTAACCCAAGACTTGATATGACAGACTAATAGCATTTTAATCTTTTTGCCTTAACAGGTAACATTACGAAAAGAAAAAAAAACTAGATTGCATAAAATAAATCAATACTAGGCTTGAAATACTCAACAGAAAGTGTCGATCGTTCACTAGCCTATCACTTTATCCGAAACCTTATCAAAATATGTTTTTAACCATTTACTCTTGACTGTAACTAATTGGTTTGTAGAAGTTTTAAAGAAAACAAGATAAATTAATCCGTCGATGAAGATCGCAATCTTCTTTTTACTTATGACAAATCTTCATCAATTATCGATAATAGTTATTTATCATGTTAAGGATATTTCTGTACGAATAAATCACCTGGCACAAAAACAGTGTTCATATCCCTAATTGTTGTTTGTTTTAAGTGGTCATTTGAGTGCCAGACACTAACAGGTGAGAATTCGTGAGTTATTTCAGAATGAAAAAAAAAACCGTTTTCCGATAAAGCCTGTACCAGGAAGTGACAACAACGAAATGACAGAATGCATTATTAGTTAAGATCCTGATTCGCAGAGATTATGATCTTAGATGCCTATCTCAGACTATTTCGAAATGCCTTATTGTCAATGCTTATATGTCTTTATTAGCCGATCTTCAAAGAATTTGGCTTCTCCAGTGGATGCAATGATTAGGGAGATTGAAAGAATGCAATTAAAATACTCCTGCAACAGTCTTGTATTTTCCGATATCACATATTTGCAGAAATAACTACAAATTGTTTTTAAATTTCATTTTCATTTGAACCTCGTTATTATAAGGATGACGTCGGGGATACTTCTTAGCAGCATTTTCAGACTTTGATTTTTTTTAGAAAGAAACCACCTAAAAGCCACTCTGACTTATAAAATCATAGAAACTCAATGTGTTTTTCTCACTGCCATCGTGTTATTGGTCATGTAACTCCCGGGACTCTGATCTCAGTAAGGCAATTATGCAACCACCTTATGACAAAGCTATCCACTTATTATTTTATATGTTTGTGTGCTTTGCTTACAACATTTTCGAACTGATGGATGTGTTAGAGTTATCTAACCAAAGCAACTTATCCTTATTTGTTTATATGACAATCTGTTGGGGCAAGTGTGAGTTTGATTAATGTTCGAACCTGGTTTAAAACCCCCAGTGGCAAATTGTCACTAACCTTTCCAGGTCAGTTATCCACAGGTTCTCGTTTTCGTTAATTGTTCAATAGTGTCTTCCTGATATGCATATGTTGCTTTTTATAATCACAGTAGTTTTGTCTGTGCTGTGTGGCGGCCGTAAAACGTCTCCCCGTACTTTCAATCAATACTGTTATCGTTTCATCCCTCAGGGATTGTATTTTACATTTTTCACACCCCTCCCCACTCAGGGAGGCTGTGTTTTTTGAGTGTGGCGATTCCTGATATGCATATGTTGCTTTTTTTTAAACTTGGGTCAACTTATAAACACATGTTCTCTTTTGCTCTCTTCTGTTTTGCTGCATGGAGAGGTGTAGCTTTGTTATTTTTTTAAGATATTTTAAACAATCTTTTACCTAATGATTAGCACAAAGAAGTGTTCATCATAAACTGTCCCTGGCAAACGTTTGTTCAGTTTAGATTTTAACCTAGCTTTCGGGTTTAGGGCAAACCTTGCATTTGGTGGAATGGTGTTATTTTAAAAACTCAATATTTGACGATCATCGTCATATGAACATTGTTTGAGATGGATCCAAACTTTTACTGTTCAATTGTTTAAATACTGAGTAGCGCTCGCCGCATCGACTGTAATTTGCATTCTTTATGTCGCTTATGAACATTCGCAGTCACACTGAGCATTTTATTTCTTTGAATTGTCGTCTCCGGCGACGTTCAAAGGTCTGTTTCAATTTATTCGATTAAAATGATTTTTTGTTTCAAATTAGAACTTCTTAAATGTAAACAGATAAGACAGCAACATAAAAGACTGGTATAGTTGCGTTCATTTTGAAGAAGAATTATCTCAGAAAAAGAACAGATTAGCAAACCTTATAAGATCAGCCTCGTATACACTTGGCGCCATGGTTGTTCCAGAAAACATTTTTGAAATATATTTCAATAGACAAGAAACGTGGTGCAACATGGTTAGACAGGAAATAGAGTCTGAGAGTTCATTATCTCCTAATTAGCAGTATGAACTCTGGGTTTTGTCTACTTATTTTTATGTAAGTGGATATAAGACTAGAAAAACTTATCTAAGTCTTGTAAATCTATCACGGATTAACATTAAACATTATGGTTTTCATCAAGCATATTTTTCTTAGAAAATGATGCAGATTAATTGAAACATAATTTATTGCGTTTAATAGCATAGACTGTTAGAATAATGTGAATATAAACAAAACAGTTAAACGCAGATCAGGAAATTTGCATCCCGCACACACAGATAAACTAAGCAAGAGAAAGAGACCCCAAGTATCATCATCGACTTCTTTGGGCCGCCTATTTTTAAATTTTCATTGTATAACCCTGCTCTCTTCTCCTCTCCGCGTTTTACTTCTATCATAAAACTGGCTACCTGCATGGCACTGGGGCCTCACGTTCTAATGTTTGCAGGTTCCCAACTATGGGCCGCTATCTTTGTGAGTGTAACATCACTATTTTATACGTCTGTATAACTTGCAATGAGGAGCTTTGGGTCAGAAGCGGTTTTAAGTGTTTGGGAGGACACAAATCTGAAAGCAAAATTAAAATGTTATGATATACCATGAGGAACTCCTTTACAGTAATTATAATAGTGAAATTCAATTAAAACGTATGGTGGAATGTGATCACCAATATATTTATCTTGCAAGTTGTCGGTTCAGTATCTATTAGTTAAAAAAAAAATAGTTGTTTGTGGTAAACGAAAAGTTGGATTTTGTACTTCCTTTAATTTGCAAACAGGATCTATTAGTAATTATATGTAATGTCCAACATGTTTGCTTTTTTCTGAATTTAGAATATTGCTTTCAAATACTGTTAAAGTTTGACTCATATAAAAGTTTTCATTATCATCAACGCAGATAATTTTGACTCATATCAAAGTTTAAATAAACATCAAGCCATATTTAAGATTTTGTTTAAAAACCTTAAATTGTATGTGTTATAAAATAACCCGTTAGAAAACTTGTTTGGTGTATGCATAATCATTTTAATGCCGAATTAAAAATGATAGCGGTCGATACATATATACTAAATCGGCGTTTAGTTGAAAACTTGTTTCGCCTTCTAATAATTTGTCAGAATCAAAATCCAAGTACGAAAGGATGCATAACTCCGTAATTAGTGACCTGAAGATTTTTGAATCACCATTATGCTGTTGTCAAAAGCAATATACTTTTAAAGAGTCTAATGAATAAATTCTTAGAAATAGCATAGTCATAGTTAAGTTTTCGTCACGAACGGACGGTCAGACAGATTGACAAAGTGGTCCCCATGTATCAACTTTTCTTCGAAAGGGCGACACACAAAAACGAGTTTGTTAACAAGGATTTGATACTGAACACTTTTTTCCATTACTTGGTTTTTGAACGAAGAACTGAAAATTGCTGGGATTTTCATAACAGAGAGGTTAATTGTGTCACAAACCCCTGACATTATGGATTAGATTTCTTCCGGAGTCCTTTATTTAGTGGGTCTCCATAGGTAGCCATCCGGGCTTGGAACAGCGTCTGGTATGCAATTAGTCATTTCTATGTCAAAATTATGTCAAGAGTGTGAAACTTGTCCTGTTTATTGCTTCTTTAGTGTCATACAACCATGTTAGGCTTCAAAGATCTTCCTTACATACATTAAGTTACTGAGATGAAGTTGATTTAAACAATTTAACAAATGTTGACGCCAGCCGGCCCTCCAAACGACATACCGCAACCTTATAACCAGGGTTTTGAAAATCTGGTTTAAAAAGCCGAAACTTGGAAAAACCAATCTCATATATTCACTCAGAGGGTATTTTTCAAACCTCCTTCATATTCATGGCAAACAAACTTAATACCAGCCATATGCACTCGTAGAATAAGAAGGGAAAAATCAACGACTGATATAGTATCCAAAACAACTACCGGTATTCAAACTGATATATTTTATTTTATTTTGTTATTTGATATTAGTCATGTTCTTCAGATACAAATTGAATGCACAAGAACTTGAATCCTTCGGACAGTTCTTTGTCCATCTACAGGATATCCTGTTTCTGACAGACAAATCATGAAGACTAAAATAAACAACGATAACAATAAAACACAACAGAATAAGTCATTTAAAATACTGTAACAAAGAAAGTGCAAACATAATATTAAATACAAATGAAACTTTAAATCTTTAAACGTTGAACTTTTCAGGACAGGACAAACATGAAATTCGAAAAATGCCAATTATTACAGTTTCCGATAATTGGGGCACGCTACGGGAAAAGGTGTCATATTGTCATATTGTTCACTTTTTAGTTGTAATTATATGAAGAAAAAACTTGCAATATATCTGTTACTTTCTTATAACTTATTGGGGATATTGTTACACTTTTAGACAGCATAATGTTGTTTGTAACACGAAATGCTTAAAAAGTACATTAATGTCGTTTGCTCAACATTATGACGTCATTTCAAGAATTAATGTCAAAGGATCCTTTATGTCAGAAGGTACCTTTTTCCGTGACGCGCCTCGTATAAGAGACCTACGAGTAAATTAGTTATTTTGTTACTTCTATTTTTTAGAAAATTAAAAAGTTATTTTCAATAAAAAATAGTCCGCAAAAATTAAACTTTTCATGATAGCTATAGAACGTTACTGATAAGTTAAAAGTCGCGAGGCAAGTAAACTTTAAAATAAAGTTCTTCTAAAGAAACTCTGACTGTCAACTTATCCAAAATCAGTTATGCCTAATGATCTCCCCCCATCCCCACCCCCCAAAATTAATAAAATGAAGTATTTGATTTCAAAGCAGTAGAACAAACAAAAATTTAACAATTCATGTCTAGCCAATAATGCCTTGGCCAGGGGTTTTTATCATTGCGATGGCGTCTTTGACGTCAGCTAAAAGTTGCACGTCAGAGCGTGCGTCAACCGTTGTTGAATATCTATAAATAGGTCTTCCGTCTGGGCCAATCAGACTAGAATACTGTCTATAAAATTCCAATAGTTATATTCTTCAAAAAAATGATTTTAATTTGTTATGGAGGTGTCAAATTCACATAATATGTTTAACTTATTTCAATCTTTCACAAAGAGAATATAAGAACGTAGCCTTCTTAAAAACATTTAATTAGTTGCATTGTTCACAGTTCCGTCATGAGCACCTAGCCACTTCCTATTGACTGTGTCATTAGCTATTTATGTTGAATTGTTTATGTGTATGTCTTTTTCTATGAAAATTGTCGAATTGTGTAATTGGACTGCAACTAATTCCAGTGTCATCCTGAACATGTATGAGACCTAGACGGTAAATGAGATTATAAAACCTCGTTAAAAGCACAACTTAAAAAAAACTACTGATCGATGCAAGGCTCTTCCTGTTTAAATTATGTTTAGTCGTATGTGTTATTGTAACCATATTATACATGTTTGTTTTACAGTAGAATGAACAATCTTAAAGATTTTCAAACTTTTCTTTTTTTAACTACATTATGTTAGTAATAAATAATAATAATAATAATAATAATAATAATAATAATAATAATAATAATAACAATAATAATAATCCATTTATATTAAACCTTCAGAGTATGATTTACTTTAGATTTTTTTCGAATAGTCTTATTTAGCAAACATTTCTTGTTTCAGTATGAACTAGATACTGCTAGTAATAAATAAGTATGAACCTGAACTAAACCATATAACACTGAAAGTTTAATATACAAGATTTTTAATATTAAACGCAAATCATTTTTCTCTCCTAACAGAACGAATGTATTTTAACGTCATGTTCTGTCATATTCCTACATAGAACGAGCATTAATAATAATATTTATCGTGAACCTTCGAGCTGTTCTGATTTATAATGGCACAAAGAAGAATAGATGGAAATTTCAAATTAAGTCAGATAATCGTTATTTTGAAATCATTTCCAGCTTCACACATATTTATTGGTTGAAATTTTGTTTTGTCAAATCGAACTCCAGTTTTGTAAATTGTTTCATTAGTTGAATTAACAATAAATAGCTTCAAATGGTAATGTAGAGATAAATATTGAGTTTGCCTTCTGGCGACGAACACAAAGGTACAGAAGCTTGTAAGTGAAGTAATTTTCGGAATGTGGTGCATTATTTAAAATTGAAGATGTGACCGATTGTTCGAATGCTTAATAGACATTTCCGAAGAAATTTTTTCGTTTAAAGGCAGTTTGCTTCTATCATAATTGGTTGGTACCCATCATCATCATCATCATCATCATCATCATCATCATCATCATCATCATCATCATCATCATCATCACAACAATAACAACGACTTCTGATAACATCATCATCATCGTCATCGTCGTCGTCGCCATCATCATCATCATCATCATTGGCATCAACATCATCAACAGCAACTCAAGATCACGTTTTATTTAGCTTTCCGAAGAAATGATTTTGCCTACAACAGACCGTGTTTTACATGACCATATTCCCTTTGCTGCTGTTGCAACAACTGCTGCTAATGATAATCATTATCATCATCATCAACAACAACAAAAACAACAACGAAGACAACAACAACAATTCTTAAAATCAATTAATTTTGCTTTGCGGAGTAATGATTTCGTTCTAATTAAACCTTGTTTTACATGAAATTAGGTCCGTTGCTGCTGTTGCTACTGCTATTGTGTATGATGAATACGATTTGAAATAAAATGACTTGAACGATATAATTTAACATCAATTTTGCATCCGGGCAACAAACATAAAGGATACCGAAGCGTGTAAATGGTGTATTTTTTAGGAATGTGGTGCGTTATTGAACAGTGAATTTGTGACCAATGGGGTCCTACCGATATACAGAGTTATCTCAATATTCTGTCTTAATTTACCTCCCTTTGTAACGCGCACTTGTCACTGGGTAGTTTCGGTATGAGATAACAATTAAAATTGACCTGAGTAATCATCCGTGGTCCTTTCAAATACGTTTTAATAGGGTCTGGTTGGTTAGATATCAGCATAATTCATAAAAACGTTTGATTATTATCATTGAATGGAAAAAAGATGGCTTTTATAGTGCAGCGCACAATATTTAAATTTTCTCTTCTAACTACTTTTATACGTCGGAGAGGTTTGTGTAAAACATCGTTGTGTTCGACTCTTTCGGTAACTAATAAAGAGTAAAGAAAAACACATTTTATTTGCTTAAAAATGGCAGATTTAAAAATGGGAAAGAAAAGTTAGAAAACCTTAAAAAGGTTAACGTTTGACATCTGCAAATGAAAACGCCCGTTCACTTTTATAAATGTTCTTTCATGCCGATCTGGGTTATAGTAACCCAGTGCCGATGCAACATTTTATGCCAGAAATTTAATAGATATTTTAAAATAACTGAACCTTATCCTACAAATTGAATGCACACGATTCGGATAATAGATTTGTGCCATGTTCGTATTGAAGCATTTTTCAATATACTGCTCTTTTTTCTCCAAAAAGTTCTTTCTTATTCTTATACAATTAAGAACATATTCAAACATTGTTTCATAATTTTTTCGCGTTTTTCTCTTTATTTCTGAAAATGTTTAGTTCATTTAGTTTTACAATCAATTTTATATCTTTAAATTATAAATATATGTTTGGGTAAAACTTCCCGAGTTTTATTTAATTTAGTTCGGAGCGCTTTAAGTTGCCAATATCAAATAATCAATGTCTCGAGTCTCGAGTCTCAAACATTACTGTGACAATTAATTTGAATATTTAATCTCTAGTCAGTTTTCTAAAACAACAATTTTACCCTCAACAAACAACCTTTTCAACCTCTTACAAATCTACAATTGAACTTCAAAAAGGCCTTTATCACACCTCCAGCTGGTAAAATCCAGTCTTGTTAATTAGATTACGTAACATGGTCATAAAACACCAGGACCCTTTCTTAATAAGCATTGTTTGGATGACTTAACGGTGATTGGCTAAATGTTTAAGTGAAAGTTTTGAAAAGCTATAATTTCCATGCCAGCCAAAAAAAGGATACGTGAAGTTACGTAAATAGGTAAAGTTGCATTTAGTTATTAACTTAAAATAAATTTACAAAGATGAATGATATTCCTACTATGTTTGTTCCACATTTTTTTGTTAATTCGACAATGCATTTTAACTTCAAAATCACTTTGAGCCTTATTATTTACACTTTTTACGCTTCGCTTTAAGGGGCAGGGGACAGTTTCGCACTTTGGTCCCGGTCGATTTTCTAAGTATTTGGGGTACGCTTTATTACCGCTTCTAAACCGGAACTACCCAATCAGCAAGGGAAGCCACTCTCAATGGGAGGTAACTCTGGATATCGGTAGGCCCCCATTGAGAATATCGCATTAATGGCACGTGTTCTTAACTCCAGACCTCTCCTACCTTTTAAAACTCAATCACTCTGCTTAATCTGTAGTTTTATTTTCGTTTTCTTTCTTTTTTCTATGACTATTTCTAATCTCTCTCATATATGCACTACATGTATCTGGAATTATTTATTCCGACTATAATAACGCTTTGAAATGTAAATTAGTATGTCTAATCTGTTAATGCTAGATATGCAACAATAATCTAATTGATCTTAAAGCCTGAATAAAAACATTGTAAACATGGAAATTATCATAAGTCAAACAATACGTGCACAATAACAGTTAAATAAAATATCAAAGAAATATACTCGCGTTTCATTATTTTGACCGATAATATGTTGTTGTAAAATTGCTACTGTTTTCAGCGCACCATAAATTTCAAATTAGTCTTTATTTCATGGGATACGGCTGTTATCCATTAGCAGACAGTGCACATCGAGGCCAAAAGCAAATCCGTGTCGTCTAATCAGGATATTCACCGTTTCTTTTCCGATACATTAAGTTATGTCTGACCGAGAAGTGAACAATGTAGACCCTGTTCAGATGACACAGATGTGATTAAATGCCATTTTTCAATGTCCATGATTGCAACGCATGTATAAAAAGCTTTCTAAATACAGTATTGAAAATTAAAGTTTGTATTTGTTCACTTTTCATAATTACAAGCAGGACTAAATATCGTAACGTAATGAAAGTGTACAAGAAAATATTTTGTGATTAATGCTTTGATACTGTTGCAAACACGTCATTAAGGAATGATGTTGTTAGCAATGAAACTTAATGTGGAAATACTTAGTTGATGATGAATGCGTCTCATGATTTCGTTTTAGCAGTTTATTTTTGACAAAATGTATTGAGATGATAACTTATATTTAACAAGTCAGGAGTAATGAGTACTTTTTTATCATCATCATCATCATCATCATCATCATCATCATCATCATCATCATCATCATCATCATTCTTCTTCTTCTTCTTCTTCTTCTTCTTCTTTTTCGTCAAACTTCGACATCACATGTTATTTTTTTCTTTTTAATGTTTTGACAGATTTGCACAATAATTAATAGAGACTTACGGAATTTTATAATTTAAATACATGATATAAGTGTGAAGAAAACAATAAGAGTGATTTGTCTTAAATTAATGTCAAACATACATTTGGAGTTGTTAACTTTCCTTTCTATAAAACGTCCTTTAATTTTCCGATTTCTGTATTCTACAGCTTGTATCAATCAGCAAATGACAATTCGCATTTGGCGTAACGAAAAAAAAAAATTTGTCCGAGTAATCCAGCGAAGGGCCCCAGTAATTGGGAGGATACCTTGATCGGAAAACAATTCATATGGTGCCGTAATAATTGCACGTCGTTACTTTCTAAAACTCGCATGGTATTCTAGAAAAGTCAAAGTCGCAATAACTCGAAGTTCGCGATAAGTCGAAGTAAATCGTCGGTCCTTTGGGACTTCGAATTATCGCAATTGGACTATAAACTTTATTGCAAGTTCTGCAGTAACTGATACTGCTGACTGTGATGATGATGATGATGATGATGATGATGATGATGATGATGATGATGATGATGATGATGATGATGATAATGATGATGATAATGTTGATGATGGTGGTGGTTGCTGTTTTGGTATTTACGTTTTCGGCATTTCATAGCATATATGTTGCTATTTTCATTTTATTCGCATTTTTGGTAAGTGACCAATATGTTTTGGTGAACATATAACAGCTTAATCCAACCGAATTTAGCGAATTTAATATCCACATTTTGGTTAGAGATTGTGTCTTATTGACCGAATATTTCATACGTGCGACATATACGTTCCGTGACATATGCGTTCTGTGACATACGTTTTGTGGTTTGACTATAATATCATCCCTGTCAATAATCTTGATTCTTGACAAAATATTGTCCGGCCACGTGCCCCTCCACCTGGCACGGACACCGATTATAGGGGCACAAGTTTGGTGGTATGTTTTACACATATACGTATTTAGTGCAGCTCGGTCCAATGTTTTTGGAAAGGGTCGGGTTGTTATGCCCTCATTCTGAAAGAGGTGAGAACATACATGTTTGCCTTTGTCCGTCCGTCCGTCGATCATCATGTGCAAGTCGCTAAGTGAAGCAGTCACAATAATAAATCTTTCCATTCTTGTTGACCTTCATAAGTAGTTGTTATACAGGGTTTCATTTTTGGCTACTAAAACCAGAGTGATGACCCATTAAGTACTCCAGTATTATACATTTACCATATAATCTTGTGTCATGCGTTACTCAAAAAGTTGAATAGCCACAATCATGAATCTAAACAGGTAGCATTCAAAATTATGTGTAGTTATGCTCCTTGAGTTTTGTTTCTGACCATGCCCAACAAAATCAGAGTTATGGCCCCTTATGCATTAAAAATGCATTCAGCATGTTATCTTGCGTGTACATGACACGAAAAGTTTAAGGTCACAGTAATGAAACGTTACAGGCATAATAACCGTGGTATGTAGTTGTACTTCTGGGGTTTCGCTGTAGGCCATGCCTTCTAAAACCAGAGTTTTGGTCCCTTACGTATTTCAGTATAATTTTTACCTCGTACTATTTTGTCGCGCATAACCCAACAATTATTATGAAAGCCACAATCACGAAACTTTACATGACTTGTGATGACCATTATGTGTAGCTGTGCACATGGAGTTTTGCTTCCGGCCATGTCAATTTGAAAAGAGCTGTCCCCTTATGAATTTCAATATAATAGATTTACATTGAAAATCTGTGCCGCTCCTAACCCAAAACGTATGAGAGCCACAATGATTATCATAAAAATTTACAGTTATGTCGACAATCACGTGTAGTTGTGCACCTGGAGTTTTGCGTATGGCCATGGCTATTAAAACCAGGGTTATGGTCCATACGTATATCAGTACTGTTGTATCATTAAATTTCGCGGGGATCAACTTTCGCGCAAATGACTTAATTAGCATTTTCGCGCGCGTTTAAATTCGCGCACTTGTATTATTCTTATAAGACTAGATATTCAATGATTGATTTCGCGCATGTACTCTAGCGAAAGTTTAACCACCGCGAAATATAATGATGCCACAGTATGAAACATTTGCAATCGGGAGAAAAATATCACAATCACAGCATTATGTTATCGTTTCACAATCTTCTATTCAGGAACAAACACATCCTTTTAAGTGATCCTTATCAAATTTTGGGTAGTTTTTTTATTCACGATGTGACATGGGTTAAATACATAAACTCATTCAGCAAGAGGGTTTCAAGCGGTCGTGTACAGCCGAGACTCTTCTATGTTCCTTTTTGTGTGTGAATTTTAATGCTATATCGTGTAGTCACTAATTACTTTCGAAAATTATCAGCTGAGAGAAAGGAAACACTCGTTCCCAAGCTGGTGAACATATTTTCTTTTTGTTTCGCTTTCTAAGTGACAGAGTGATCAATTATATACAGCGTACTCTCATGATAAGTTCCGGAAATACAGTGGACGCTAACAGGACATTTGTGAGTACGGACAGCGCATGTCAAATTGCAACAGCACATACTGTGGTTTCGGCTGAACCAAAGTAAATCCAATTCCCATAGACCTCAATGCTAAATTCCCTAATGTTCAATGTACATTTAACACTGATTTCTCAGTGGACATTTAATATGATTTCTATCACCTTAATTTCTTGACAACCATATATTGCTGTAAAGATCTGCATTTCATCTATCATTTAAAAACACACAGGAGATTACTTAGTAGTAATACAATTACTGCTCTCTAACCGAACAAACCCCATTTTAAACGCGGTATGATCGCAAATACGGTGTCAAAAATATACATCCGCTGTTCCGAAACTAGTACGCCTCTACCATACGAGATAAAGGCATGAAATCGCTTTCCTGACATGTTATTATTGCAAACAAGCCACAAACAGGCCGATTTCAAACGGTTATGAGGCTCCCCCATCAAATGAAGAGAAAACCACGGAGGGATCCAGCGTGAATTGGTGTTATTCAAATTATAAGGTTTCATTTTTATGCGCGAGAATCAAATTTCGCGCATAAGGCATATATTTTCACGCTGGCATAGATTGTTTCGCGCTTGCATACATCAGCGAACGGATAATATTTTCATAAGATTAGATGGTGGTTTGATTTCGTAAGGTTTTATGATGCGAAATTTCCTTAGCCTGAAATGTGCAAAAATTAATATCCCTCGTAATATAAGTGACTAAATATTAAAATATGGCCAAAACATTTATGGAATAAATCGCCATTTATCTTATTGCGAAATTCCGCCATATAATTTATTGCGAAATTCCGCCATATAATTTATTGCGATTTTCCGCCATAATTAAGATGGCGATTTTTCCCAATGGCGACATTTCGCCATATTTAACATGGCGACAAAAATAGACTTTCTCAGAGGTGGACGCACTTCACTGTTTTAAACATATAGGACCCACACATTCTTAAAAATGTCAAATTATTAATATTTTATTTTTTTGACGAAATCGCCATGGCGAAAAAACGCCATTTCAAATTTATTGCGGAAAATCGCCATGGGGATTTTATGGCGACGAAAAATCGCCATGGCGTTTCCGAAATCGCCATGGCGATTTTGGTGTTTGAGACTCGATAGCTCACTCATTTTTAGAGATATTGGATCAAAACATAGTACGTTTTATTATTAGACCCCCCAACTATATATTAAAGAAAAAACATTTAGTCTAGGACCCTTTAAAAGGGTAGCTGAGTTTGCGAATTCACCGGATTCGCAAACATTCACCGGACTCTGTTTAATACGAATTGAATAAGGATGAACTATGGCGAGTTTAAACAAAATCTGTCGGTTAGTTTTTTTCCAAGCGAACCACCTTAAGCTAGATTTGTTTGTATAAGGTGCACATTTTTTCAGTTCTTTGAGGTCACTGTCAGTGTATGGGACCCGCTACATGGGAACCTTTATAATATTAATCGAAAAACAAAAAAACTTTTTTTTTCTTTATTGGAATTTAGTTTTCAACAATGATACGGACACCTGTGTGTAAAACAGTTTTAAAGTTTACACAGAAGTGAAAATAAACAACAGGTTAGCGGATTCAAGGTATAAAATCTCTGTTAATTGATACATGACCCCTACTTTTTATCCCCCGCCGCATAGCGGCTGGGCGTATAGGAGGTATAGGAATGGTCTTCGTCCGTCCGTCCTTCCTTCTGTGCGCGCACATTTCGTGTCCGGTCCATAACGTTTCAACACTTAGAAGGAATTTTATGAAACTTAAGTCAAATGTTTTCCCATGAAGACGACGTGCAGTACTCATGTTTCAACTTGGCCAGCTCAATGTCAAGGCCAGCAGAGGTGTTTGAAGATTTGAACCATCCATTTCGTGTCCAATTCATATCTTCTGAACCCCTGGAATGAATATCATGAAACTTAAGTGAAATGTTCAAAAACATGATGTGCAGAACCCATGTTTCAACTTGGCTGGCTCAATGTCAAGGCCGCTTGTGGTGTTTGAGCATATTTCGTATCCGGTCCATAACTTTTCAAGGAATTTCAAGAAACTTTAGTCAAACGTTCTCCTCATGACGACGACGTGCAGACCCATGTTCTAACATGGCCGCCTCAATTTCAATGTCACCAGTGTTATTTTTTTTTTAAGCCTTGAAGGAATTTCATGAAAGTTGCATGCTTTGTGTCTGGTCTATAACTTTTCAACCCCTAGTACGAATTTCATGAAACTTTCGACAAATGTTCTCCCCATCAAGACGACGTGCAGAACCCATGCTCTAACATGGCCGGCTCAATGTCAAGGTCACCAGTGGTGTTTGAAGATTTGATCCATGCATTTTGTGTTCAGTTTATATCTTCTGAACCCCTGGAATGAATATCATGAAACTTAAGTGAAATGTTCAGTTCCTAAAACTGATGTGCAGAACCCATGTTCCAATCTGGCTGGCTCAATGTCAAGGCCGCCTGTGGTGTTTGAGCATATTTCGTGTCCGGTCTATAACTTTTCAACCCTTAAAAGGACTTTCATGAAACTTTACCTGAAAGCATGTTATCCCTTCGAGTTTCGCTCCCTTTTTATCGTGTCTCCTGTTGTAACACACACACACACACACACACACACACACACACACACACACACACACACACACACACACACACATCCTATTATCCTTCGCAGCCAATAATCTGAAACTTATCTGAACACGACATACCCTTGCACTTGAATTGGCTTCCACCTTCTTGCCCGTTGCCCAGAGCTATTGTTTAATTTGCTCTTAACCATTCATAACCTTTCTCACATTCACATCTGCGGCGAGGGATATTGCTGTCGCTCCGACTGCCTTGTCTTGCTGAAATTAGACAAAAGAAACAATAAGCTTCAAAAACATGTAAGTTAGCCCTTTATCAAATGGTACCAGCTATGATTGCCAGCCTTTTGAAACATGTCATGTTTACTATAGTTTATATAGGGATGTCTATTCACAGGTCTTACACTTCGAGTTGCAATTGAAACAACGATATTAATTGGCCGACGTTTAATAATGCTATTACATTGAAGGATTAACACGAGAAAATTTTCACACCGATTTTCTTCTTCCATGAAATAATCTATAAAAGAAACGGGAATCATAAATGCTATCCACACGGCATACGTGGTTTTGTTGTTATCTGCGTAGAAAATTATTTTCGTAATCCGACCAGCCGATGGAGGTGTGTGTGTATAGGTGGGGGTGGTGGTGGGGGTGAGGCTGGAAGGATAAGCTATCCCTCATAATTCTTAAAAAATATATATGCATGGTCGCATGGTGAGCTTAAAACGTTATTTCAGCGAAAATGAATGCGATTCTACATAAAACAGGACTTGTTTGCATGTATATCATATGCAGCGTGTCAACACCCTCAAAATTGTTGGATTGTAGTTCGGAACGCTTCGGCGATTACGGGCATCGTCACTTACTTTTGCAAATGTGTAGGCAATCAAGCACGTGATCCTGATAGCGTAGCGCTTGTCACGAGATGATTTTAATCAAACTGTATTTCTGTCATAGTAAAAGGCTACAATTTTCTTTTCCACCTGCCCCCTTTGGCTTTACGTTATAAAATCCGATATATGCATACACGACTGATTTTACAGCTAGGAACAGCTTACTCTGCAAAACCAGTTTATCCTATCGGGGTTCTAAAGTTATGAGTAAAGTTAATGCTAAAGTATAAATCTAAAGAGCTAACATCCGTTTTCTTTTAACTTATCACCATACTTGTATTCCGAACTAAAGTGTTTCCGTGAAACAAAATAATTTGCAAAAGTACCACTCAGCACACTTATTTTCCTTAAAAGTGTTTCATGAAGACTGTTCTACAGGGAAGTTTGAACGTAAATAAAAATAGTTGCACATGTATCATTTAGCGACCAACTCTCCAAATGTCTGACCCAATAACGTTTTTTCCATTCTTATTCTGATATTATATTTTCGAGTTAGTCCAGTAAGATATCAGATTGTCAATATGTGAAGAGTAAAATATTGCGGAAAGTATTTAATTTGACTGGAAAAATAACGGCTTTTCCACCTAACCCATTTTTTATATATTTTTTATTCAGTTGTACTGAAGGGTACCGAATCGTGGTTGCCCTGTAGTTGTCAAGATGTCGACAGACTAAGCCGTTTTGTTGATTCCAATTTGTCCACATTCTAATCTGAATAGACATGTGTAGTTGATTTGGTTCATTTGAAAAAAAAAATTCTTAGTTCAGTGATTTCCTGCTTCTTGCTTTGCTAGAATGTCCGTCTGACACTGTAATTTGTAGACATACACAACCTTATTGGCTTAGCGCTCTTTAGGGGCTCAAACCTGGTGGTCCGTTTTACTCTTGGTTACCCTGAATGACGAACGACGACGGCATTGTTGTCGGGTGTGCTCATAACAATAAGCCGCTGTTACTTTAAATCCCGAACGTACAGAAGTAAGACACGGATAGTTCATTATCATGGCAATGAAAGTCCCGAACCCCGAAATGGGTTCAAGCTGCGGAGCTGGCTTGACCTCTAGAATGCACCGAGCTTCGAAACCGGGCGGAATTTATACCGGTGTGGGGATTTAGAACATAAATCGGGGTTTAGATTCTCAACAAAAGGATTTTCCTTTCTTAATGCGTTCTAACGCTGAGATTCGTTTAGCGCTTGGGTTGCCCCGTGCCTCGCAAACTATCTGCCAGTGTGTCGACTTCCGAGATCGTGGATTTTGCCACGGCCAACACGCTTCCATCCTTCTAAAGTGTATAACATGCCCAGTACATCACTGCTTCCATTCTACTAAATTCCTTGATCCGCCTCTGCTAATACAATACTGGATTAACTTTCAGCAATGAGGTTTATGGGCATTCAAAATGCTCACGGACCCGATGTAAATCCCGGGTAGGTTAGGTGCCACTTTAAATTGCTGTAAGATCGACTCAAGTCGGTGAGATTTAGGCACAACTCACACTCACTTTGTCGCCCTAATTCCAGAGGGACGTTTGTTGGCAATATTGAGTGTTTGGTACCGTTGAATTCGTTTTTTTTCAAGCTCTACAAGACTGTATGAGTTATATCCGTATCTATTCTGTATAGACAAAAATTCTATTCCACGAAGACGTAAGTCATAATTAATCGTTACTGGTGATTTCCAAAGTGCCGTAACAAAAGGGCCAATCAGAATCAGCCTTTCTGGGAAAACATGGCTGCCGATGAATGAAAATCTTCAAAACTTCAATACTTTATATCTTATTTTTGCATATATGCACAAAACAATGCAAGTATTTGTACTTTATTTAGTGTTTTCATAGCATACTAGTATTCATTTAAGATTATTTGAAAATTGGAAGCCAAGATACTTTAATCAGCGTGATTTGTCATGTTTCTTAGAAGTACATCTTTCGGATATTGTACATTTCGGATAAACAGAGGTTCCATATTGTTGTAAAATCTCCTGTTAAAAGTTATTCTTATGCATTTACATGTAAATTAAATCAGATATATTTTAACAATACCCAAAAGCATGCTGTCTTTGTGTATTTTCTTTTGCATGTGTTGCAAAGAAACACACTGCAAAGTACGAGTACCTGTTTCACATTCATTTGGACCATTGTACATGACAAATACTGTATATTGATTCGTTATTTTATAAACTCTCATTGGAGTAACACATTTAATATTATTCAAATGCAGACGCATTACTTTCGTGTATTAAGGAAATCAATCCTAGGTCTCAATTTTAATGGAATACCTTTTTCAAAAGTAACGGTGAT
The DNA here is from genome assembly GCA_038501625.1 of Corbicula japonica. NCBI lineage: Eukaryota > Metazoa > Mollusca > Bivalvia > Venerida > Cyrenidae > Corbicula > Corbicula japonica. The sequence continues at coordinate 9,338,063 of JAZAYU010000013.1, read as the reverse complement.
TGAAATATAAAAAATACAGACACTGCTTGTCGAGTTTAAATTGTCTTCAAAGGATGCCATTTTCAAACAAAGACTGTTAAGACTGTTACTGTTAGCTTCTTTGGCTTTAATTGCTATATTAATATCCGTTTATTTTCAAGGGAATTTATTAACTATTCGTTTCTATTCATAAGACTTCACTAGTGAGTCAAGAAAACGATCAACATTATAAATATCGGGTTCCTAAAAAAATTCTTAGTACAGTCTTTTTCTTTTGTTTTGTTTAGTAGCTTTTCATAGACAAAGTACACTTACGAGATTGTGTTAAGGTTGTTACTTTTATTATTTGGTATTAAATGCGATTATATTTCCGTTAATATTTTTGCTATTAGTTTCTAGTCAAATTAAGACAAAACTAGTATTTCAAACTGACGTAAGTCAGTATGGCATTATGGAACTAATCTTTTATGTGAATAAATGTTTAAAAGGCGTATAATATGTTTTGTTTTAATTATATAAAACAAATTGTATTTAATTTACAATTATATAAAATAAGATATAGGTTGTATATGGCAAAACAGAGCATCATAGAAAAAAATCAAGAAAATCCGTCAAAAGACAAAAAGTTATTGATGTCTAAAACTTCAAATGCCTTTTTCTCAAAACTAAGAAAATGCTCATACGTCGGTTTAGAATTACGACGACGACGACTTGTATATCTCTATCGACAATCAAATGGACTCAAACCCGGTTGACCATCAAGTCCCAGATTCTCGAAACTGATTAAGCAATATCGGTGCTCAGATTTGCTTAGATCATTTGTTTTCGGCTACTGGTCATGTTGGTAGTGGAGTTTCTCCAAGGATAGCTATTGAATATGACACAAACGCATGGTCTCATTTAAGCGACAACATCGAGCAGTGTCGATGTTAGACCGTGCTCCTACAATTATAAAGTGTAAGGTCGACTGCAGGAAATGTGGTTAGCTACGTGTTTTATTTGCCGAAAATGGGCTAGAGCCGAGGTGAAAGCCCAGGCTTCTGGATACGTCAAGCCCTTAAACATGTCAGTGATGATCTGACAATTCAGAATCTTGTATTCTATTATGCATACATGTCCATACTGATACTTTCATAAAAAATGTGATGTGTTTCAGAATATTTCTTTTCGAAGAAGAGCTCATCAGAACTCATTGTATTTGCAGATTGATAACTTAAATATTCTTTGTCCGTTTATGACAAGTTTTATCAAAAGAAACACTTTACATGTATGGTCACATTAAAGCTGCGTATTCACAAATGGAAAGGAGTAAAAGTTAATCAGCCTCAGTGAACAAAAGACAATGATACTTCGTATTAATTAAATTGTTATTCAAATCAAGTATGTACAACCAATATTTTGAAGTCAGTTTCTATAGTGATCGTAACGCAATTTAAAAATATTTGAAGTCCGTCACAACATAGTTTGCGGTAGGGAGATCCGCGCGTGCGCAGTTGCATTTCCTCTAAGTATTTAACAAGAAACGTAAGCAAATAGAGAGGGAAATAGAAGGTAAGGAGATTTCGAAACAGGTAAACATCGGCGAGAAATAATATAGATGGACAGTTACATGTAAATAGACAACAAGTAGCTCTCCCGATCTTGCTACTTTAGCGAAAACGCTGATCGACGTGTAAGTGTGATAAATCTCCGCAATTTAGATCGTTAGTCAGCAGACTGGGTAGACGGCGCGTGACAAGGTGACAAGGTGATTCCCTGACTGCTGTAAACATGTTTCATACCATAATAATATTTAAACTGTTTTAGTTAAAGTATCATATGGGAATAAGCAGCTTTAATTCATTTCAACACAAGTCTGAAGTTATTAGAAATAAGGATTGTTTTCTTACTAATTTAACAAGTCAATATCCGGGTTCAAAGTATCTGCTCATTAAACATATCAACGGCTAATTGTTAAAGACAATATTGTTTCCTGTGAGATATACAGAATGTGAGGACATGCACTACAGCACACTTAGACATTTAATTTCCTCGAGTATTGTTTCATCAAGATTGCCGCCCTCCTCTTGATGTATGACTGACAAAATCCGCTTTTCATAGAAAATCATTTGAAAATGTCGTACAATCATTTTTGCCTAAAATGATGTTATGAGTCCATATTCAAACTTTAATAAACTGCTTCTACATGATCTACACTCAAAATTCATTGAGAAATTATAATTAATCATATTAAGCATATATGTACATTGAAATTGTTTGTTTGCCTTACCTGATGGTTATTTAATCTCCATATACTAAGCAGCATTTGAAATCGACAGGAGTTTATTAAATTCCGTAAAAAGGAAAAAAAAACAAAGACGAACAGCAGTCATAACGGGTTCAATGATTGTTGCGATTAACCATGAAAGCCTGTACGTACGCATAGCGAATAAATTTCGTTGTTTTATTGACTCATTTATTATAAGTATAAATGAAATAGCTTAAGGTTGCACTTATTAGTTTCGTATCAGCGTAGCATGTCATTCTCGTGTACTCTAAGTTTGCTATATCTGATGCAGTATGCTACATCTGCGTCATTAAGATACATCTGCTGAAGTGTGCTATATATGATGCAGTATGCTACATCTGCGTCATTAAGCTAGATCTGCTAAAGTGTGCTATATCTGCTGCAGTATGCTACATCTGCGTCATTAAGATACATCTGCTGTAGTGTGCTATATATGATGCAGTATGCTACATCTGCGTCATTAAGCTAGATCTGCTAAAGTGTGCTATATCTGCTGCAGTATGCTACATCTGCGTCATTAAGAAACATCTGCTGTAGTGTGCTATATCTGCTGCAGTATGCTACATCTGCGTCAGTAAGCTACATCTGCTGTAGTGTGCTATATCTGCTGCTGTATGCTACATGTACATTTGCGTCATTAAGCTAAATCTGCTGAAGTGTGCTACATCTGCTGCAGTGTGCTACATCTGCTACAGTAAGGAAAATCTGATGCAGTGTGCTATAACTGTGTCAGTAAATTACATCTGCCACAGTTTGCTTCATCTGCGTCATTAAGATACATCTGCTGCAGTAAGATACATCTGCTGCAGTATGCTACATCTGCTGCAGTAAGCTATATCTACGTCAGAAAGCTACATCTGCTACAGTAAGATACATCTGCTGCAGTAAGCTACAACTGCGTCAGTATTCTACATATGCTGCAGTATGCTACATCTGCTGCAGTAAGCTATATCTAAGTCAGTATGCTATATCTACTACAGTGTGCTACATCTGCGTCAGTAAGCTATATCCGCTACAGTAAGAAACATCTGCTGCAGGGTGCTATATCTGCTGCAGTAAGATACATCAGCTGCAGTGTGCAACATCTGCTACAGTAAGATACATCAGCTGCATCTGCTACAGTAAGATACATCAGCTGCAGTGCTACATCTGCTACAGTAAGATACATCAGCTTCAGTGCTACATCTGCTACAGTAAGATACATCAGCTGCAGTAAGCTACATCTGATACAGTAAGATACATCAGCTGCAGTAAGCTACATCTGCTACAGTAAGATACATCAGCTGCAGTAAGCTACATCTGCTACAGTAAGATACATCAGCTGCAGTGTGCTTCATCTGCTACAGTAAGATACATCAGCTGCAGTATGCTACATCTGCTACAGTAAGATACATCAGCTTCAGTATGCTACATCTGCTACAGTAAGATACATCAGCTTCAGTGTGCTTCATCTGCTACAGTAAGATACATCAGCTGCAGTAAGCTACATCTGCTACAGTAAGATACATCAGCTGCAGTGTGCAACATCTGCTACAGTAAGATACATCAGCTGCAGTAAGCTACATCTGCTACAGTAAGATACATCAGCTGCAGTGTGCTTCATCTGCTACAGTAAGATACATCAGCTGCAGTAAGCTACATCTGCTACAGTAAGATACATCAGCTGCAGTGTGCAACATCTGCTACAGTAAGATACATCAGCTGCAGTGTGCAACATCTGCTACAGTAAGATACATCAGCTGCAGTGTGCAACATCTGCTACAGTAAGATACATCAGCTGCAGTGTGCAACATCTGCTACAGTAAGATACATCAGCTGCAGTAAGCTACATCTGCTACAGTAAGATACATCAGCTGCAGTAAGCTACATCTGCTACAGTAAGATACATCAGCTGCAGTGTGCAACATCTGCTACAGTAAGATACATCAGCTGCAGTGTGCAACATCTGCTACAGTAAGATACATCAGCTGCAGTGTGCAACATCTGATACAGTAAGATACATCAGCTGCAGTGTGCTTCATCTGCTACAGTAAGATACATCAGCTGCAGTAAGCTACATCTGATACAGTAAGATACATCAGCTGCAGTGTGCTTCATCTGCTACAGTAAGATACATCAGCTGCAGTAAGCTACATCTGATACAGTAAGATACATCAGCTGCAGTGTGCTTCATCTGCTACAGTAAGATACATCAGCTGCAGTAAGCTACATCTGATACAGTAAGATACATCAGCTGCAGTGTGCTTCATCTGCTACAGTAAGATACATCAGCTGCAGTGTGCTACATCTGCTACAGTAAGATACATCAGCTGCAGTGCTACATCTGCTACAGTAAGATACATCAGCTGCAGTAAGCTACATCTGATACAGTAAGATACATCAGCTTCAGTGTGCTTCATCTGCTACAGTAAGATACATCAGCTGCAGTAAGCTACATCTGATACAGTAAGATACATCAGCTGCAGTGTGCTTCATCTGCTACAGTAAGATACATCAGCTGCAGTAAGCTACATCTGCTACAGTAAGATACATCAGCTGCAGTGTGCAACATCTGCTACAGTAAGATACATCAGCTGCAGTGTGCTACATCTGCTACAGTAAGATACATCAGCTGCAGTGTGCTTCATCTGCTACAGTAAGATACATCAGCTGCAGTGTGCTTCATCTGCTACAGTAAGATACATCAGCTGCAGTAAGCTACATCTGATACAGTAAGATACATCAGCTGCAGTGTGCTTCATCTGCTACAGTAAGATACATCAGCTGCAGTAAGCTACATCTGATACAGTAAGATACATCAGCTGCAGTGCTACATCTGATACAGTAAGATACATCAGCTGCAGTAAGCTACATCTGATACAGTAAGATACATCAGCTGCAGTGTGCTACATCTGCTACAGTAAGATACATCAGCTGCAGTGTGCTTCATCTGCTACAGTAAGATACATCAGCTGCAGTAAGCTACATCTGCTACAGTAAGATACATCAGCTGCAGTGTGCAACATCTGCTACAGTAAGATACATCAGCTGCAGTGTGCTACATCTGCTACAGTAAGATACATCAGCTGCAGTGTGCTTCATCTGCTACAGTAAGATACATCAGCTGCAGTCAGCTGCAGTAAGCTACATCTGATACAGTAAGATACATCAGCTGCAGTGTCTGATACAGTTACATGATACAGTAAGATACATCAGCTACATCTGATACAGTAAGATACATCAGCTGCAGTAAGCTACATCTGATACAGTAAGATACATCAGCTGCAGTGTGCACATCTGCTACAGTAAGATACATCAGCTGCAGTGTGCAACATCTGCTACAGTAAGATACATCAGCTGCAGTGTGCAACATCTGCTACAGTAAGATACATCAGCTGCAGTAAGCTACATCTGATACAGTAAGATACATCAGCTGCAGTAAGCTACATCTGCTACAGTAAGATACATCAGCTGCAGTGTGCTTCATCTGCTACAGTAAGATACATCAGCTGCAGTAAGCTACATCTGATACAGTAAGATACATCAGCTGCAGTGTGCACATCTGCTACAGTAAGATACATCAGCTTCAGTATGCTTCATCTGCTACAGTAAGATACATCAGCTGCAGTAAGCTACATCTGATACAGTAAGATACATCAGCTTCAGTATGCTTTATCTGCTACAGTAAGATACATCAGCTGCAGTGTGCTACATCTGCTACAGTAAGATACATCAGCTGCAGTGTGCTTCATCTGCTACAGTAAGATACATCAGCTGCAGTAAGCTACATCTGCTACAGTAAGATACATCAGCTGCAGTAAGCTACATCTGCTACAGTAAGATACATCAGCTGCAGTAAGCTACATCTGCTACAGTAAGATACATCAGCTGCAGTAAGCTACATCTGATACAGTAAGATACATCAGCTTCAGTAAGCTACATCTGATACAGTAAGATACATCAGCTGCAGTAAGCTACATCTGATACAGTAAGATACATCAGCTGCAGTAAGCTACATCTGATACAGTAAGATACATCAGCTGCAGTAAGCTACATCTGATACAGTAAGATACATCAGCTGCAGTAAGCTACATCTGATACAGTAAGATACATCAGCTGCAGTGTGCTACATCTGCTACAGTAAGATACATCAGCTGCAGTAAGCTACATCTGATACAGTAAGATACATCAGCTGCAGTGTGCTTCATCTGCTACAGTAAGATACATCAGCTGCAGTAAGCTACATCTGATACAGTAAGATACATCAGCTTCAGTGTGCTTCATCTGCTACAGTAAGATACATCAGCTGCAGTAAGCTACATCTGATACAGTAAGATACATCAGCTGCAGTATGCTTCATCTGCTACAGTAAGATACATCAGCTCAGTGTGCTACATCTGATACAGTAAGATACATCAGCTTCAGTATGCTTTATCTGCTACAGTAAGATACATCAGCTGCAGTAAGCTACATCTGATACAGTAAGATACATCAGCTGCAGTGTGCTTCATCTGATACAGTAAGATACATCAGCTGCAGTGTGCTACATCTGCTACAGTAAGATACATCAGCTGCAGTGTGCAACATCTGCTACAGTAAGATACATCAGCTTCAGTGTGCTTCATCTGCTACAGTAAGATACATCAGCTGCAGTGTGCTTCATCTGCTACAGTAAGATACATCAGCTGCAGTGTGCTTCATCTGCTACAGTAAGATACATCAGCTGCAGTAAGCTACATCTGATACAGTAAGATACATCAGCTGCAGTGTGCTTCATCTGATACAGTAAGATACATCACATCTGCTACAGTAAGATACATCAGCTGCAGTCATCTGATACAGTAAGATACATCAGCTGCAGTGTGCTTCATCTGCTACAGTAAGATACATCAGCTGCAGTAAGCTACATCTGATACAGTAAGATACATCAGCTGCAGTACAGTACAGTAAGATACATCAGCTTCAGTATCATCTGCTACAGTAAGATACATCAGCTGCAGTATGCTTCATCTGCTACAGTAAGATACATCAGCTGCAGTAAGCTACATCTGATACAGTAAGATACATCAGCTGCAGTGTGCAACATCTGATACAGTAAGATACATCAGCTGCAGTAAGCTACATCTGCTACAGTAAGATACATCAGCTGCAGTGTGCTTCATCTGCTACAGTAAGATACATCAGCTTCAGTGTGCAACATCTGCTACAGTAAGATACATCAGCTGCAGTGTGCTTCATCTGCTACAGTAAGATACATCAGCTGCAGTAAGCTACATCTGCTACAGTAAGATACATCAGCTGCAGTGTGCTTCATCTGCTACAGTAAGATACATCAGCTGCAGTAAGCTACATCTGATACAGTAAGATACATCAGCTGCAGTGTGCTTCATCTGCTACAGTAAGATACATCAGCTGCAGTGTGCTTCATCTGCTACAGTAAGATACATCAGCTGCAGTGTGCTTCATCTGCTACAGTAAGATACATCAGCTGCAGTAAGCTACATCTGCTACAGTAAGATACATCAGCTGCAGTAAGCTACATCTGCTACAGTAAGATACATCAGCTGCAGTGTGCTTCATCTGCTACAGTAAGATACATCAGCTGCAGTAAGCTACATCTGATACAGTAAGATACATCAGCTGCAGTGTGCTTCATCTGCTACAGTAAGATACATCAGCTGCAGTAAGCTACATCTGATACAGTAAGATACATCAGCTGCAGTGTGCTTCATCTGCTACAGTAAGATACATCAGCTGCAGTGTGCTTCATCTGATACAGTAAGATACATCAGCTGCAGTGTGCTTCATCTGATACAGTAAGATACATCAGCTGCAGTGTGCAACATCTGCTACAGTAAGATACATCAGCTGCAGTAAGCTACATCTGCTACAGTAAGATACATCAGCTGCAGTGTGCTTCATCTGCTACAGTAATACATCAGCTGCAGTAAGCACATCTGATACAGTAAGATACATGCAGTAAGCTACATCTGATACAGTAAGATACATCAGCTGCAGTGTGCTACATCTGCTACAGTAAGATACATCAGCTGCAGTGTGCTTCATCTGCTACAGTAAGATACATCAGCTGCAGTGTGCAACATCTGCTACAGTAAGATACATCAGCTGCAGTGTGCTTCATCTGCTACAGTAAGATACATCAGCTGCAGTGTGCTACATCTGATACAGTAAGATACATCAGCTGCAGTGTGCTTCATCTGCTACAGTAAGATACATCAGCTGCAGTAAGCTACATCTGATACAGTAAGATACATCAGCTGCAGTAAGCTACATCTGATACAGTAAGATACATCAGCTGCTCAGTAAGATACATCAGCTTCATCAGTAAGATACATCAGCTGCAGTATCTGATACAGTAAGATACATCAGCTGCAGTGTGCAACATCAGCTGATCTTCATCTGATACAGTAAGATACATCAGCTGCAGTGTGCTTCATCTGCTACAGTAAGGATACATCAGCTGCAGTAAGCTACATCTGATACAGTAAGATACATCAGCTTCAGTGTGCTTCATCTGCTACAGTAAGATACATCAGCTGCAGTAAGCTACATCTGATACAGTAAGATACATCAGCTGCAGTAAGCTACATCTGATACAGTAAGATACATCAGCTGCAGTGTGCTACATCTGCTACAGTAAGATACATCAGCTGCAGTAAGCTACATCTGATACAGTAAGATACATCAGCTGCAGTGTGCTTCATCTGCTACAGTAAGATACATCAGCTGCAGTGTGCTACATCTGCTACAGTAAGATACATCAGCTGCAGTGTGCTTCATCTGCTACAGTAGGATACATCAGCTGCAGTAAGCTACATCTGCTACAGTAAGATACATCAGCTGCAGTCAGTGCTCACATCTGCTACAGTAAGATACATCAGCTGCAGTGTGCTTCATCTGCTACAGTAAGATACATCAGCTGCAGTAAGCTACATCTGATACAGTAAGATACATCAGCTGCATATGCATCTGCTACAGTAAGATACATCAGCTGCAGTGTGCTTACATCTGCTACAGTAAGATACATCAGCTGCAGTAAGCTACATCTGCTACAGTAAGGATACATCAGCTGCAGTGTGCAACATCTGCTACAGTAAGATACATCAGCTGCAGTGTGCAACATCTGCTACAGTAAGATACATCAGCTTCAGTATGCTTCATCTGCTACAGTAAGATACATCAGCTGCAGTGTGCTACATCTGATACAGTAAGATACATCAGCTTCAGTGTGCTTCATCTGCTACAGTAAGATACATCAGCTGCAGTAAGCTACATCTGATACAGTAAGATACATCAGCTGCAGTAAGCTACATCTGCTACAGTAAGATACATCAGCTGCAGTGTGCAACATCTGATACAGTAAGATACATCAGCTGCAGTGTGCTTCATCTGCTACAGTAAGATACATCAGCTGCAGTAAGCTACATCTGCTACAGTAAGATACATCAGCTGCAGTGTGCAACATCTGCTACAGTAAGATACATCAGCTGCAGTAAGCTTCATCTGCTACAGTAAGATACATCAGCTGCAGTGTGCAACATCTGCTACAGTAAGATACATCAGCTGCAGTGTGCTTCATCTGCTACAGTAGGATACATCAGATATACATCAGCTGCAGTAAGCTACATCTGCTACAGTAAGATACATCAGCTTCAGTGTGCAACATCTGCTACAGTAGGATACATCAGCTGCAGTATGCATCTGCTACAGTAAGATACATCAGCTGCAGTGTGCTTCATCTGCTACAGTAAGGATACATCAGCTTCAGTGTGCTACATCTGCTACAGTAAGATACATCAGCTGCAGTGTGCAACATCTGCTACAGTAAGATACATCAGCTGCAGTGTGCTTCATCTGCTACAGTAAGATACATCAGCTGCAGTGTGCTTTATCTGCTACAGTAAGATACATCAGCTGCAGTGTGCTTCATCTGCTACAGTAAGGATACATCAGCTGCAGTAAGCTACATCTGCTACAGTAAGATACATCAGCTGCAGTGTGCAACATCTGCTACAGTAAGATACATCAGCTGCAGTGTGCAACATCTGCTACAGTAAGATACATCAGCTGCAGTGTGCTTCATCTGCTACAGTAAGATACATCAGCTGCAGTAAGCTACATCTGCTACAGTAAGATACATCAGCTGCAGTGTGCAACATCTGATACAGTAAGATACATCAGCTGCAGTAAGCTACATCTGATACAGTAAGATACATCAGCTGCAGTAAGCTACATCTGATACAGTAAGATACATCAGCTGCAGTGTGCAACATCTGCTACAGTAAGATACATCAGCTGCAGTAAGCTACATCTGCTACAGTAAGATACATCAGCTTCAGTATGCTTTATCTGATACAGTAAGATACATCAGCTGCAGTAAGCAACATCTGCTACAGTAAGATACATCAGCTGCAGTAAGCTACATCTGCTACAGTAAGATACATCAGCTTCAGTGTGCAACATCTGATACAGTAAGATACATCAGCTGCAGTGTGCAACATCTGCTACAGTAAGATACATCAGCTGCAGTGTGCAACATCTGCTACAGTAAGATACATCAGCTGCAGTAAGCTACATCTGCTACAGTAAGATACATCAGCTGCAGTGTGCAACATCTGCTACAGTAAGATACATCAGCTGCAGTGTGCTACATCTGCTACAGTAGGATACATCAGCTGCAGTAAGCTACATCTGATACAGTAAGATACATCAGCTGCAGTGTGCTACATCTGCTACAGTAAGATACATCAGCTGCAGTAAGCTACATCTGCTACAGTAAGATACATCAGCTGCAGTGTGCAACATCTGCTACAGTAAGATACATCAGCTGCAGTGTGCAACATCTGCTACAGTAAGATACATCAGCTGCAGTGTGCTTCATCTGCTACAGTAAGATACATCAGCTGCAGTAAGCTACATCTGATACAGTAAGATACATCAGCTGCAGTAAGCTACATCTGCTACAGTAAGATACATCAGCTGCAGTGTGCAACATCTGCTACAGTAAGATACATCAGCTGCAGTGTGCTTCATCTGCTACAGTAAGGATACATCAGCTGCAGTAAGCTACATCTGATACAGTAAGATACATCAGCTGCAGTGTGCAACATCTGATACAGTAAGATACATCAGCTGCAGTGTGCTACATCTGCTACAGTAAGATACATCAGCTGCAGTGTGCAACATCTGCTACAGTAAGATACATCAGCTGCAGTAAGCTACATCTGCTACAGTAAGATACATCAGCTGCAGTGTGCTTCATCTGCTACAGTAAGATACATCAGCTGCAGTGTGCTTCATCTGCTACAGTAAGATACATCAGCTGCAGTGTGCTTCATCTGCTACAGTAAGGATACATCAGCTGCAGTAAGCTACATCTGATACAGTAAGATACATCAGCTGCAGTATGCTACATCTGATACAGTAAGATACATCAGCTGCAGTAAGCTACATCTGCTACAGTAAGATACATCAGCTGCTACATCTGCTACAGTAAGATACATCAGCTTCAGTGTGCTACATCTGCTACAGTAGGATACATCAGCTGCAGTAAGCTACATCTGCTACAGTAAGATACATCAGCTGCAGTGTGCAACATCTGCTACAGTAAGATACATCAGCTGCAGTGTGCAACATCTGATACAGTAAGATACATCAGCTGCAGTAAGCTACATCTGATACAGTAGGATACATCAGCTGCATGTGCTTCATCTGATACAGTAGATACATCAGCTGCAGTGTGCTTCATCTGCTACAGTAGGATACATCAGCTGCAGTAAGCTACATCTGATACAGTAAGATACATCAGCTGCAGTGTGCTACATCTGCTACAGTAAGATACATCAGCTTCAGTGTGCTTCATCTGCTACAGTAAGATACATCAGCTGCAGTAAGCTACATCTGATACAGTAAGATACATCAGCTGCAGTGTGCTTCATCTGCTACAGTAAGATACATCAGCTGCAGTGTGCTTCATCTGCTACAGTAAGATACATCAGCTTCAGTGTGCTTCATCTGCTACAGTAAGATACATCAGCTGCAGTAAGCTACATCTGATACAGTAAGATACATCAGCTTCAGTGTGCTTCATCTGCTACAGTAAGATACATCAGCTGCAGTAAGCTACATCTGATACAGTAAGATACATCAGCTTCAGTATGCTTCATCTGATACAGTAAGGATACATCAGCTGCAGTGTGCTTCATCTGCTACAGTAAGATACATCAGCTTCAGTGTGCTTTATCTGCTACAGTAAGATACATCAGCTGCAGTGTGCTTCATCTGCTACAGTAAGATACATCAGCTGCAGTAAGCTACATCTGATACAGTAAGATACATCAGCTGCAGTATGCAACATCTGATACAGTAAGATACATCAGCTGCAGTGTGCTTCATCTGCTACAGTAAGATACATCAGCTGCAGTGTGCTACATCTGCTACAGTAAGATACATCAGCTGCAGTAAGCTACATCTGATACAGTAAGATACATCAGCTTCAGTGTGCTTTATCTGCTACAGTAAGATACATCAGCTGCAGTGTGCTTCATCTGATACAGTAAGATACATCAGCTTCAGTGTGCTTCATCTGCTACAGTAAGATACATCAGCTGCAGTGTGCTTCATCTGCTACAGTAAGATACATCAGCTGCAGTGTGCAACATCTGCTACAGTAAGATACATCAGCTGCAGTGTGCTACATCTGATACAGTAAGATACATCAGCTTCAGTATGCACATCTGCTGCAGTAAGATACATCAGCTGCAGTGTGCTTCATCTGCTACAGTAAGATACATCAGCTGCAGTAAGCTACATCTGATACAGTAAGATACATCAGCTGCAGTGTGCTACATCTGATACAGTAAGATACATCAGCTTCAGTGTGCTTCATCTGCTACAGTAAGATACATCAGCTGCAGTGTGCAACATCTGATACAGTAGGATACATCAGCTGCAGTAAGCTACATCTGATACAGTAAGATACATCAGCTTCAGTGTGCTTTATCTGCTACAGTAAGGATACATCAGCTGCAGTGTGCTTCATCTGCTACAGTAGGATACATCAGCTGCAGTGTGCTTCATCTGATACAGTAGGATACATCAGCTGCAGTAAGCTACATCTGATACAGTAAGATACATCAGCTTCAGTGTGCTTCATCTGCTACAGTAAGATACATCAGCTGCAGTAAGCTACATCTGCTACAGTAGGATACATCAGCTTCAGTATGCTTTATCTGCTACAGTAGGATACATCAGCTGCAGTAAGCTACATCTGCTACAGTAAGATACATCAGCTGCAGTAAGCTACATCTGCTACAGTAAGATACATCAGCTGCAGTGTGCAACATCTGATACAGTAAGATACATCAGCTGCAGTGTGCAACATCTGATACAGTAAGATACATCAGCTTCAGTGTGCTTCATCTGCTACAGTAAGATACATCAGCTGCAGTGTGCTTCATCTGCTACAGTAAGATACATCAGCTGCAGTGTGCTTCATCTGCTACAGTAAGATACATCAGCTGCAGTGTGCTTCATCTGCTACAGTAGGATACATCAGCTGCAGTAAGCTACATCTGATACAGTAAGATACATCAGCTTCAGTGTGCTTCATCTGCTACAGTAAGATACATCAGCTGCAGTAAGCTACATCTGATACAGTAAGATACATCAGCTTCAGTATGCTTTATCTGCTACAGTAGGATACATCAGCTGCAGTGTGCTACATCTGCTACAGTAAGGATACATCAGCTGCAGTGTGCTACATCTGCTACAGTAAGATACATCAGCTTCAGTATGCTTTATCTGCTACAGTAAGATACATCAGCTTCAGTAAGCTACATCTGATACAGTAAGATACATCAGCTTCAGTATGCTACATCTGCTACAGTAGGATACATCAGCTGCAGTGTGCTACATCTGCTACAGTAAGATACATCAGCTGCAGTAAGCTACATCTGCTACAGTAAGATACATCAGCTTCAGTATGCTTTATCTGCTACAGTAAGATACATCAGCTTCAGTAAGCTACATCTGATACAGTAAGATACATCAGCTGCAGTGTGCTTCATCTGCTACAGTAGGATACATCAGCTGCAGTAAGCTACATCTGATACAGTAAGATACATCAGCTGCAGTGTGCAACATCTGATACAGTAAGATACATCAGCTGCAGTAAGCTACATCTGATACAGTAAGATACATCAGCTGCAGTGTGCTTCATCTGCTACAGTAAGATACATCAGCTTCAGTGTGCTTCATCTGATACAGTAAGATACATCAGCTGCAGTAAGCTACATCTGATACAGTAAGATACATCAGCTGCAGTGTGCTTCATCTGCTACAGTAGGATACATCAGCTGCAGTAAGCTACATCTGATACAGTAAGATACATCAGCTGCAGTGTGCTACATCTGCTACAGTAAGATACATCAGCTTCAGTGTGCTTCATCTGCTACAGTAGGATACATCAGCTGCAGTAAGCTACATCTGATACAGTAAGATACATCAGCTGCAGTGTGCTACATCTGCTACAGTAGGATACATCAGCTGCAGTGTGCTTCATCTGCTACAGTAGGATACATCAGCTGCAGTAAGCTACATCTGATACAGTAAGATACATCAGCTGCAGTGTGCTACATCTGCTACAGTAAGATACATCAGCTGCAGTGTGCTTCATCTGCTACAGTAGGATACATCAGCTGCAGTGTGCTTCATCTGCTACAGTAGGATACATCAGCTGCAGTAAGCTACATCTGATACAGTAAGATACATCAGCTGCAGTGTGCTACATCTGCTACAGTAAGATACATCAGCTTCAGTGTGCTTCATCTGCTACAGTAGGATACATCAGCTGCAGTAAGCTACATCTGATACAGTAAGATACATCAGCTGCAGTGTGCTACATCTGCTACAGTAAGATACATCAGCTGCAGTGTGCTTCATCTGCTACAGTAAGATACATCAGCTGCAGTAAGCTACATCTGATACAGTAAGATACATCAGCTGCAGTGTGCTACATCTGATACAGTAAGATACATCAGCTGCAGTGTGCTTCATCTGCTACAGTAAGATACATCAGCTGCAGTGTGCTACATCTGCTACAGTAAGATACATCAGCTGCAGTAAGCTACATCTGCTACAGTAAGATACATCAGCTGCAGTAAGCTACATCTGATACAGTAAGATACATCAGCTGCAGTGTGCAACATCTGATACAGTAAGATACATCAGCTGCAGTAAGCTTCATCTGCTACAGTAAGATACATCAGCTTCAGTATGCTTTATCTGCTACAGTAAGATACATCAGCTGCAGTAAGCTACATCTGCTACAGTAGGATACATCAGCTGCAGTGTGCTTCATCTGCTACAGTAGGATACATCAGCTGCAGTGTGCAACATCTGCTACAGTAAGATACATCAGCTGCAGTGTGCAACATCTGCTACAGTAGGATACATCAGCTGCAGTGTGCTTCATCTGATACAGTAAGATACATCAGCTTCAGTATGCTTTATCTGCTACAGTAGGATACATCAGCTGCAGTATGCTTCATCTGCTACAGTAAGATACATCAGCTGCAGTATGCTTCATCTGCTACAGTAAGATACATCAGCTGCAGTATGCTTCATCTGATACAGTAAGATACATCAGCTGCAGTGTGCTACATCTGATACAGTAAGATACATCAGCTGCAGTGTGCAACATCTGCTACAGTAAGATACATCAGCTTCAGTATGCTTTATCTGCTACAGTAAGATACATCAGCTGCAGTGTGCAACATCTGCTACAGTAAGATACATCAGCTGCAGTGTGCTACATCTGCTACAGTAAGATACATCAGCTGCAGTATGCTTTATCTGCTACAGTAAGATACATCAGCTGCAGTGTGCAACATCTGCTACAGTAAGATACATCAGCTGCAGTGTGCTACATCTGCTACAGTAAGATACATCAGCTGCAGTGTGCTTCATCTGCTACAGTAAGATACATCAGCTGCAGTGTGCAACATCTGATACAGTAAGATACATCAGCTGCAGTGTGCTTCATCTGCTACAGTAAGATACATCAGCTGCAGTAAGCTACATCTGATACAGTAAGATACATCAGCTGCAGTAAGCTACATCTGCTACAGTAAGATACATCAGCTGCAGTGTGCAACATCTGCTGCAGTAAGATACATCAGCTGCAGTGTGCTTCATCTGCTACAGTAAGATACATCAGCTGCAGTAAGCTACATCTGATACAGTAAGATACATCAGCTGCAGTGTGCTTCATCTGATACAGTAAGATACATCAGCTGCAGTATGCTTCATCTGATACAGTAAGATACATCAGCTGCAGTGTGCTACATCTGATACAGTAAGATACATCAGCTGCAGTGTGCAACATCTGCTACAGTAAGATACATCAGCTGCAGTGTGCAACATCTGCTACAGTAAGATACATCAGCTTCAGTATGCTTCATCTGATACAGTAAGATACATCAGCTGCAGTATGCTTCATCTGCTACAGTAAGATACATCAGCTTCAGTATGCTTCATCTGCTACAGTAAGATACATCAGCTGCAGTATGCTACATCTGCTACAGTAAGATACATCAGCTGCAGTAAGCTACATCTGCTACAGTAAGATACATCAGCTGCAGTAAGCTACATCTGATACAGTAAGATACATCAGCTGCAGTGTGCAACATCTGCTACAGTAAGATACATCAGCTGCAGTGTGCTTCATCTGCTACAGTAAGATACATCAGCTGCAGTAAGCTACATCTGATACAGTAAGATACATCAGCTTCAGTGTGCTTCATCTGCTACAGTAAGATACATCAGCTGCAGTGTGCAACATCTGCTACAGTAAGATACATCAGCTGCAGTGTGCAACATCTGCTACAGTAAGATACATCAGCTTCAGTATGCTTCATCTGCTACAGTAAGATACATCAGCTGCAGTATGCTTCATCTGATACAGTAAGATACATCAGCTGCAGTGTGCAACATCTGCTACAGTAAGATACATCAGCTGCAGTGTGCTACATCTGCTACAGTAAGATACATCAGCTGCAGTGTGCTTCATCTGCTACAGTAAGATACATCAGCTGCAGTGTGCTTCATCTGCTACAGTAAGATACATCAGCTGCAGTGTGCTTCATCTGCTACAGTAAGATACATCAGCTGCAGTGTGCAACATCTGCTACAGTAAGATACATCAGCTGCAGTGTGCTTCATCTGCTACAGTAAGATACATCAGCTGCAGTGTGCAACATCTGATACAGTAAGATACATCAGCTGCAGTGTGCAACATCTGCTACAGTAAGATACATCAGCTGCAGTGTGCAACATCTGCTACAGTAAGATACATCAGCTGCAGTGTGCAACATCTGCTACAGTAAGATACATCAGCTGCAGTGTGCTACATCTGCTACAGTAAGATACATCAGCTGCAGTGTGCTTCATCTGCTACAGTAAGATACATCAGCTGCAGTAAGCTACATCTGATACAGTAAGATACATCAGCTGCAGTGTGCTTCATCTGCTACAGTAAGATACATCAGCTGCAGTGTGCTTCATCTGCTACAGTAAGATACATCAGCTGCAGTGTGCTTCATCTGCTACAGTAAGATACATCAGCTGCAGTGTGCTACATCTGCTACAGTAAGATACATCAGCTGCAGTGTGCTTCATCTGCTACAGTAAGATACATCAGCTGCAGTAAGCTACATCTGATACAGTAAGATACATCAGCTGCAGTGTGCAACATCTGCTACAGTAAGATACATCAGCTGCAGTGTGCAACATCTGCTACAGTAAGATACATCAGCTGCAGTAAGCTTCATCTGCTACAGTAAGATACATCAGCTGCAGTGTGCTTCATCTGCTACAGTAAGATACATCAGCTGCAGTGTGCAACATCTGCTACAGTAAGATACATCAGCTGCAGTAAGCTACATCTGCTACAGTAAGATACATCAGCTGCAGTGTGCAACATCTGCTACAGTAAGATACATCAGCTGCAGTGTGCAACATCTGCTACAGTAAGATACATCAGCTGCAGTAAGCTTCATCTGCTACAGTAAGATACATCAGCTGCAGTGTGCTTCATCTGCTACAGTAAGATACATCAGCTGCAGTGTGCAACATCTGCTACAGTAAGATACATCAGCTGCAGTAAGCTACATCTGATACAGTAAGATACATCAGCTGCAGTGTGCAACATCTGCTACAGTAAGATACATCAGCTGCAGTGTGCTACATCTGCTACAGTAAGATACATCAGCTGCAGTGTGCTTCATCTGCTACAGTAAGATACATCAGCTGCAGTGTGCAACATCTGATACAGTAAGATACATCAGCTGCAGTAAGCTACATCTGATACAGTAAGATACATCAGCTGCAGTGTGCTTCATCTGCTACAGTAAGATACATCAGCTGCAGTAAGCTACATCTGATACAGTAAGATACATCAGCTGCAGTAAGCTACATCTGATACAGTAAGATACATCAGCTGCAGTGTGCTTCATCTGATACAGTAAGATACATCAGCTGCAGTGTGCTTCATCTGCTACAGTAGGATACATCAGCTGCAGTAAGCTACATCTGATACAGTAAGATACATCAGCTTCAGTATGCTTTATCTGCTACAGTAGGATACATCAGCTGCAGTAAGCTACATCTGATACAGTAAGATACATCAGCTTCAGTGTGCTTCATCTGATACAGTAAGATACATCAGCTGCAGTGTGCTACATCTGCTACAGTAAGATACATCAGCTGCAGTGTGCTACATCTGCTACAGTAAGATACATCAGCTGCAGTAAGCTACATCTGATACAGTAAGATACATCAGCTGCAGTGTGCTTCATCTGCTACAGTAGGATACATCAGCTGCAGTAAGCTACATCTGATACAGTAAGATACATCAGCTGCAGTGTGCAACATCTGATACAGTAAGATACATCAGCTGCAGTGTGCAACATCTGATACAGTAAGATACATCAGCTGCAGTGTGCAACATCTGATACAGTAAGCTACATCTGATACAGTAAGATACATCAGCTGCAGTAAGCTACATCTGATACAGTAAGATACATCAGCTTCAGTGTGCTTTATCTGCTACAGTAGGATACATCAGCTGCAGTAAGCTACATCTGATACAGTAAGATACATCAGCTGCAGTAAGCTACATCTGCTACAGTAAGATACATCAGCTGCAGTGTGCTACATCTGCTACAGTAAGATACATCAGCTGCAGTAAGCTACATCTGCTACAGTAAGATACATCAGCTGCAGTAAGCTACATCTGCTACAGTAAGATACATCAGCTGCAGTAAGCTACATCTGCTACAGTAAGATACATCAGCTGCAGTAAGCTACATCTGATACAGTAAGATACATCAGCTGCAGTAAGCTACATCTGATACAGTAAGATACATCAGCTGCAGTGTGCAACATCTGCTACAGTAAGATACATCAGCTGCAGTAAGCTACATCTGATACAGTAAGATACATCAGCTGCAGTGTGCAACATCTGCTACAGTAAGATACATCAGCTGCAGTAAGCTACATCTGCTACAGTAAGATACATCAGCTGCAGTGTGCAACATCTGCTACAGTAGGATACATCAGCTGCAGTAAGCTACATCTGCTACAGTAAGCTACATCTGATACAGTAAGATACATCAGCTGCAGTAAGCTACATCTGATACAGTAAGATACATCAGCTGCAGTAAGCTACATCTGCTACAGTAAGATACATCAGCTTCAG